>CAJOBZ010000026.1:3512500-3547500 GCA_905332375.1 Pieris macdunnoughi
TAATTTTCGAGGCTTCCTACAAAAAAATATTACCTTTATGTACTATTATTTTAGCGAGCTTTGCTTACTTTTTCTGACAAATTTCAGTAAATCTGCTTACGTAATACTTGAACGGTCCCTATTACATCTGGTTGCAACACAATACTCAGTTTCACTATTCAGTAAGGTTTTAATTATTAAAATGTAGATCACGTATAGTTTTTGTTGGTAAATATTAAATAATGCTAGGCTGTCTCGGAATCCTAAGATATAGATAATATAAAAAACACAGATTAATGAATTACGATTTAGATCAAAAGTAAGTTGAAAAACGATTGTTATATGAATTTTTCACGCTTCTACATGCTATGGTTACATTAATACAAACCACAGTTGTTTTCAAATCTAACATTTCATGATTTAGATTTAATATTCTTTATTCTTTAAATATGATTTGTTTAAATGTCTAGTATGAAAAATAAATAATATACTTACTGCTGCAATTCCCCATTGAAAGTTGAAGCATCGTTAATTTTCTTAACATTATGGGGTGAGTAGCGGTTGTAAAATCCCCAGATACTGTTCATCAACTTGCTGTTGTACTTCAGGGGTGTGAGTTCCATCACTGCAAAGTGCATGGATTTTTTAAACTATTATGACACACTTATGGCTACAGCTTAAAAAGCGACTTAGAAAATATTGCCGACGGAAAGATGCTAATACCTGCAGCTGAGTTTCATTATCGCACGTCAAGGCAAAATATAATATACCATCCGTATCACCTCGACGTCCGTCGTTCCACAACTGAGCGTTTTTTAAGGCAGTTTATGCCGCGCACCACCGCTATGTGAAACCAACTGCCCACTGAAGTATTTCCGAACCAATTCGATTTAGGGTCCTTCAAGAAAAGAGCGTACCAATTCTTGAAAAGCCGGCAACGCACTTGCGAGCCTTCTGGCAATGTCAATGTCCATGGGCGGCGGTATCACTTAACACAAGGTGAGCCTTCTGCGGTTCTGCCCGTTTGTCGTATCCGCATGGGGTGATAAAATTCTGTATTAATTTCAACAATTATTTTAATTTATAGAGAAGCACGTCTCGTGATCTGTGTCTATACTAGTGCTCATTCTCTCATTGAGTAATTGACATTGCCAATGGTTAATATTTAATGGTTGCTTAAGGCCCTATCCCAGCTGCTGTGTCAGTGTTTCGGGGTGGATTGCGAGGCGCAGTGGAGTGCTCTACACTGAAGAGCGCCGCGCCGGCCCGTAATAATAATAATTAGTTATGTAAAACATTAAAGTATAGTAGTAGATATTTAAAAACCGCAACATATAAAGTCTTTAAAGAAGTTAAATTTATTTTATAAAATATAACAAAACTATAAATTTAACTTCTGGGAGAGTGATTAACGTTTGATAGCCATGGCGTAACAATTTATAAAATACGTCGTGGTGCAACACGCAGACCGTGCCGTGATGGATCCCTCGGTAGGCAAGTTGCTTTAAATGTTATAATTTTGGATACTTTTTCACAACTTCTTCTCTGAACTTGGTATTGTCAAAATACAAAGTTCGTAAAAAAAATTGTCTACAGCTTACAAGAGGTCACCCATAATAGGCCTAATAAATTTATTCACATCTTTCCCATAAAAGGATACAGCGTAGAACTACGACAACATAGCTGTATTAAGCAAAAATTACTGCATTTTTTGAGGAACAAAACGAATTTTGGTTTTATCCCAGGTCTTACGCTATTTCTATTTTTTTATGTAATAGGAGGCAAACGGGCAGGAGGCTCACCTGATGTTAAATGATACCGCCGACCATGGACACTCACATTGGCAGAAGGCTCGCAAGTGCGTTGCTGGCCTTTCAAAAATTGGTACGCTCGTTTCTTGAAGGACCCTAAGTCGAATTGGTTCGGAAATACTTCAGTGGGCAGCTGGTTCCACATAGTGGTGGTGTGCGGCAAAAAATGCCTTAGAAAACGCTCAGTTGTGGAACGACGGATGTCGAGATGATACGGATATAATTTTCGACCCAACTTACATTTTGTATGGTAGAACTTAGTAGGTTCCCCCCCGCCTTTCTTAATGTTTGATACCTTCATATCACGTTGTGTTTCCCTAATTCGGGCAGCAGAGAAAGCAGACGGTGGAATTGACGCCATAAGTTCGCAAGCTGGAAATTTAATCATGAAATCGTTATATCACCTAACCGAATGCCGGATCTTGCATTACCAGGTAAACTGTGCATTTAAGTAATTGATATTATAAATCATCAGGCGCTGGGCTACTGAAAAGCGTATTGAATGACTAAATATTAACAGCAAAACTATACAAATGATTTTAGACCATTATCAATTATAAAAATTTAGTTATAATTAATATAAATTTTATATGTTTATTCGAATTCATGAAATTAGGTCAGAGAACAAAGGCAATGAACACTTAAGAATATCTTACCTCTGCACACTTTACAATATATATTCCGTATCTCCGAGCCCGATGTGGCAATATGGCCTATTTTGGGGCCGTGATAGGGAATGGAAGATGTATCCAAATCCACACTGCTATACAGTACCATGAAATCGCAACAAAGTACTAGAATATAAGAACAAATCGAGAGGTCAACGAGACGACTGAGAGATCAGGCGACGAACAAGTCACTGAACAAGATGGCTGCGAGCTCGGACTGACCCCAACAGACTTATCAGTTACGATAAAGCGTTTATTAGAACATATGTGTTTAAACTTCTTAAATCTATGAACTTCTAATCGATTGTTTGGTTTTAATGTAAGACAACGATGTTATTTAGGTTGCTTTTGGCAAAGTAGGAATTTCTTAAAAATTATGCTGAATAAAATCTTAACATGGTTTTGTCGAACTAACTGAGATGTTTTCGCCCTTCTCTTGGTGTTTTTTTTGTTACTTTAATTGACGCAAAAAAGAGTAGGTTCAATGCGACGTGATTATTGTTAACATTATCTGTGCGTAGCAATTTGAACGTATCGCCATACTAAATTCATATTCGCAATACACGGACCGCACGACCAGTTCCTGAGCGGTCGGAGCAGTCGCTCTGCGGTCGAGTTTCGCCATGCGGTCGACTGCTTAGAGCTGCCGGACCTATGGTAGGTCCGGCAGCTCTAACGGACCGTACAAGTAGCAGTGTTTCTTCATCGAATACCATCTTGTAAATGAACTCGCACAATTTTGCGGTCGAACACAACTGCTCCAAGCAGTCGCAGCCGACTGCATTATGCGGTCGTGTTGAAGTCGAGTACGACTTCAACGCGACCGCTCTACATCAGTCGATCTTGACTGCAACATGCGGTCCATCTATGGCCACACTTAAGTTACCTATAAAGAATATAAGAGTAGTCGACCTATTGGACATTATCGGAAACGAGAATGTTATATTTCAATTTATGAGTGAGGGAAAAACCATGCGAGGTTTGCGCTTCTAATCATTAACTAAAATATAGTTAGTTTGTTTGTTGGGTTCGAAACTTAGTATACATTGTACAGAAACAAGCCTTAAAAAAATTAACCCTTAAAAATCGCCTGGACATCTTGATTCCCCCTAAACTTGGGAGGCAAACACCCAAGTTGGCATCACTGACTGATAACTCTAGGTAGTACGACCCACTTACGTTGACCACTCAGACCCGGTAGCATTTAGCCCTAAGTAACACTTCTTATTTTCACATATTCGATAATAACCGATAAAAAAGTTCTTTAAAACATTGTGACCTCTGCTGGTCCCTGATTTAATTTTTTCTGATAATTACCTCGATATCAAATATAAAACACTCATAATACCGGATTTATGAGTTTGAGTTTGTGGATATATTGGATTTCAATATAAGTAGCAACTTTATTACTATTGTATTTAGCAGAAAGCGCTCCTTCTTTTTCCGTTTGGTGATATTATTTTTGAATTTTGGTCAGGAGATCCGGAACCAGCCCTTCAGAGATGTAGAGAAAACTTGTCTCAATATAAGGATCGTTTTATATCGAAAATATTCAATCCCAGAAATTTAAATATAGTATAAACTGTAAAAAAAAAGTATATATACCAGTGTTGCCAGGCCGCACTTTTTTTTTCTTTCTCTGTACGCAATTGACTTGCTCATACGATGCAATGACCTCCATTTGTCAAATTCCATTACGCTTTTGAGATACGGGAATTGCTTGGTCACGTCTATGATCCATACATATATAAGACGATGACACATCGGACACAAAAGGCTCATCGCTCAATTGCCAATATGCTGGATTATATTTATTAAATTATTATTATATTAAAGTATATTAATATTTATTATAATTATTAAAGATTTTGTGAAACTATTTTTTCGATTGCTTATATACTTGACAATTGACATCTCTCTTAGTGCCCGTGAGACTTCGGAGCTTCTGGAAGAAGCTAGACTGGCTTAGTTAGCCAGGACTTCCCGTACAACGGAACAAATAACATTGAGTCTACACTACATAGATCACAACTCTCTCAGGCTTCTCCCAAAAATTAGTATAGGTATTTATAAAAAAAAAACAAAATTCTTAGGCATAACATTTATTTTTCCTTAAATCTAACGTTTTCGTAAAATTACAATTTCATTGAATACTGCACAGAACATGATTTAATATTGTGCTATATAAGATTGACATTGACAGTTCGATACAAAATACAACCAATAACTTGAGGTAGACTAAAAATTGTCTAAATAGCATTTCAATTAAGTACTGTGCTGCTGAAAACCAAATAAATGCTGTAAATGACATTTTTAAAGCAGATTAACATGATTGCAAAGCTTATTCTAAAATGAAATAAATTATTATAAATATCTACGAAGTTCGGGTGACGAGTCCAATACTGCTAGTTCAGTCAGCACACATTGTTATCTGAAAATAAAATAGATAGCGAATAGTATCCGAGCTTCTAATTAGTTTTAATTAATCACCATAACTCGAGAAAACTTTCCACAGATTACAAAAATAGATTTGGAAGAAAATTAATAATATTAATTATAAATACATAATTATGTCATCCTGATTTATCTATTCCGTAGAGAAAAGGTAAACAATGTCAAAAGTAAGAATTAATTATTCTCATACTTCTGTAAAAAGTTAAATAATAATTTCTAAACGGGCGGGATGCTCATCCGATATTAAATGATACCGTCGCCCATGCCTGCGCCACACTCACATTGCCAAATGGCTCGAGTGTGAGTAGCCGGCCTTTTAAGTACTTGAAGGACCCTAAGTCGAATTAGTTCTAAAATACTTTAGTTGGTTCACAATTGTATGAATATAATCACAAAATGCATTATGGTCTAAGATCCCTCATCCCGCTATACAACGACCTTCACCGAGATGCTTATTTAATGAAACTTATTTTATATTTTATTTAATATGTCAATAAATATAATCCATATGGGTTGCCTAGCAAATTTCAGTCCAGAGTATGTTTAATTAATATTAAAAAAAAAATTATTTTTTTATAATTTGCATGTAGTAAATTTTTTGAACTTTTTTCAATCAATATTTTTAATCAGGGTAGTATTATATATGTATCACTATAACCTTCTTTTATACTAAAGATGTATATATACTTTAGTGTCACATAAAAAATATACACATAAATAATTAATTGATTAAAAACAACCTAACGTTTGCATATTCTATGGGCTTCATACGTTCGATTGGTATAGAATTTATCTAATAATCATACCGGTGAAATGTTTAAAAAAATAATTTTTTTTTAAATTAATTAAACATACTCTGGACTGAAATTTGCTAGGCAACCCATATGGATTATATTTATTGACATATTAAATTATATATAAAATAAGTTTCATTAAATAAGCATCTCGGTGAAGGTCGTTGTATAGCGGGATCTTATACTATTATATATTTATTAACATGCGTTAATAATCATTAACTTTATCGTAAAGGAAAACGTAATTTATCAACCTATAGACACTACTATTTGTTCGATTTGATATTGATATGATATAATAAGATTGGGAAATATAAATTTATACACCACAAATTTTGCGTTTATGGTCCAGGGAATTAACCCGTGATACATATCAAGCACGGCATTTTAAATTGGGTAAAATAAACTTACCAATTCATCTAGTAGGTCCTGATGACAGGTGGTACGGTCTTGCATTCCTGCTGGTCCAGGGTTTTGTCGATGACGGGTCTGTACGAGAGGTGGGTCTCGCCTGTTGATGGGTTTGTCTCCACTATGGTGTGCTTTCTCCAATGCTTCTCGAAGGGTAGCTTAGTCTGTTAACAACGAAAGTGTAACATTAAGATATCCTTACTAATATTAAGAAGAGGTTATCTCTTGATCTAGTCAACCGATTCTGTCAATTAGTTCATCAAAAGAAGGCCAAACACATTTTCGTGGTCAGATTTGCAGTCTAAAAAAAATGGTTGAACGGAAAACATTTCTTACAAACTGTATATATAATGAGAGATATAATATGATTGAGAGAAAAATTGTAGATCTTGAGAATGCTTACAAAAAAATTGGCATCAATTATTTAAATTTTATATTTTATAAAAACAGGCGCTCCGCTGCGTCTATCTATATGAGGAAGGTTTAAATATTAGGTTCAATGTTAACGGGTCATGGTTCCGGCTCGGAACCAGTGATATTTAGAGGGAAACAAGATGTCCACGGGATTTTTTAAGGGGATTATTTTTCAAAACCTTTTTTTATAACGCTGTTATGCAATTCATATTAATCCTCGAAACGAACCTAACTAAACTAAATACAAACTCCAATCGTGGTGGTAAGAAAAGTACAAAAAGCTCTTAAATAATATATGGAAAGAGAGCGAGGAAAAGGCAAAAAAAATATATCCCAAGAAAAGTTAAGAAAACCTAAATTTAAAGGAAATGATATAGCACTGCATCAAGCAACAAATACCACGATTCCTTATTATTTTTATTTTGGGTAGACATTTATAGACATCACGAATTAACGCAAATAAAATTGCCAGACTAAGCATAAAAACGTTGTCATATTTTGAGTTTTACAACCATTTAAAAATAAAACGCGTTCCTTCGTACGGCCTATGGCTATATTGATTTAAAACAAACTTTATCGCTTAACCCATCGGTCATTCTAATACGTATATTTTCGTAACTTTGACGTCTTTAGTTATTTGCTGGGGGCACGTCTCAGAGATAAGATCAATGAAAACAAAGTAATTATTCTAAACTGGAATTATAGAAATATATATATGATCGCATATATATTATTATTATGTCGATAACCTTAATAAACTGATGCGTACGTAATAATTGCGATTCCACAGACACTAGTTTCCGGAAGCCTATTCCATTAGTCAATACTCAGTTTGGGATAAAGTTCTTTAGGGAATTTGTATTATATTAAGTATTATTAGTCTTCAGTTTTAAAGTATATAGTACTTGTACTATAGACATCGTAATTTGCAAGTAGAGGCGTGTTATTAATTATTTTATTTATTTTACATAATAAAAAAAAAATCACAGAAAAATCACTATGGTTTGTAGTAATGTCATAGCAACAATCTTGTCAGGATATATGCATATGAAAATATTTCTTGTATATTATGTAGTACTATTTAATAAATGACCGGGTAGTTCATTTATTACCCGCGGTAAATGCGTCAACGTTCTCTCACCATAGACATTTACTCCAGTCAAATTACGAAATAAATAAACATGAGCGAACACAGTTTTGGGATTTTGAGGATCGATAGGGGGGTGTATTCTGAGCATAAATTCCAATTTGAGGGGTTGTACTGAGGTCAGCTCAAGGTCATTTCGATGGAAACGCGTTTAATTCGATATCTCGAGAATGGTTAGCGTTAGGCGAAAAATTGTAGAGACCTTTTCTTTTCCTAACTAAATTTACTAACTTTTTTATCTGAAACTTTTTTTTATAACATTAATATTTTTCAAGTTATTACTCCCGCAAGGCAAAAATTTTACTTTTTTTTTCCATTTTTCGTCGTTTTCTCCCCAACCATTCAATTTTATTAAATTTTTCCGATCAAAGAAGTGTAGATCTTTTAATTATGAACAATTTTGTTCTTGAGCCCTCCTTGAACCGTCGGAGTTATAGATTACTTTACCGAGCGAAATCTGCGCCACTGTCGCAATATAAAAAGGTCAATCGATTAAACTATTTAAAAATTAGGTACTTAATTTGGGTAAGAAGTAAATTAACAATTAAAACTGTTTCACACATTTATTGATAGAAAAATAGGTTATAAAATTCGGAATATTATTAAGCACCCGAGGTCGATGGAAGTGATGCGTGAATATTCGTGGTCCTGACGGTATCGGGGCATACGTCGTCCTCGTCCATTGCGTCAAGATCATCATCGTCGATAACGTTCGCGACATTCGAACAATAGTTCTCTTGGCAATTGGTGCACATCACTGAGCAAAAGAGGCCGGCCTTTCTGCATCCGCACGCTTTGCCGCATTTGGTTTTGCATTTGCACGCAATCGATCTCATTAAATTATCCGGAGCTGGTTTCAATGACATCGCTATCGGCTGCAATCCACGTGGGGTGCGACGCCAGCCCCATTCCTCGGGTTCCAGATAATTTTCCAGCCAGTATTGAACTTGGTAGAAACACCTCAACGAGTGGGAAAATGCCGCATCAGAGGTAGGAGGAAGGGATTCTAATTTAACCCTCACACTGCCTGCCATTTTTTTATATCCCTTATATCGGAGCTCGTTGAGATTGGTACAATTCATGTCACCTGCCTTGCGATACAAATTCAAAATGAATTGTTCGCCGTTTGAAGCGATAGTTGTTTTATCTGTTTTGTCTTGCAGAAAAACTTCACTTAGCGAAAGCAAATCCGGAGATTTTTTCAATGCGGTCATTGTTTTCATCTTGCCTAGATTGAATGGTGCCGACGTTGTGTCGCAACCACTAACCGCGTGCAAAAATAAAAGGTTTTTTGCGGCATTCGGCCCATATATCGGTTTGAGGCAGTATGGGCTATATGTAGCGTCCGTCGATTTGCCTCGGCCAGGTTTTCTCAAGTAAATGTTGTTGCACGCGCCAGCTGTTGCAGTCAGCAAATCCAGCAAATCCACATCCTCACCAATAACAACCGCAGCACTATATTCCTGCGAAATTCTCTTAGCCATACTGATAATTAGACTATCCGCATCCTCTACAGCTTGCTCCACCTCTATGTCTGATTTGATTAGAACCGTTTTCAGAAGTGAGATGAATCTGGTCTTATTGCTCTCGTTGCCTAAAAACTTATCTTGAGTTGCGGTGAGGGTCATATTGTCGGTGAAAATGATATCCACACATGGCTTCAATTGGGATCGGCGCAGTCGTTCGGCACTAATACGCAACAGTGTGTCTGTGGATACACGTTGCGACAATGGCGCGGATTTCGCTCGGTAAAGTAATCTATAACTCCGAAGGTATTGGCATTACGGAAAAAAAGCTTAAGAACAAAATCGTTCATAATTAAAAGATCTACACTTCGAAGATCGGTAAAATTTAATAAAATTGAATGGTTGGGGAGAAAACGACGAAAAATGGAAAAAAAAAGTAAAATTTTTGCCTTGCGGGAGTAATAACTTGAAAAATATTAATGTTATAAAAATAAGTTTCAGATAAAAAAGTTAGTAAATTTAGTTAGGAAAAGAAAAGGTCTCGACAATTTTTCGCCTAACACTAACCATTCTCGAGATATCGAATTAAACGCGTTTCCATCGAAATGACCTTGAGCTGACCTCAGTACAACCCCTCAAATTGGAATTTATGCTCAGAATACACCCCCCCTATTGATCCTCAAAATCCCCAAACTGTGTTCGCTCATGTTTATTTAACCCGTTTTTAGCCATAATTTGACTGGACTAATTGTTTTCCCGCGAAGTAGAGAACCGAACTTCCGGGTTTTTACGTCATGATTGGAATACATTTCTTAATTCTTTTCTATGGGTATTTTACTTTTATCCTTCATATATATACATATATGTGTATACGTATAATGGCATAGTGGAAGTAAACACGATTATGAAAAATTACGTTAAATAATAGTCGATATCACAGAGTGACGTCAGGCGAAATTATTTGTAATTTTGTTTTAAAAATACTTGTAATCAATTTATTCAGATAAAGATTGTTTATAATAACAACCAAACCAAATTTGGTTACATACAAAAGGATATAGCGAATCAAGCTTAAAACATACATGTTGTTGATTTTTTTATATCCTTAATTAATTACTTACATCTTTAAAACATAGAAAAGAAACAATAATTGAGATTTCTTCTATTACTTTTAAGAATAATAATTTAATTTGTTATTATTATTTTAAAATGTTTAAAAGCGCACGCACTTAATTATGTCTAAATATTTATGAAATATCAACTAATATTACTGTATTTTCAACAAAATTTTCGTAATGTTTCCCCATTCAGAAAAATATCAGACCGCACTGTTTTAAATTCGTACATCTCTTCTGACACAAGTGTTTAAGCTGAGATGAAACTGACCTTACAAAAAATTTAATTGTTTATTATTTTTGACATTTGAAATAGCGTTAAAACGCACACGTTTATCTATCTTCATTATTATAATACCTGTCCGTCCAATGGCTTGGAGTAATCATATTCATCCCTTCTCGTCTTAAAATCTTCCCTCGCATGGGCACCCCTCGATTCCTCCCTCGCCAAGGCACCTTCCACGATCTGAACTGAGTTGATCAGCAGGTTCTGTAGTTCAAGGGTTTCCACCAGATCACTGTTCCATATCAGAGATCGATCTGATACTTTGACATCACCTATTTGTTTGTAGATCTCGTGGATTTGACGTTGGCCTGTAATTTTGATAATTTTATAATTTTTTTGACCCATCGAACTTTGTACAGTCAATACATATGTTACAAATTAGCGGAGCTTAATTTAAAAATTTATTAAAGTTATACAATATTAAGTTAAGTTAAAAGAAATAAGCGTGTAAACACACGCATAAATATTTGACAACCACTACATATACCTGTTTTTTTTTGTCAATTTTCCAATGTTTTTATTCTGCTATTCAGAGACTAATTCAACAAATCAAAAACTACGAAAATCGGTCCAGCCGACAAACCCGACATTGTTTAAAGAAAACACTTTTTTACCGGATTGAAGTTATGTATATTATATAGCAATTACCTATTACCTCATAACGGGAATACGTCGAATCATCAATAATGATTTTGGCAAGTATAATATTGTTAAAGTTACGTGCCAACGATCTTGCCAACATTCTCTAAACAATTTTAGAATTATTTAGATCGAAACAACTTGAGTGAATATGCGTTAAGATATGCAATCTAAGAAAATGTTTAAGCATTGATAATTTTATTACTATGGCGAATTTTATGTACATTTTTATGGAACACTTGATGTTAAGATACCATGGACACTTAATTAACAAGCAGATTATTTTTAAGCTATTGCATAGCTTCTATCGCGGGCCTTGAGCGTGGAGACCGAATCAAGAAATTCCGTAACGAAAATAACCTAACACACGATGACGTAACGTGACGTCTCACATCGGGTGCAGCCGGTACGCGTAAGAGTGAGACAGACTATATAGACGTGTTGGTCTCAGTCTGGTAGACTATGGAATTGATATCAAAGAAAAAACTTGAATCTATATCAAAGAATAAAAATACTACATAAATAAATTAAAATAATTGCATAAGTTGATAAAAAATGCTATGCAATAGCTTTATCGCGGCAGTCCCCGAGTGCAACACTTTTTTTTTTAAATAAATCCGACCGATATTCCATTTCTAAGGTAGAGTAGTTCTAGTTTCATCGGACGTGGAGGCAGAATACGAAATTCCACCCGTATCACCTCGACGTCCGTCGTTCCACAACTGAGCGTTATCAAAAGCAGTTTTTGCCTCGCTTCACCCCTATGTGACAGCCCACTGAAGTATTTCCGAACCGACTTAGGGTCCTTTAAGATAAGAGCGTACCAATTCTAAAGGCCGGTAACGTATTTGTGAGCCTTCTGGCAATGTCCATTGATCCTTAACATCAGATGAGCTTCTAGCCATTTTGCCCCGATATATATATATATTTAAAAAAATATTGGTTGTATATGCTTTTCTATTGAATTGAAAATAAATAAAAAATATCGTACAAATAAACAAAGATTTCGTCGAATATTTTAAAAACTGTTGACTTAAGGGGATACTTTAATAAAAAAAAAAGAATAAAAATCTTACCTTCTTCGAGCGTGTCCTTCTGTCTGAATACAGCGGCATTCGTTTGCATGTTCTTCTGCATGCGCAGACGCAGCGCAGCTGTTGGAATAGTACCGTTCGCATATCTGATCTGGTCCAAGTTCGTGATACTTTCCTGGCCTGTTGTCTGTAAATATTTTAAAAGTAATAACGAATAGAACCATTTATTTTAGTTAGTCATGAATCGATTGTCACTAAACATTTAAACATATCGATCTCTTTTCAACTCCTTTAACAAAAAGAGACGAAAGATTACTTTAATTAAAGGGGTAAATTATAGAATAAGGACCTCGAAGAAAAAGTTAAAAAGCTTGTTTGTATGGTTGAACGCGCTATTTATTTAAATACGCGCTATATATTTTTTATTATTTGCCTAACAGTATAAATAAATTAAAGGGAAAAAACGCCAATCAAAAAGTCCTTTTGTATTGGACATTCCATCTATACTCTGATTTTTCATTTCATAGAATTCTGACAGCTATCATTTTTTGACATGTCAGAGATTACAAACCTTTTTGGCCGGGCATATTTTTCAATTATAGAAAGGCTGTATTATTAAATAATATTATTAAACTTCGAACTAATATAGTTCATATAAATATATAATATGTACTTTATTATTTCAAAGTATCAACATTACTGCCGAACTATAATGACTTTTTGTCGACATAAAAACATAACAGACCTCCATATCTCTCCAGACCCGAAAAAGTGCGGACCATAATGTAAAAATAAAAACCGAAAAATTATTCTATTTTCTATACTCACATCCTTAAGCGATGCCTGCGCATCTCCCGGTCGGCTTGTTTCAGATACGGTGATTGCGCACGCGCGGCCGAATACAACGATATCTAACAAAGAGTTAGCTCCAAGCCTGTTAGCACCATGTACGGAAGCACATGACGCCTCACCAGCCGCTAGGAGACCAGGAACAACGCGATCTTGGCCGTTGTAGTGGGTTATTACCTGTAGACAATTTATTATTTAAAAAAATACTAGCATATACTAATTACTAATAGTAAATATAAAATAAATCAGTGGCGCTATAACCTTTTAAGGTCTGGGCATCAGATTTCTATATCTGTTTCATGATCATTTGTCAATCAAATAGGCAAGAAGGTGATTACCCCTCCTGTGCCTGACACACGAAGGCACGCTGGTTTTCTTCACCGTTCGAGCGAATGTTAAATGCGCACATAGACAGAAAGTCCATTGGTGCAAAGCCGGGGATCAGACCTACGACCTCAGGGATGAGAGTTGCACGCTAAAGCCACTAGGCCAATACTGCTCATAATAGTAAATATAAACACACATTAAACATGTTAATCTCAACCATTTAATAGGAGTTTAGTGACACACGTACCGTAGAAAAATATATATACTGCTCAAAACAATTAGCGGAACAAGATTTTTCTCCTTTCTATTGCTTAAACTAAAATTAGATTTAAATTAACTTGTACGCTATTTTTTACCTTGTTAATTTGTTAATTACTACAATTAATAAAAAAAATCAATTTGTATTTTTTTTATTTAAAAAAATTAAAATGTGCATTGTAGACGAAAAACAAAGTGACGTCTTTGAATTTTCATTACTTTCTAATCACAGAAAACACATTTTAAGTAGTTTTTTTCAATCTTTTGAGTATTAATAGAAATTTGAAGTGAGCCTTTTGAGTATTGTTATTCATTGAAGCGAGTGAGTTTAGGTCATAATGCCAGATCTAACTGAATTGCATGTCTCCCGAGCTATCGCTTTGCTTGAAGAGGGTCGAACTATGCGTTATGTAGGAAATGATCTAGGAGTAGCCCCTTCTGTTATCTACAGACTTTGGAAGCGATACCGTGAGACGGAAGAATACTCACGAAGGCGTGGTCAAGGTCGAAAGAGAAAAACTACACGTTTGCAAGATCGCTACATCGTCAACTGTGCTTTACGTAACCGCACCACAACTGCAAGAGATCTACAAAATACACTTAGGACGGCTACTGGTGTAGAAATTTCCGACCAGACGGTAAGAAATGGGTTGTTGGAAGCCAATTTGAGATCACGCCGACCAGTTCGGGCTGTGCGTCTAACAAGTCAACATAGACAAGCTCGCCGACGGTTCGCGCAAAATCACGCTAATTGGCAACTTCGACATTGGAGGCCAGTGCTTTTTACTGACGAATCACGATTCCGTCTAACACGTTGCGATGGTCGTCTCCGTGTTTACAGACGCCCAGGCGAGCGATACAGTGCAGCAGCAGTCCAGGAATATGACAAATTTGGATGTGACTCTGTGATGGTTTGGGGCGGAGTTAGTTTGGACGAGCGCACAGATCTCGTCGTTGTTCCCGGGCGCTTGTGTGCTCAAACTTACATTGAAAATGTGCTCGAAGATCATGTTTGGCCCGCAGCATATGGTATGGGCCCAGATTTTCTTTTAATGCAAGATAATGCCAGGCCGCATACTGCAGCCATCACGTCAGATTACTTACGACAGCAGGAAATCCGTGTAATGGAGTGGCCTTCCATGAGCCCTGACCTAAATCCAATTGAACACATTTAGGACTTGCTTGACAGGCGCATCCGGAAGCGTCCGATTGCACCTCAAACACTGCAGCAGCTCACTGAAGCGTTGATTGAAGAATGGGAGCGAATTCCACAAGAAGATATTCGGAGGATCATACGAAGCATGCCGCGTCGTTGTCAAGCCGTGATTAGGGCTCATGGGGGCCACACACGTTACCGAAAGTCATCAAAGACGAATATTCAAACGATATAAGAATATTTCTTTGATGGACCTTTTTTATCACCAATTAGTTTTTCGTCTACAATGCACATTTAAATTTTTTTTTTATAAAAAAAATACAAATTGAATTTTTTTATTAATTGTAGTAATTACCAAATTAACAAGGTAAAAAATAGCGTACAAGTTAATTTAAATCTAATTTTAGTTTAAGCAATAGAAAGGAGAAAAATCTTGTTCCGCTAATTGTTTTGAGCAGTATATATATAAAGATAAGCTACATGAACGCTGAGTAACACGGGCTATATTTCTTTCTAAATATTAAAAATATCCAGCCGTGATCAGACCGCTAGTACATACGAACGCTGGGAAAATTTAGAAACAATACAACCGTAGTACACAGAATATGTCGAAACAATATCTTCAAGGTCAATTGATATTGCAGCTGAGATAACGAAAAAGAAAGTGGGCAATTTCCGTTTCGTGACATTGTGATATAATATTATCAATTTCCTTTGCTGATAACAGTTTATCGTTCATAAAGGCAAACTGATGTCTCCTTTATAATTCATAAGTTATGTTAGTTTGAAGGGTAAAGAAGCTTTATATTCTAGATGTAAAATACAATAACAGATTGTATTTATATTCTTGCTCCCACAGTCCATAGAAGAATACTCAAGCTGATTAATGGAATAATTATTTAAAAAAAACTGTGAGCCGTCACGTGACACTGAATTGAAATTATTTTGGACAAGTAATATGCATAAATGAATTTTTAGCATTTTAGAATAAAAATTTTAAGTGTTTCTAAAGATGAATGAATATTGTATCAAGGAATTAATGAGGCTTAATTATATTATTATTATTAATATGCATACAAGAACTAAAAATTAATGTTTTTCTAGAAAATAAAAAAATATTTTAATTAAATACAAAATATAAATATTTATATCATATTTTCACACCAAAAATCGCGCCCTGTTTCACATCAATAAATTTTTAAGCAAATTAGAAAAAAAAATTACAATATTGCAAAAACAAAATTAATTAAAAAAAAAGTAATTCAATTATGGGGTTCCCAAATCTTACACATTAAAATGAATTGTTGTTAAATGAATATTTATTTTTTATTTTAAACGTTTTACTAACCTAACATACAATCAAAAACTTAAATTCATTATATACATATTTTCCTAAAACATACCTCTCCTCGGAAATTGGTGGGTGTTCCTCCCATATTGTAATGTACGGTCGGCAACACAGGAATGGGTTCCTTGGTCACATCGACTCCAGCGAAGATCATAGCGGTTTCAGAAATACCAGGGAGCCTTTGCTTCAGCTGATCCGGGGGTAAATGGTGAAGTTGTAAGTGCACATGGTCTTTTTCTGGTCCACAACCACGACCTGGTCAAATCAGAAATGATTTTAAGTTACATAATTTGTCATTATTCACTACTGTTCAAAACATTTTGAAAATATCTAGAAGGCGAAAGAAAAATAGGTTTGGATATGATTTTCAAAACAAAGATAGCGGGAAATGCCAAAAGTATAGTTTTTAAAACATTCAAGGAATTGAGAAAAAGCCAAACAATAATATGCATAAATTGTTTTTACACGCTCTTCTCACAATAGAAGCGTAATTCTAAGCCACTGACTTCTATTATGCAACTCAAATCCAAAAACTTGAAAAAAAACAAAATGTCTTTTTCGTATTTCAATGTAACACCATACATAAATGGTCATTGACTATCAAAGAAAGTTTTTTAAAATAGTGACAGTAACACATGTTTTGGCAATTTTGTAAATACTGGGATCGCAATGACGCGTTCAATAAGAGGGTAGCCCAATGCTATTTTTAATTAGTTAATTTTAATTTAAATTTTACACGATAATCTGAATTTAATTTCGATTAGTTAACTATGTTTGAAGTAAAGATAGTTCTGTAAAAACTTGAAGAATTTTTAATTATTTTATGGATAAAATGAGGGTAGTTATAATATATTACCTTCCATGATTTCTACAGTCATAGCTCTCGAGACGACATCTCGACTGGCCAAATCCTTAGCGACAGGCGCGTATCTCTCCATGAAGCGTTCACCTTTAGCGTTAACGAGGAAACCACCTTCTCCACGACAACCTTCCGTCATCAGACAACCGGCACCGTAGATTCCTACAAACGAGTTTATTGTGTTTTTCCATTTATACATATTAGAAGAACAGTTGTGCAGGAACTAAAATAATCTTATATAATTTTAATATTATTTTTAAAATTGACGACATTTTTATATTATCTAGCACGGTTTTATTAATTTAAGTAAGCTTTGATAACTGGGTAGGGACTAGCCTTCTAGTTTCCTATTATGGAAAAGCTTCTTTAAATTTTAATAATTTAAATATTGCACAATTCTGTCCATTATCAGACCAAAAACAGTTTTCATACTTAAGTTTTTAATAGAAACTATTCATTATCAATGGAAAGAAGCCAATTGATTAAAACATTGTACGTCATTAATTTGTGTATATTTATTAGAGTGGAAAATTTATTGATGTGAAAGTTATGACCTATACGAAGGAAAGTTTATTTTATCAGTTTTTGATACTATCAACAAGCCGTGACTTCTCACTTACTTGGATATGGACTTTAGTATATTAAAAAAGGGTGCGTGTACTTATGTACGCGCGTAAAAAGTTATACTTCTTTGGCATTATTAAAAATAGTTTTTGATTGCATGCAAATAATAAATTACAATTTAATAATTAAAGACTGGAAAAGGAGTCATTATAGTCAATAAAGTTCAGTTTACATTTGAAAAATTTAATTAATAAATATTTATTATTATTCTCTTACGTTAAGTGTAACATAAATTCTATTATTATTCGAATGTTGTTTTTAAATTATGTCCAATGCCGTAGCATCTTCCGTGGGCAACTTCATTCTGTTAATTTTGTGTTACGGTGCGCGCGCATCGTAAAATTTCACTCTCATAAATTTTTCATAACGCGCCTAAAGAAGTATAACTTCAAAAACTAATTGTTACTTTTTCGGGTTGAAATTCATCAAATACCTACCATCATAGATTGAATTACAATTTTACTTTAGCTATATTTAGGATTAAAAAAACAAAACACAAATTTATTTGCAACGTCACAACCAGAAAATGAAAATCTTGCTAGCGATATTATTGTCGTCATTTAAATGCTAATCAAAATTGAACTTTGTGTGATACAACATAACGTTCACATTAAAACGAGGAGACAAAGTCTTATCAAGAATTAAAATTCAGCCTTCACTTGAAGAGATGTAGAGACATTTTATTGTTTTTAATGCGTTTACATCGGTGGTAATTTCGGTTTGGGTTCTTGCAAACACGATATCTTACGCTTACGGTATTTAATGTATTTTCAGGCACCAACTCAGTGGTTTTTGGTGTTATCGTACTTTTCGTTTATTTATAAGGCGTAAACAATAATAAAAAAAACCATATTTATTTACGCAAATATAACATCATCTATCATTATTATTATTATACAAATAATAGCAATATGTCTATTACTGTTAATTGTTTATAACAATTACGACTGTATATTTCGAACTGTGCTTTTCTAACAAGTTTTATATTACAGAACCAGCATATTTTATTGCATAGTTGGCCTATATTCTTGTAATATTGGTAGGGATCACAAATAAAAACAAATATGTTTTTGACGATTATTTATAGTTACACGAGGTCCTCGCTCGCTCATACGAGAGTGATAATTCTCTACTCTGAATGTTACTCTTGCACTAGCAGTGTTGGCCTAGTGGCTTCAGGTCGTAGGTTCGATCCCCGCCTAAGTACCAATGGACTTTCTTTATATGTGCGCATTTAACATTCGCTCGAACGGTGAAGGAAAACATCGTGAGGAAACCGGCTTGCCTTAGACCCAAAAAAGTACCATCTACTTGCCTATTAGATCAACAAATGATCATAAAACAGATACAGAAATGTGAGGCCCAGACCTAAAAAGGTTGTAGCGCCACTGATTTAATATAATACATTAAAATCAGCTTTAGTTATAGTAACAAACAGTCAAGCTCAAATCAAATCCGTTAAAACATTCACCACCAAGGTAGGTCTTAGAATCTTACCCTTAGTGCTAAGAAACTTACCGGTTGGATGAAACTGCACAAACTCCATATCCTCATTCTGTAATCCTGCTCGAGCAGCCATAGCTGTTCCATCTCCGGTACAGGTGTGCGCTGATGTGCAACTGAAGTAAGACCGCCCAGTACCGCCTGTAGCTAAAATTGTGTTCTTCGCTTGGAATCTGCAAGTAATAATCTATATATATAAAAATGAATTGCTGTTCGTTAGTCTCGCTAAAACTCGAGAGCGACTGGACCGATTTGGCTAATTTTGGTCTTGAATTATTTGTGGAAGTCCAGAGAAGGTTTAAATATAAAACCTAAATAATAAGTAAAGAAAAATACTAAAAACTACAATTAAATTTTCCAATAAAATCTGTTCCTATTAGGTGCCTTCAGAAATGTGTTTCATGGCTGTAGTTCGAGGTTGTCTTTGGTCTGTTTTATTAATGTTGTATTACGTTTTGACACAAAGATATGTAGGTGGGTAAGTTCACGAGTTCATCTAGTTAATGATAATAATCAGAGCATCCTTTATGAACGGGACACTGTAAAAAATATAGTAAAGTAATTCTTAGTGCTTCTACGTAAAGAAAAGTGGAGCAAGTACTAAACTGGTGAAAGAGGAAGGCAATTTAGAGGATAGACCAAATTAAGGAAACAGCAGGTACATGGCAGAGAGTGGCACAGTGCAGACAAGGATGCCTTTGCCAAAAAAGGGCACACAGATACCTAAAAAGAATGAGAAATAAATGTGTTTAAGTGTAAATTTATCTCAAATAAAACGCCATTATTATTAATTAAAAGTAATTAATTAAGAAATTTGCCAGAGGTAAGGCCCCTAAGGATTTTTGTGTTTGTTTCATTTATCATTGGTCATTGACAAGGTGATAAATGATAGCAATAACATAACAGCAGTGATTATTCAAGAAACTATCCTTGATCTCAGATTATATAAACCTTGCACTAAATCTTAAATAATTCAATTTCGAAAATATTATTTAAAATCTAATAAACTGTTCCATGACATTTAAACTTCTTTAATATTAGGTCCTTACATAAGAAATTGACGTTTTCTCATACTGGCCACTTTGACCTCAAATATCTCCTCATTGGTTAGGAATTCCAATTTTTTTTTTTAAATTATTTTCGAAACCATAATTCATTTTATTTTCCCGTTATAATTTTTTTCTTTGCGTCACTATTTATAAAATAGAAAACATGAAATATCGCGTTATTTACGAGTACGAGTTCCACCGTAGCACCAGTGCTGCAGAAACGGCTCCAAGAATTAGTGATATGTATGGCGGCGGTGTCGCAAAAGAAAACACAGTGTGTTTTGATTCCAATTTTTTAGTTCTGGAAATTTCGACGTGGACGGCCGGAGACGAAAGTTGATAAGGAAGAATTGAAGGCTGTTGTGAAAGCGGATCCATCGCAAACTACGTCTAAGTTAGCTGCAGGCTGCGGTGTTAATGGTTAAACTGTATTAATCCACTTGAAGCAAATTGGGAAGGTGAAAGCTTGAAAGTGAAAAAGCTTGAAAGGTGAGTACCTCACGAATTGAGTGCAGCAAATCGACAAACGCGCGTTTGCTACGTTTCATTTCTCAACCGGCACAATATGGAAGGTATTTTAAACCGAATCATTTACCTGTGATGAAAAGTGGATCCTGTACGACAATCGGAAGAGCTACTCGCAATGGCTGAACCCAGTGGTACCAGCCAAATCGTGCCCCAAGCGAAAATTCACTCCGAAAAAGTTTCTTGTGAGCGTTTGGTGGACTAGTGCCGGGGTCAATCACTATAACTTTCTTAATTCTGGCTAGCTGCTTAACAACCAAGGGTGATCAAACGCTCTAGGCCACTGTTGCTTCACGACACACACCACTCACTGCACAACAGACTTCTATCAATTTAGAGGAGCTTCAATTGGAATGTCTAATGCATCCACCATACTCCCAGGACCTTGCTCAAAACAGATTACGTTTTTTTCAAAATCTGGATAACTTGCAAGGTAGAAAATTCAAATCTGGATAACTTGCAAGGTAGAAAATTCAAATCTGATGGGGCAGTCGAAACCGCCTTGAAAGATTTTATTGATTCCCGTCAGAATGGTTTTTTTAGTAAAGGGATCAATAAGATGGTAAAAGAATAAATAGATAAAATGGTAAACTTTATTAATTAAATTTATTTAAAAAAAAATCTACTTTTTGTTCCCCCATATTAATATGGGATTTCAATGTAAGGACCTAATACATATTTCATTGCACAAAATACAACAAATTTTAGATTAAATTTAAATTTTTGTGTTTATTGCGCAAGGGATTAGAAACATCAAAATGGTATTATAAATGCTGTGCTGTCTTTAAAGACCGACATAAAACAAAAAATACTAAAAAGCTGTATCATTTTATGAAATATATATTTTATGGAATAAAAGAAATTAGGTACCTGTGAAGTGTTCCGTCTTCGAGGTTCAATGCAATGCAGCCTTTGCAAACTCCGTCTTCCATGAGAAGGTCCAATGCAAAATATTCAATAAAGTATTCGCAGTCATAGCGGAGAGATTGGCCATACAATGTGTGTAAAAGAGAGTGTCCGGTTCTGCAATAAAAAAATTGATATTTTAATGGGTAAGTACTGTTTTTTTAGGACTTCTTGCACAAAAAAATTGGTAAAGTAATAAGTTGTTTGAGTATTATGAAGACACAGAAATGTATTACTTATAAGTTATACATTATACATCATAGTAATACATCTAAAATAAGGCTAGAGATAACACCGTTTTTATTACCATAGCAACAATGTTTTGTATATGCAACCATCCATTCACATTTTGTAATGCCTATTATGTTTAAAGTGTTATTATATGCTCAAAAACAAGCACATAATCAGGCCAGATATGATATAACTTAAAAATCTCTTTATACAATTGCTTATCACTGCAAATAACTACAGAAGTGTGCAAGATAAAAAAATTAAAGTATTATCAGTGCAATACAGTTATCAATGGCAATAAATTGCAAAATTCTACTGACCAAACCATCTGGAAATATTACATTAAGAAATATTGATCTTTAGGTCATAGACGATAAGATCTATATTTCAACAATTCCAAATTCGATACTGTAATATTACAATAGGTAGATACAAGTTTTCAGATATATTTTAACTTATTACCTGTCTGCAACAGCACAGCACCTATGTGCTTGACCACCCTTTCCAAATTTCAAGGATTGGCCACCAAAGGCTCTCTGGTAGATCCTGCCTTCTGGTGTTCGAGAAAAAGGCATACCATAATTATCTAATTCAATAACTGCATGAGGTGCTTCTTTAGTCATGTAGTGGATGGCATCCTGTAAATCGAAGAATGGATTATTTTATGTTATTTATTTATTTAATAACAGCACAATGGCCAAACTTAGACTAAAAACAATAAACAATACAATTAAGATTTACAATACAGGGTAGACCCCCCAGGTACACTCTGAAAGCCCAGTATACCACCCCATAATGTATATGTTATACTACTATTAAGATGCCAATAAACAACTGCCATATTGAAAAACCTAAAAAAATTTACCTCATTTAGGAATGAGTATTAATTAATATTATTATAGATTATTGCTTTACTTAATGGCCTGTATTCACCTAGATTAGTGCGAGTGCAAGTGATTAGTAATTGACATTGATTAGTGCAGGTGTGTAGTGCAAGTAGTGTCCAATTATTTTTAGTGGCTCTGTAAAGTAAATTCAGTTGTCATATAGTTTGGCAGGCACGCTGCGAGTGAGGGGGAAGGGAAGGCGCACGCGACGTCACTACTGCAGTTCACTCACAAAAAATAGAACATGCTTCTAATCACTTTACTACGCAGCCGACTAATCAGTCGCTGTCCACACTTGTTTTCCCCTAATCACTAATAAAAATTTTAGGAAATCTTTAAGTTTATACAGTGTAACCATAGCACGTTAAAGACACTATTTCAATGTTATAATATCAGTTTACCTGGTCTCCAAGCCAATCAGAACCCTTAACCGTGTCATACATATGCCAGAGCCAATTGTCTTCTTCCATGTTACCTGCAAACAATAAGTATTTTATATATATTGCACAAGTGTTTAAATCTAGATCTAAACATCAAAATTATGGATAGGTAATATTTACCGAGTGCAGCATTTATGCCACCCTGTGCAGCAACTGTATGTGACCTTGTGGGAAAAAGTTTTGTGACCACAGCAGTCTTGAACCCTTCTTGAACAAGACCAAAAGCCGCACGCAGACCCGCGCCTCCCGCACCAATAACGAGTGCATCGTGTTTGTGGTCAATTACTGTGTACGACTGTGCGACATTGGAATTGGCTGAAGCCTCCTTCAGGGGTGATGCTCCGCCAACAGATAAATGGAGATTTCGGTACAAATGCGTAGCCTGTAAATATAATTTAATTTTAGTATTAATCAATGCGAATATCAAAAATAATAATAATCGCAATAAAACATACTATAATGGGATAAGCATAATGTACGTACATGGTTATATTAAAAAAATATAACGCATTATTCCATTGGTTGGAAGTTGAGATTTATAAATATTTATTAGTGAGCGTGAAACTTGAATAGGAAAGTTGCACCATAATTTGTAATAGTATCGATAGAGCTTATGAACGCCACCCATTCATAGCATTTCTTTTTATTTTTTGCGGTTACATAACAAAACAGTTTTCTTCCTAATATAATTTGGAATACAAACCAGTGATGCTGGGCTACGAGATAAAGCTGCTTTCAATAATGTACTCATGATGGAACTCTCTGCTCGCACCCAGAGTACAATTATATATTATTTTATTCTAGAATATTTTCGGGACCAACATGCACCCGCCAGCGGTGTTTCACTTTCGCAACTAATTAAATCTGTCAAGTGTCAATGTCACTTATCGTCAGCAAAGGAATTTTGAAGTGAAGCTGCTAAATGTCACTTTTAAGAAAATTTTATATCGTTGTCGGTTGGGACTTCCCCCTAAAAATGAGGGATTAACTTTGCTGTATCCACACATTGCCTCTAAAAATTCTAAGTTGTAATCATAGTACTCTAGCTAAGCTCTCTGTATCCCATTATGCCCAAAATAATCAACTTTGGGTAGTGACTAGTGACTACCATGTGTAAACTTCTTGTTATTTTTTTTTATACAGGTTAATAATATAAGTAGTAAGTTGAATTTCTTATATACGCCTACGCAATTTGAGTATAACTAAAACTTTACATCACTATGTACTTTAACAACTAAATAAATTCTAATGAGTTGTGTCAGTAGCATATTTTAGTATTATTTTTATTTTAGTAACATTGACAACTGACAGTTATCGACTAGGTCTGTGCAGCTTAAAGAAGTAAAATGTAAATACTAAAAATAAACTTCGGTATTATAAATTTGGGACTGCATTTTGGTTATTGAACCACTTAAATATTTATAATCTAGTAACTAATACATATTAATGAAAGTTATATAATTGTCGTAATGGCTGATAATATATGCAGTAACGACTCCGTTACCGAAGCAGAAAGGCTACGGGGTAAGTACTAGCTTTTATGCTTCAAAGTAAATCTTGAGTTGGGTTGACACACATAGTATTTCCCGCGTCTATAAAGCTATTAAGTTCCCTTAACAATGAACTATGATCTAGTCTCATTATTAAATATATTTCTTGTATGTACTTATCTAATTCTTTATACGTAATCTATTGCTACTATGTATTTACTTTAATGATTAATCACTTATAGAAGAGGAGCTAGCCAGGGAGTTGGAACATAGTGATTCAAATGAAGGAGACACTCAGGACATATCTTTAGAAATAGAGGAAAACTTGCTAAGAGATGAACCGGAATGTAAGTGTAACATGTGCAACTTCCTAAGTGATTAATTAAAGCAGAAGGCTCTTGGTAGCAATGATCAATGTAATTGCATCCATTGTAATTTTTCACTTGTAAATTAAGGCCCCACAAGATGTATTTAATTGCTACAATACCTGGTATAATAGTTATTTAAACCATTCTGTGCTTGTTTTTAACAAAAAAAGCTTGTTATGGTCCATAAGTAAAGGATGCAAATTAAAACAGCTCCTTTAAATTGCCAGTTTTGTTACAATAATAGTATTGACCCAGTGTATGGTAGTGTGGTGATTATCTTTAATGTTAATAAGGAAAATGGTTTTAAAGATTTTTTAATTGTAAAAAATAATTATTTTAGATGCCACACTTACTAATTATGGAGAAAGCACAAGTCTTCAAAGTCAACACATTGAAACTTATTCTGATGACCTCTTCAAAGATAAAGATGTTGATTTGCCTATCTACAGAGAACAATCTACTGATTTACTTACATCGCAAACAGACACATTTGTAGATGATAATGATAAATATGAATCATATATTAATGATTATAGTTTTAGTAATAATCAATCAATGGATGAGTGTAACATTGAAAGTATAATTGACCAAAGTACTTCAGAAGCGAAGGAAAGTATAGAGCAATTAAACACAAATGATATTCAATTAAATAGTGAGAATGAATATCAAACAGATGAAATGTTAAGCGAAAGAGAAAGGGAGAAAAAGAGTAAAAAAGAACTAGAGGAAGAGGAAAGAGAAAAAATGCAGTAAGTAGTTTTTACTTATTGTACTGGAGATTCTTTTTTTATTACAGCCATTTTTTGCTGCTGTGATCACTAAGATCTTATTTTATTATTGTTTAGTCTCATAGCAACTTAAAACAATCTTTTAGAACTTTTGTCTGTTTGGCAATGAATAGATAACTCACGCAATTCTATAGACATAAACTTTGAGGTATTCAATTATTTTGTGATAACTAATAAATATTGTATCTAGTTACAATATTTATTAATTACCATTTTACTTAAATTACAAGTTATTTTTATGCATTTATGTGTATACAGTCAAAACCGTTTATAACGACATCGTTTACAACACCTATCGGTTATTACAACCAGATTGTATGGTCCCGTCGAATCCCTAGTAAACTATTCAGTAAAAAACGCTTAAAACAACATCGGATACAGCGACATATCGCTTACAACGACGAAAGTTTATCGATATTCATCGGATATAACGACCAACCGCTTCTTGTCTCAGTAAAACAAAACAATACAAACGATTTTAAATTTTATTTATAAGCATTGAATGAATATTTAAGCATATTATTACCTACGCACTTTCTCCCAACGAACAGTTTCAGCCAACAACGATTTCCGAGGCTCTTAACGCTGTAACGATTTTACAAAAATTTGTTGCCTTTAACGAACAGTTTGATACTGGTGATACTCATACCTTGAGGAGTATGAAACGTAAAATGCAAAAAATATTTGAGACTGGGCTAAAAAAACAGACTGACTGATTACAGAAGACCTAATTATTTCTGTAATAAGTATTTTTGGTCTTTTTTGACTCGTTTACATATTATAATATTAACATACCATATTATAACCCATACCTACCTATTCTAGATCGATAACTATGTACATACATATGTACAGTACTTTGTGTATACGACATTGCTTATAACGACTATCGGATATAACGTCGGCAACTATACGGTCCCTTCAATGTCGTTATAACCGGTTTTGACTGTATATCTATAATTATATATTATCTTTTCCTTTTACATTCTAATAGAACAATGACAATATAAAACATATTTTCTTTTGTAAGGGTGCTGGTGTCCAATTTTACTGAAGAGCAGTTAAATAGATATGAGATGTATAGACGAGCAGCCTTTCCCAAAGCAGCTGTAAAAAGGTTGATGCAGACAATAACTGGTACATCTGTGGGTCAGAATGTGGTGATAGCTATGTCTGGTATTGCTAAAGTATTTGTTGGGGAAGTTGTAGAAGAAGGTAAACAAAGTCTATTCTTAAAGTGCATAATAAATAAGTACCATTATTTTTTGCATCTATTTCTGTGATCTTTATTTTTTATTGTAGAACAGTGTTAGCTTAGTCATAAGTTCGAACCGCAGCTGTACACTAATAGACTTAATACTGGAATTATCTTATCACCTACTTGCCGAAACACATACAAAAATCTGAGGCTTGTAGCGCCACTGTTTTCGTATATTTTTAAGGCAAGTAGGTGATTAACCATGCTGTCTAGTACTAAACCCTTGCGGTCTAAACAATACAATTTAATGACACATTATTATAAAACAAAGATTTTCAAGGAATAAGGTGTTTACTGTGTGCCTAACTTACCCTTGGACTGTACTATTGGACCCTATTGTTGCATTTGTAATGAATAATAAAATTGTATTTCAGCTTTGGATGTATTAGAAAGCTCTGGAGAGTCAGGGCCCTTGCAACCAAAACATCTTCGGGAGGCTCTAAGAAGGTTGCGAGTGAGAGGTGCAATACCTCCAAGAAAGGCATACAAACATATGTTAAGACTCTAACTTGACATAGATTTAATACTAGGTTTAAATATTCGGTCAGAAATACACTTGTATAAAGAGAACTAATTTGGAAATGTTATGAAAAAGGGGCACCATTTACAATCTATAAGTGTACACAGACTTACCTAAACAGTTTTGATCTTTAGTACTTTTAGGGTCTGTTTCACAATGTATAAAGTACCAAATAGCTATGCAACACATAAATTATTTGGAAGATAAGTTGTGATATTTAACACTTCATCGGTCTCATAACTTATGATGGACTATATGTGACAAATAGCGCTATCTGACAGTCGTGAAACGCAACAATAGTGTATATCCTACCAATAAGTAATAAATAGCTAATTTGGAACTTATGTAAAACTTATCCGTAAATTGTGACCCTTAATATTTTATCTTATCTTCTGTCAGCTATTTGACTTTAAAAAATGTCTATGGTCTTTATTCTATTTTTATTTGGTCTTGTCTGATTGCAGCACCTTCAATAGTAAATTCCATGAAAAATTCCCCCCTTTTAAAAACTAAATCAGTTTAATTGTACTCTTTTGCCTCTTTCTGTCAAATTTTCTATTTAATCTGTGGTGAAAAGAGGCCATTTGTAATTATTTGATGAATATGAAAAGATGTTTCTAAACAAAAGTAAAGCATTACTTTTAAAATGTTTTTGAATAATTTGTAACAAATATTCGCTATACCTAGTAACATAATAACATGTAAATAATTTGTAATTTTTCATTGTTATATTAATATTAAAATGATTTTAGAATTATTAATGTGTTCGAAATTTTAAAAACTAATATTTAACTTAACAATAATATATCATAAAAATATGTAAAGAAAGTGAAATGAAAATATTATGTACGTTAGTCTCAAAGAACCACCATACTACAATTTAACAATTGAACTTGATTTTTATCACAAATCGAGCTTTGGACCTACAAATACAGTATATACATTATACTGATACTGATACTGTATTTATAGAAAGTTCTGGTCAATATATAAACAATTACTATATTTACTGATAGGCAAATAAAATACAATTAATTTCTAACGTTAATTTATTACATGATAAGTCTGTTAATCAAAACAATATACAATGTTAGGGTCATTTCACAAAACCTTTGCAAGTGAAATCAGTCTTGTTAAAATGCTACCTCTATTTGTGGAAAGTTAAAACATTATAAAATACATTCATTAACAAAAACTAATAAAAACACAAAATTCCATTCAAAACAAAAATTGGCACTTATCAATTATTCAAGAGAAATGTTTGGTGTAGCTCCAAATATTATCACAGGTAGATAGGTTTAAGAGAATCACCAGAATTTGGGAAGGCACTTTTTTGTTAATAAATAATTTGGTAATGTTACTTAAAAAAATTACCCCCTTACTTATAAAAATCCCCAACGCTTATCAGTCGTACTCTGCGGCTTTCCTATAACCTGTAGTAATTCAAAGTACATAGACAATGACATGATTTAAGCCGATACTTAATAAGTGCCAATTAATAAAAAAATTATAAAGGCACAGAGTAACCCTGCATAGTGCTCTTAAATTCTTGATCTATAAAATGATAACGCATTTAGTATAGATGACACTACAGTTTATAAATAAAGGGGTTATTTATTTCCGAACATAATTTTGAAGGCACTTCTCTAACAACTAAAAAGGTTGAAAACAACAAAATATAAACTTGCTATAATAAATAATAATTCAAGTACCATATTATCTATGATACATAGATATCGTACTGATAAAATTATTTGCATTTTGCAAATATTGTTCAAGCAATAATTGAGCTTTAGGGAAGCTCACATACGACTCCATACATGGTACAACCTGCCCGTGAATTGTATTAAAATTTAACTGGTCTATACTTGCTCAATAGCAGCATTCTTGGTACAGACAATACATACAATTGAATTTCTATAATAAAAAATTGCGAAGACAACTTGATTAGTGCTCTGTGGCCGTAGTCTAACTAAAATGGATCTTCGTTCTAGAATAGTTTTCATATAAAAGACGCATTGGTGTTGGTAGCAATTAACATACATCGAGTGCATACGTATATGTTATGCGATATTTATGCATCAATGCTAGATGCCTTTAAAACTTTTGGCATCTAATATTTATTAATTTTATTTGAAATCCAATTTATAATCTATTGTGTGCATTGAATTCCCATTATTATAAAATATAGTCGAGGTAATAAGACATTGGTCCGTTCATGGTATACAATTAAAAATATTGACAAGTTTCCAAATGTTAAAACTTATAAAATCCTTTCCGAAAATTGGATACGTCGAGAAAGTTAAAAACTTTAAATCTACTATGCACATTACAACCATGTATGAAGGGCTTTAAGACTAGACATTAACACAATTAAGTACAGTTCACACTAACAATCGTTTAACGCCACATTCGATACAAAACTTGGCTTTATCAGGGAACTTACTCCCGCATTCGTGACAGAAGCGAGAAAGGCGCGGGGCGGAGTGTTGCTCCCTTCGAACACGGCTTAAGGACGTCTCAGAACCACTAGAGCTGAGTGCCTCTTTTATATTACGATGCGATGTGCGATGTGTGGAGACCCGAGAACTGGTACGTTTCTCTGTTAAATACATTGTTTTATTACACACTAAATAATAAAATTACAAAATTAATTGTATGTGTGCAAAAGGCATGTAAATTTTACTATAGAAACATTGACAAACTAGACTAGACTATGCCATGCTAAACTAAATATTTTTGAAGTTATACATCTTTAGGCGCGTTATGAAAAATTGATGAGAGTGAAATTATAAGATGCGCGCGCACCGTGACACAAAATTGACAGAATGAAGTTGCCCACGGAAGATGCTACGGCATTAGACATAATTTAAAAACAACATTCGAATAATAATAGAGGTGAAGAATGTTACACTTAATGTAAGAGGTTAATAATACCTAAATATTTATTTATTTAATTTTTCAAATCATTATTGACTATAATGACTCCTTTTCCAGTCTTTGATTATTTAATTGTAATTAATTATTTGCATGCAATCAAAAACTATTTTTAATAATGCCAAAGAAGTATAACTTCTTACGCGCGTACATAAGTACACGCACCCTTTTTTTCGTTATTCTGATTAGTAAAATTTAAAAAAAAATTCAGTAGTACACAAAGAAAAAATTACATGTATAGGTTTGCGACAAATCAAAATTTCACTTTCCACTCGCCACTTATACTTGACGATATGCTTATTTCTTACGTATTTTGTTTACACTAGATAATGAGTCAAGAATCTCCTACGTTTAGGTTTTATGTAAATGAAAATTTCAAGCTGTCTGAATAAAACTAACTCACCATGAACACTGATGTGCTCTACATTATTGTAGGACGAGTGCATATCAGATCTCGTTAACGTCTCTTCTGTCTCAGTGGATTTCTCCATCGCTAAAAATTCTTCACTTGATATAGAACGTCTGTCTTCTTTATGACTCTCACTCGTGTCTGATCCGCCTGGTTGTTCTAAGAGCACTGTATCGTTGGATTCTTTAACATTGCACAAGGACAGCTTTGATGGCGATACTCTGTTTAGGCTGGAAGCAGTAACGTAACATTATAACGCAAAAAAATTTATATACCCTCTATGTTCACTTCTGAATGGTTACCTGACTAACCTGCTATAAGCTGAATCGTTGCTTATTTTCCCACCAGGCGTGTGATTTCCGTTTATGATGTTGTCACATTTATTATTTTGTTCGATCTTCTTCCGACTACCTCTTTTTACTGTATCAATGTACGTGCGTTTATTCATATTAAGATCTTTATTCGAATGACTTTTCTCATTTTTCTGAGATTCGTAGAACTTGTCGAATTCTTTCAGAGATTGCATTATATCATCTTCCAGCTGATCAGTCTTATGGCGGATTTTAGGTTCTATTTTGGCAGGTTTCTTTTGAATGGAATCAAGGAGGGAAGTGGAACGCTTGACGGAGGAAGGAAGCAGTTTATCACCCACGATATTGTTACTGCTAAAAACAAGGGACATTGATTTATTCACTGGAATCATACCGTTACTACTACTTTTTAAAATTTTAGGGGTATCATTTCCGGCGACAATTACGTCGTCAGACAATTCAGATTGCTTGACTACTCTAGTTGTCGAGCTACACGTGCGCTTTTCAGATTTTTGTTTATTAACCTCTTCGTCGAAAGAGGTCATGAATTCCTCGAGATCAAAATCTTCACAAAGGGAGTCATCGTCTCTACCAGAAGTTCTAGATGTTATACTATGATCGAGAGAGTACATTAGCTTATCATACTGAGCCCCTAAATCACTTATGATTGGAGTCGTCGAAGTCTCACTATGAAAATTATTGTTTTTCTCGTTTTTAAGACTTTCTATATTTGTAATATTTCTACAGTTATTGTTTTTCTTTATAGTACTAAACGATTCGAATTTAGCTGGTAGATTTTCAGTAGTTAGTAGAGATTCAAAGCTACTTATAATGTCGGGATTGTTTAAGATAGTGTTAACATTTATCGGCAAATTGTCATTTTCATTGATCAACATGGGATCTATATAATTACTATCTGTCATAGAAGAGTTATCACATGACAGTATAGCATCAAGATTTACAAGATCTTTCTTATCATCTTTTTTAATTTTTTCAAGTTTCAAGGGTTGACTCCCAGTATTTCTCTGAAAAGCATGATGCATAGATGTGGATAACTTTGGAATTTTATTTTTTAACTTAGGCGTACTATAGACTGAATTATTATAACTAGAAAATGATCTATTTAAATTACTGCTGCGATTAAAGTATGGTTTTTCTACAGAATTGATATTTTCCTTGCTGGATTTGGTGAATGTTGTATTAAGAGTAGGTTTTTTCTCATTTCTATTTAATCTAAACGAACTACATCTACCACCAAAGGAACTTGAGAGATTATCATTATGTGTACTTCCAAATGATTTCATTCTGTTCAGTGTAGGTGTTTTTTGATATGTTTTATTAATGGTGTCTTTTATAGTTTTGGTATTATCGGTGCGGTTTAGAGTGGAGGCTCTGGTAGGAGTGGGTTTTAAGGAAGGAAGTGTGCGACTGGATTCTTTTGAAGCCTTTTGTTGCTTTTTCGGAATATTTGTGTCTGAAGACATTAGCTCTTTCATCTGCCTAGCAGCACAAGCGAAGGGGTCGTAATTATCGTCAAGCCTGTAAATGGACAATGCTTACATTACTTCTACAATACACTAATACTACGAGAACTAGTCTAAAACTATTTTTACGTAATTATAAAAATACTCAACAATACAATCTTATTTACATGAACTATTTTACGATGGTTGTTTAATGTGTTCGATAATGCCTATTAACCCTAATTGTAGTAATTGTAATACAAAAAAGGCTATATAGGATACTCGGAACCTTTTTAATTCAATTCTGGGTAGCTTTAGTGGTGGTGCTTCGTCGCTGCTTTCATCTCGACGTTCCTTGATAATATAGGTCTGATAATCTTTATCCGTCCGTTTTTGCATTTTGACTTTTCGATTATCCTTATAGATGCTTGCGATGTTATTTTTACCTTTTTGAGGCCCTTTATTGTTCTCGGCGATCGAGGGGAGTTTGATTTTTTTATCCGGTTCAATTGGAACATCTTTTGTATTTTCTTCTTGTTCGTACAACTTTAATTCATACACTGTTATGTGTTCGAGATCTGAGACTTTCCTGGTCTCCTCTGAATTACTCGGCGGGAACTCTTGCGCTTCTTGTAATAAATCTTTGAAATTATTTTTTAATTCTTCAAATGACTCCGAGAAATTATGTTTCATGGTAATGTTATCATTATTTTTCAAACATATCGATTCGATGGAATTTGTTTTCGGTGTATGGAGATCTTCTATGTTTTTTGAAAATTCTTCTTGACATTTCGTTTCACACGTCATCATGTTGTCAGTTAACGTAAGAAACTCTTCCAAGTCAGCTGGATTATCCATGAATTTAGTATATGTGTCACCGCTGCCATGACGGCTTATTAAATTAGTTTCATTTTCATCTTCTTTAATTTCAATTTCTTTTTTATTGTCACATTCAAAGCTGTCTTCGCTAAGATCCCGTTCGTAGTTCTCTTCAAATATTTCACCTGAGAGGTCGTAATTTTCCATCTGAGTTGGCTCTTTAACGCTATCACATTCCGTTATAGAATCTACTTCAAATTCTAAGTCATGTTTCTCTTTTTACCTTCATAAGCCGGATTTTTACACAATTCTTTACTTTCAGTTGGATAGTTTGGAATGGAATTTTCCGATAGATTATGTACAATGTCATCATGATCATTCTGTTCTCGCAAATCTGTACTTATGTCACAAGAACTAACCATGGTGAGATTTTTAAACAATAATTCGACACTTGGGGAAGGCACGGTTATGGTATTTTCTAAAAGTTCATCTGTTTTATCAACTCGCGTTTTATTTGTCGTAGAAGAGCTTCTATTCTTAGATTTTGTTTTATCTGAAGATGTGTCATGGATAACGCAAGGCACACATGGGCAAAGAAGTTCCGTATTAATACCAATTGATTGACTTCTTTGTTCTCTATCTGATTTCGGTGGACAATCTTCAAGACTGTCTAAGCTCATGGTACTCTCTTTCAACTTTTTTACCGTTTCTTTTTTTACAGTGTTATCTTTTTGTCTTCTTGACTTTGAAGAAATTGATTTCTTCTTCGAATAATTTGATTTTGGCTTTAATTTCGCGACGGAAACTTCCTCTTCCTCAGTGTTTAACTCCTGTTTTAATATATCGTCACAATTTGTAATCTGTGTTTTTTGTTGGTTGCGAATTGGAATTTGACTTTTTGATGCTGCGATTTTTTCTTTAATTCTTTTCTGGTCGGCTATTATTTTTTCACTCCTTGCTTTATGTTTTTCAGCGATCTCCTCCAGATTTTTTAACTGTTGTTTTTTCCTAACATTTAACCTTGGTTTCTTCTGGTCATGCTGCTTATTTATTGGGTCAGTTTTGGATTGTAGAGCGATAGGTTCTTCATTATTTCTAAGGAAGGGGAAAGGAAGTTTGAGAATTTGAAAGAAATTTAACAAAGAAGGAGATAGGAATACTATTACTAATATTCAAAACGAAATACAAAAACTTCTATCTTCCTTTCCCCTTATTTGCTAAAGGTTTCCGAGAAGCATTAATAGATACCTAGTGCTGCTTAAATCCTTGGCCAGCCGGGCTTGCCTCGCTTTAATATTCGCATCTCCAGACGATTTATTTTGAGAGCTACGCGAGTTTCTAATAACTGGAATATGCGGGGAGCTCTCCTCGTGATAATCATTGCTAGATCCGGACTCTGAAATGCCATTATATTAATTAAAATAATTCAAAACTGGTGTAGTAAGGCTTTATGAAAG
>CAJOBZ010000026.1:3552500-3840000 GCA_905332375.1 Pieris macdunnoughi
CTACAACCTCTTTAGGTCTTGGCCTCAGATTTCTGAATCTGTTTCATGATCATTTGTCAATCTAATAGGCAAGTAGGTGATCAGCCTCCAGTGCCTGACACAAGCCGTCGACTTTTTGGGTCTAAGACATGCCGGTTTCCGATGAGATGTTTTCCTTCACCGTTCGAGCAAACGTTAAATGCGCACATAGAATAAAGTCCATTGGTGCACAGCCGGGGATCGAACCTACGACCTCAGGTATGAGAGTCGCACGCTGAAGCCACTAGGCCAACACTGCTCACTCATACTCTCAAAACAACTTTATTCATATGTATAATAATATATCATACATATAAAAAAAAAATATAATATATCATGTACTTGGTTCCCAAGTACATTTATGAACGTTAACAGAGAAGATGTTAAATTGATTCTAACTTTACATTTACTACCAAGTTCGCAAGTCAAAGGCGTAAAGCGGGCAAGAAGAACTGGCAAGAAACTCTCATATGTTGCTATTCTATTGTTTTTAGAATTCATTTGCATTCTGATAAGTCCTCAATAGGGCAGACATATTCTTACATATAAGTCAATTTAATTTAACCCAAGTATATCCTTAAGGCCTTTATTTCATGTTAACCCTCTTTTGTTTGGAAAATAATTTATAGAAGTGATGCGGGTAGTGTGGGGGTCGGTTCGTGTGGAGAAATGAACCTCTACCCACTAAACCCATCAGCCTTAAACCTCGTCAAGAGCCTCTGCTGCGCTCCTGCGAGCCCAACTTCCAAGTCACTTAAAGAGGGTACTCTCCTAAACCCGCGTTCTCTATTAATAAACCCACAAGTAAAATAATTAAGTAACCCTACCATAACCTGCGTGTAAATGAAATGACTTCGTGGCATTTTCATAAATCGTGACTTATAATAGCGGAAAATGTAGAGCACTTAAGCCTTCAATTACATAATTCCCTTCTAATAATAAACCACATAATGTGACCTATGACTCTAAACGCAAAGTAAAAAATTCGAAAGCTTGTAAGACAATAATTACTACAACTTTGGATGCTGTGCCTTATTTAAAACGTATATTTTATGTAGACACGGTAATTATGTTCGGTGTCAGTTTGTTTATATGTTTAAATAAAACTCTTTGTTAGGGTAACCACTGGCTTTAATGGTTTAAAACATGAGCTTATATCTAAGATAAAATTAAGGGTAGTGGGGTTGCGACGCTAATAAAAACTAATTTGGCTCATTTTTTCGTAATTGAAAATCGTCTTTTATAATCAATTTGAGGTGAAATAAAATAATGATTCCAAATATATGTTTCTTTAGTGGTGAAGAGTGGCGGAGAGTTTCTTGCCAGTTTTTCTTGCCCGCTTTACGCCCTTGACTTGCGAACTGGTAGTCAATGTAAATTAAGAATTAATTCACTTCTTTTCTGACGTTCATAAGTGTACTTGTTTACCTATAGGAATAAAGTTATTTTGACTTTAACTTAGCTATAACAGAGAATCTTAGATTTTTAATTAAATATACAGATAATTTGTCATTCGTTATATTGAATCTCTCGATAATTCAAAAAACATCCGGTCCTTTGAAAAATACTCGATAAATTGAACAAAAATTTCAATTGGTATATCACCAGAAACACGCTGTATCTGTATATGTAAATAATTCCCTACTCTATAATTTGAAGTGTTTATCATACACAGACATGTCAATTGTTTTCTAAACTTCTTTGGTCAATAATAGTAATAAAAAAATAACTAGAAAGACAAACTCTATATATAAATAAAATTTCCATATCACCAGAAACTGCGTGTTTATAACAATTATTTAATACATAAGAGCAAAATTATTCTATCGCTAACATTAGAGTAGTTGCACCATAATCTAACGTTTGTCCTTACACAGTTTACACTTCACATCGTGTTTACTTTTGCGTCTCCAGTTCTCGTAATATGTCACAATACGTATTTTATTTGTTTATCTAACCAAGTTCTGTGTAACTGTTAATGTTTCTTGATTTTATATTGCAATGTTTTATTCTCCGAATTGTAGAGAAATTAATGCAGTCATCAAAGTACAAACTTCTTTATTTATAAACAGTCTAATTACACCGTTTTAAGTTACGATATCAAATAAAAAAAAAACTAAATTTACATTTACAACCAGTACTAAAATCAAGGACGAGAAGAACTGGCAAGAAACTCACCGCCACTCTTTTTAATACTTGACACACACATTGAAACAAAAGACATAATAGTAAAGTATCGCGCTTACCGTACTCATAATATCTTTATTTATATCACAGCTTCAACATAATTAGACGGATTAAGTTTCTATGAACGAGGAGGTACAATTGTTTATACTATAGCAATCATATTACTACTACTACCAATAGACAAAGTTAACAAGCTAACGAACAAATAAACCAATTGTATGCGCTTCAAGATTTTGCATAGAAATATTTCCCTATTTAATTATGTATTAAAACTTTAAACTTATTTGGTAAAACTACTATTGTCTGCTTTATCAATTAAGTTTAAGTTTTACCATGTGATATTGACTGAACGTTTGAGTGTTAGTCCAAGGAATATGACATAACATAAATCCTAAACCTAGAAGGTCCATATTAGGGTCGTAACTAAGTTGTAGTACTAGTATAGCAAGTATAAGCTATACTTCGTTGATCTTCAAAATTGCTCATTTAATACTAGCTAATTTGGTGAAGGACACCATCGTGAGGAAACCAGCATGCCCTAATTCCAAATAGTCGACAGCATGAGTCTGAGGGCAAGCTATCTGAAGGTCAGACCTAAAAGCGCCACGGGTTCAGCAACTGAAAACTACTAGCAACTGAGCTATTTGATTACACAAAATTTCATTAACAAGCCTTTATTAAGGCTTAATTTTTAATAGGTAAATAAGGTATAAAAATACCTCAATGAGCAATTAACGAAACCGGTCTTTTGACCTTGGAGTGTACGGAATGGGCGTTTAATTAATTCATAGTGTATACGTAACACTTATGACACAATATGGTAAGTTCAATGTGGTTTATAAAAATATGTAATTGAAGTACTAACTATTAATACTAATCCAGGGATTTTACCCTTGTTTAACGGCGTGTTGGTAGAAGGAAAATATTGGCTTCGTTTAGGGAGTTGTTGCACAGGACAAGACACGCTTCAAGATACTGACGGCCAACCTCCAGTAATGAGAGCATGAAGGACTAGGAGTATGTACTATAAAGTCGCACTCATTTTAACACACTTGAAGAATTGGAAATCTCAAAAGCCCCACGTTTCAACCTGATTATTGATAACAGGCAAAACTAAGTAAACAGTTTCCTTATTTTACCAAAATAATTGAAAAGTTGTGTCATACGTGTTTATTACAATAATACCTCCCAGAAACAAAAATCATAAAAATAAATTGTACCAAAGCAGTAAAGCGTAGGAGACAGTAGATCGGAACTTCATGTACATATTGTGTAATATATTTGAATGTCACCAATGTTTTGTTGACGCCAGCCCACACATCACATATGTCAACAATTGTGGAATTTTAATATTATCATTATTTACGGGAGTTATCAATCTATGAAAGTATAAACATAAATTGTCAAATATACTTATGTAAAAATCCATTTAGAATTGTGTAAATAATGTTTTATTAGTAGTGTCACAACATTAAGTATGTCAATGAAATTTTCGTAATATAATATTGTTCAGAGCCACTATCGTTTTATGAAGAGAATGGATTTAAACACGAAGCTTTATTCATCTGATGATATCCACAAAGTACTAAGGTGATAAAACCATGTTAGGACGCATGACCAAACTGTCAATTGTTATGACTTCGCCAAGAATCAAGATGAATACAAACTGTGTTTTTGCTCTTTAGCAAAAAATTGTGCATTGTCATCTAATTTTATACAGTCAAAATGTTGTACGTTTATAGAATATCAAATGTGTTACAACGAGTTACTCTGGTGTTACCAAAATAAAGGCAAATAAAACACAAACCAATAATAAAACATAGACATCCGAGCGAAAACACCTTGAATGGACCAAGGGCCGCCCATCGACAATATGGATCGGCATCACAAAGCGTGTAGGCTGCAATGGATGCAGAAGGCGCAATGCCAGAGTTGGATGAGAATGCAGAAGGGCTACGTCCAAAAATTTACATAATGATGACATAATGATAAGAGTAACAATAGAACCTTGTTTATTAGGAAAGAAAACAGTCGTTGTCTCAAGGTCTTAGGTCCTTTTTATATTTCGACAGTCTACCTACTCAATTTAAAAAAAAATTTAGTATAATTTTTGTGAATGACTCAGACAATACACATTCGAAGTATTGAATAACAAGATTTTTCAAGTGAAACTTCTTTAGGCGCATGAGGGTAAAATTTTTACGGATGAAACGCAATAATAATAATATTAGCGTCACGAAGATATGCAGCGTTTTTGTCGAAGAAAAGAGAGAGAGAGCGATTGAGACCGATTGAGAGAGAGTGATAAAGGGCGAACGTAGCATAAAGCAAATAGCCATGGAGAAAAAAAATATATACATAATATATATATATATATATATTTTAATTAAATTTATAATCTGTATTTATTTTCGACACTTAATATTTCAATGACAATTAAATTCCAACAAATCTTTCTTTTTCCCAAGTCTCGGAAATCTAAAATTTAGATTTATATAAATATGAACAAGACTTAAAAATTAGTTTGCCAAAGAAGTTTCACTTCTGACATGTGTACTTTGTACGCACGCACTTTTTTATTTGTATTATCTGTAGCAGAATGTAGTGTATAAAGTTTTTCTTTATATGAAATAATCTAAATATGAGTATAATCTTATATGGCAATGTTTTAGAAGTCACAAAAAAATATAGCTATGGCAACACAGTGCCATCATGTAATGGTGGCAAACAGAACTGTGCACTAAATGGTAGTCATATCGCGTTTGTTAACACAACAGTTAAGTGTAGTAAACTTTTTTCAGGTGTTCGACAAGGAGCACTGATTCGCACAGTATTCATGTAAAATACGCTCCCGTAACCTACTGGTCGTCTCATTAACGATTCACAAACACGTTTATCCGTATTTCTGTGAATATATTTGCCACTCCCAATAACCTTACCGCTCATGCATAGTACATAAGTCGCGCGTGCCTTGAAGTTAAATTGCTACAGGTTTAAATAGCACGCGACATGGCAATATTTAAAATTCTGAAAATAATTAAGAAAGTGTTGAGCATATTTTTTAATAGACGGGACTTAATACTAAAACATACTCTTCTATGTTATTCTCTTTAATACGTCAGATATCAGCTATTTGAAAAAGCAACAAACGCTGAATTAAAATAAATAAAAATTATAAATTAACAATCAATTTTGATTTTATTTGTAATATTCATAAGAAACCTGTGTATTCAGCCTTATCGACGGACCGCTGTCTGGTCAGACAGACTAAACGTATCATATAATGTGCATTAAAGGACTTGTCAACGTCGTTTTACAATAACTTGTTCTCAGCTTTGCTAGAGATAACTGTATGACATTTTAACGTTCTTTGTTTATATGTAGGGGGCGCGAAAGGTCATTTATCATTGTTTGAAAATAAGTATTGTATTATTTTTAAGTTTAATTCACGAACACCTAAAAATTAGAACTATCAAAGAGGAAATCCGGAGACTGGCAGCTAAATACAAAGAGCGGTTAAGCTGTCACCCGAACGAACTTGCTCGCCACCTCACCATTAGACAGTATGTGAGTCGACTAAATCGTCACCATCTTCTAGAGCTAGAAGACCGGGGGTACTTCTACTACCGACCGTACTAGGCAGAAGAGGAGTAGATGCTTCCAATGGGAAGTCACTCCACATGACAGCCTCACAGAACAAATTCGCTCATAGCCTTAGGGCTGATTGCAAATACCCGCAGAGAAAAAAAAAGTTTAAATAGAAACAAAATCGGGACTGAGGGAACGTAAGTTTGTTAACCCCCTTTAGTTAAAAGGGAGAGGAACATACACTCATATCCTACTGGGCCCTTAGCTTTCCTAATGGTAACGTTAAAGGATAGGACAGTAGGGGACGGCAGTGGCACTTGCAGCCGAATACAATGGGTAATATTCTTAGATATACTTAAATCTACAACGTTTTTGACATTCAAGAATTTTTAGTGCGAAGTTGTACTTGACTTTAAATCTTAAATCATAAAGGCCGTCAGTGATGGTCATGTGTTTGAAATCTTATAAATACCACAGATAATAGCTAAATATCTCTTGTTTATTAAAAAACAAATGAACAAAATTCAAAAAACGATAACACAAACGTTATGTTACATTTTATAGCCATATTAGTTTTATAACAAGAAATCTATTATGGCCCATAATAGCTAAAATACCGATATGGAAATGCATTCAAGGAATGACGACGGTTATGTTAAGAGATGTCAATAGATTGTTTATATACGATTATATATGGTATTATATATCAAACACAAGATTTTATTTTACAAGCGTTTCTTTATTAACAGATAATTTTATATTATAAGTCAAAATTTCGTAATGTTAGCTTGTTTAACCAATTCAAAAGGGCCTTCAAGTTTATCAGAATCAGCCTAGTAGAGTAAAATTAGGACGGCTGATGGCGACGTGTGTCTCATTCGTATATGGTAAGTTTCTCATGTAAAAAAAATAACATTTAAAAAAAAAAGTTTTTGAATACTATTTCAAGATATTTTACCCCAATAATGCATAAATTATAGTTTCTATTGATTGGTAGTAAGCGACTATTAAGTATTGGTCACTTGTACTTGTGTATTTAATGTCATACTATAGCCCTTGGTTCCAAACCTCAGATTTGTTCGAGATCATGTTCTAATAGGCAAGTACGTGATCATCATTCTGGGCCTGACTCACGTAGGTCTAAGTGCGGTTTCCTCACGACATTTTCCTTCACTGTAAAAGCGAATGTTCAAACAGTGATGTGAGTCTCGAGCTCAAGCCATAAAAAATATAAAAAACTGGAAACAGATTAACCAGAGAAACCAGCTGCCCACTGTATTTACGAACCAATTCAACTTTGGGTCCTTTAAGAAAAGAGCGTACCACTTCTAAAAAGATCGGCACTTGCGAGCCTTCTGGCAATGTGAGTGTCCATGGGCGGCAGTATTACTTAACATCAGGTGAGCCTTCTGCCCGTTTGCCTCATATTGCATAAAAAAATTAGATATCATTTTATTAAAGGCATCATGGATTATCTAAATATTTATTAGATAAATCATAATTTTACAGTTCTGATAAACAATTAAGCGTGTTATCTTAATAGACCACAAGCCCATGAACAAAAAAATACCTGTGAAATGACCCAACGTGAATTACGCTAAGAAGGCTGTTACTATATCTGAAAATAGCTCTGAGCACTATGCCGTCATTTCTGAGCGGGAGTGAGTACGTGAGTGAATGGACTTTCTCATGTACAATTGGGGAATTTCGACTAATTATTAATGTACGGCTTTGTTATAAGTGTATAGATGATTAAAAATAAATGTCGAAAAACCTAGTGCCGTACAAAAGTGATGGTGCCGGAAGTCGGTGCAAATTTTTAATTCGACGACAGTTGCAGGAGCAATATAGGTCATTTATTACTGTACGGCATTTGTGTCATTCCTTTTGGACACATATACAGATACTTTACCCGTAAACGCCGTACATATTCCCAGCGGGAGCGGTCGAAAGCCAAGGGTCGCAACATATGTCTGATTAGCATATAGGTGATGATGATATGAATCAACATAAAATTAAATGATCTTGAGAGTACTTCACAAATAGATAACATTTTCCAGCATGCCGTACATTTTTTGTGGAACACATAGGTGTATGGGGCAAATTACTTTTCTCAGAAAAGAGTCATTTTCCGGTGACTTTTATCTGTACGGCAATAACACAGGTTATTAATACTTTAGACAATCTTCAATAAAAAGATAAATGCCGTACACTTTCGATAGTCCGCTACCCCCCCCTGACCAATACAGGGCGTCCCAAAGTTAAGTGGGAAATGAAGGAAAGTACCTTAAATATCGTAGATAGGGTATTTTACTAAAAGAAGACTTTATGTTATTTTTAAAGTTATTAATTCTGCATTCAAAGATTTTTTAAAAATTACTTGCTTCGTCTGGGAATCGAACTGACTTAAATGTAAAAAAAAACACCCTACTTTTATGATGCCAATCGAAAGAATGGCCAAAAACTAATAACTCTTCTTAAGTAACATAGTATTTTAAAAGAAAGGAACAGCGTGAATATATCTTTTTAATCAAATTAAAAACATTATCTATCGTATTCGGCCTAAAAAACCCCCTACGAGTCTGTTACTTTAGAAAAGTTATTAGGTTTTGGCCATTTTCAATATTAACCTTAGAACGCCATTGTAATTTCAGACCCTAAGGTAGGTGTATGCTTTTAACCTGAACTTTAAGCCGGTCTGTTTTCCAGTACGATCGGTAAGTCAGAGCTTTTTTAATCCCATAGTCTTTGAAGTGTCAGCAGAATTAGTCTAACTCTTTACTAAATAACATAAAGTCTTCTTTTAGTAAAGGTCACCCTATATCATCGACGCGATATTTAAGGCACTTTTCCTTCATGTCTCATAACTTTGGGTCCTTGTATTAGTATATACCTCTTTTGTTACAAAACTACTTTTGGTGTAACCTTACTGTCTGTTGAGGGGAACGATAAGGCTTTTGGTAAATGACATACTTTACAGCCTTATGGTAGTTTACTCAGATATGTACAGTTATTAATGACCTCAGAATGGACACCTCAAACTTCGTCGAAGTTTTTATCAGCTGTAAAGAATAATCTGGAGTAAAATGCTACGGCATCTGGTTCTTTTTGTTTTACTTTATATTTGTTACATATAAAATAACAATAATCTTTGAAAATAATTACTCCCCATATTATCTAGGAGCATTTGAAAAGTCATCTAAATTTGGAAATTTCATATTTTTTTATCATAATATTTTTATTTGTTACCATTTATAATGAACGGCTATAATGTACAACGGTCAATATTTAGTAACATTATGTAAAAAAATAATTCTTGCTTACATTATTCTCTGATCTTACAGCAGTAAGAACTTGGTAAATCCTGAAATTTCGATAAATATTTAATTACACAAATATTAACTATAATATTTAGTGACGGCAGTAATTATAAAACATTGTATTGTCCGTGTTAAATAATATTTTGAACACCCTGGTAGCCGTACATTTTACAATGACCTTAGGTATATGGGTGTGGGGTAAGGTTTCCGATCGGCTTTCTGGGCCTGACCTCCGCTGGAAATATGTACGGCGTTTACGGGTAAAGTTTCTGTATATGTGTCCAAAAGGAATGTTCAAACAAATGCCGTACAGTAATAAATGACCTATATATGATCCTGCAACTGTCGTGAATTAAAAATTTGCACCGACTTCCGGCACCATCACTTTTGTACGGCACTAGTTTTTCGACATTTATTTTTAATCATCTATACACTTATAACAAAGCCGTACATTAATAATTAGTCGAAATTCCCCCATTGTACATGGGAGAAAGTCCATTCACTCACGTACTCACATGTACCGTTTCAGAAATGACGGCATAGTGCTCAGAGCTATTTTCAGATATAGTAACAGGCCTTCTAAGCGTAATTCACGTTGGGTCAATTTCACAGGTATTTTTTGATAAACATTAAGCGTGTTATCTTAAGTGTCATCGTCCAATGAGATAGATAGCTTCTCTGTAAAAAATAGATTAAAGATCAATTACATAACTGTACTTTCGTGACTAAAGTTTGTAATCAAAGATAAGGTGTCTTTACGGTTGTTTATTTTGACCGTATTTGATCTGTTGTCACGGAAATTATTTTGGGTTATCTAAATATAATTACAGTGTACTCTCTTTATAACGTCATTCGTTATAACCAAAACCTCTCTATAACGTGGAAAGTCGTTAAATTTGTATGGTTTACCACAAAACCCATACATTAATTCACTCTTTATGACGCAACAGCCATTATGACGCCTCTGTTACGAAGAAATATTTTCATATTTAGACATAATCTAAATAATCTATAACGAAAAATGCGCGGTCCCTAGAAATTCGTTACAAAGAGTTTACACTGTATTAATAAATATTTTGAATTTGAAACAGTGTACAAGATCGAAACTTGCCATAAACTCTTTATAATGAAGTTAATAATTCGTAAAATTTTATCATAAAACGTTGGTGCATGTCCCATTATAGAGTTTTACGGCGAAAACGAATTGTTACTTGTTGAATTGAGAGCAAAAATATATTTTAATGTTGGCAAGACTGGTGATCCTTGATGCCTATTGGTCAAATAGTGTGTTACCAAATATATATAATAACCATTGTCCGTAAATCCCCTAAAAGCTTATTTTTTAATGTTAAATAACTTACACGACGATTTAAGGTACATATATAAGGTGTATACTTAAAGTGACCATTTATTCTTTGACTCAAAACGGGACATTGGTTTAATTTAAGTCAAATAATAAATAATCAATAGAAAAAAAAATTAAAGTTATTTATTTAGAAAAAAATTGTTGGCATAAAAATTACGAATCACAAAATAAAGGTACCCAAAACGTTTAGTTATATTTATCAGAAGAACAAATTTGTTTCAATATAGCTAGTGACGATTTCAAATAAGAATTAAACTCTTGGCACGTTTTTTTTATATTCTACTGCTTAAAGTTTTGCGCGCTTTTTGAAAACGGGACAATTTTGCGTCCCACTCTTCATTTCGGGGACACCGGGACTCGTAATTAGAAAAAGGGACAGTCCCGTTCAAAACGGGACGTCTGGTCACGTTAGGTATACAATATACATTTTCATTTATATTGTGTTAAGGGAGTTGCGGTTTTAGAGGGTGAGAATGTGCATGGTGTTGCCTGGTACACTTTTCATTAGGGTAAAGTATTGACTCACTACTTTGTCACAGTAAATCATACTTGCTGCAAACTTTAACAGAATCATTATAGTATAATTATTCTTTTGATGGCTAACTTTTAAGGTTTTCCGAAACCTCATTTTGGTATATAATTAAATGAAATATAGAATTAAAAACAACATGTTTTTATCGATGTACAGGCTATACATATTGAACATATCAATAGTCACAAAATTTCTTTCACCTGTGATGGAGGCCATCAATAATGGTGGGCGGAAACACTTGTAGTAAATTTTTGTTAAATAAAATGTTTAAATTTCGAACAAAGAATGTGTTCAGTGAGCTATTAACACTTACTGACAAAAAATCTTTGTCTCAGGTATAGTAATGATAAGGCAGTTGATTTCAAACATTTTTGGCATAACAACAACATAATCACACGTATTATCACTACTATACTTGAGACATATATATATTTTGATAATTAAACCAAGTTTAGTACAAGGTAAAATTTGTCAACAACACTATGTGTGATCGATTTATTACTGGAAGTCACGGGGTTCAAACGTTGAATGGACGTAAACAGGTTTCGCATATATTACCACTAAGGTCACGCGCAGGAAAATCTATACATACATATTACTCGTTTCATGTAGACAAGTTAAGCACAATACGACGTTTAACTCATATTTTTTACATATTTAGTTTAAATTGTTCAAGTATGTGCGCTTTATATATAGTTATATCTTGGGATTCTAATTGTCTTAAAAAAAAGTCGTGCAAAGCCACATAAAATGGATAAAATTGGGAATAATCTTGTTTCAGATAAATTGTGCTTAGAAAGAACATATCACTTACAACAATTTTAACATTTGCAAGTAGGTGTTCGGTACTCAGTGCTTATCAGTTAAACCAAATATTTTGTCAACGAAACGAAAACCTTCGGATATTTAACAGTTAACCAACTAATCCTTGGTGTACATTTTGCAAATGGCAATATGAGGAAATACTACTATGTTTACATAGATTGTATACTATGTTTGTATGAGACATTCCTTGACCCGGAATAGATACTTCTATTAATATTCTAATAGCAAAAGAAAGCGGATACAGCACGAAAGGGACTCTATAATAAAATACCGTCAACACAACAATAATTTATTCCTGGTAAAATATATATTTATTATTATCCGTTGGTACATATAGTTGAAAGCAAATAAAGAGTGGTGTTATTTTCTTGAACCAAAAATACTCCATTAAACCAAAAATTTCTGTAAATACAGTTAACTGAATCTTCTTAACCCTTTCAGTTTCTAGTTAAAACCAGTCCTATGTGATAAGATTGATTATGCTGACCAAACAGATACAGAGATGTTTTTTTAGTCTGCATATTACGAGAGAAGATAACTCGATCCTTTAGGTAATTAAAACAAAGTATTTGTACCGAGTACTCTACCTTTGCATACACCATTAACAAAAACTCAGTCTATTATTGATCTGTCTCATTGACCACGTCGTAAACATAACTCTTAACAGAAAATATTGTCTTCGGTTTATGCGAGTACTACACATAAATCTTAAACGGATATAAACTGCATTCTGTTACATTATTGATATAATGTTTCGAGGGTTCTTCAGCAGTCTGTCAGCGAGAGCTGCCACACCCAGTTGATAGATGATATTATGATTAGAGTAAAACCAATGTTACTAATCCACTTATTCATACAAAAGAAGCCAGTCTAATTGCTTTTTAAATAAAGTATTCATTTTTCACCTAAGCGTAAACACAATTTGATCAAAAGAGTAGATGGTCTAATTAAAAGAGTCCAATTACTGATTTAGTTTTTATGAAGAGGGTAGTTATAACTTTTACGCATTTAAAATGTCTATTTATGTAAACTCGGCTGGTCCGAATTTTCATTCCTAGATTTGTCGTCGCACTGAATATCTGAATAACTAATAAAATATTGGAAAGATTCACATTCAAAATGTAAACTTACAGAAAAAAAATGAACTTGACTCTTAACTGAACTTAATAGAATTTTCAGTTTACCTAAAAGGTAAATTGACTGTTATAAGATGTCCGCTAAGAAATAATAATTCGTCTAATGATAGCAATAAAACAAATTACTTCCTTGTTTTAACTACAAAAACAAGATACAACGGTACCTTTTTTGTTAGAAACCATAGCTCACGTTTTCACGATTCTAACATTGAAGCGAACTTACATAAGTTGAAATATTCTCCGTATTTATTACTTGAGATGATATCTAAATTATCTTTATAGCACTCGATGTAAAAACAGCTGAACGATTGATCAAAGTTTAATATTTAACTGTAATCGAAGATAGAATTTACATATATTCGTGTGAAATAAGAATATTTTCTCATATACATATGTTCTATGAGGCCGAAAGATTCAATAGAATAAATGTTTTCGATAAAGATGATCATAAAGATATTTATCTAATTATTAGAACTTCGTTACATTACAAATAATAACAAGTAACTTAAATTATTAGGAATGCAACAGGCGAACTTATAGAAAGTTAAGGTAAAAAAAATACAAGGAGTAAAGTACAAGAAGAATAACTAAATTAACAAAAATAAAATCACAATAAACAGAAAAACTATGCAATACCTAACTTCCTAAAATAAACTACTACTAAAACCCAATCTAACGGTTCATCACAATTCAAAATGCTAAGATTTATCAGTACCGAGATTAGGAGTTATTGTGATGTCCATTTCGTACTTTTAATTAGAAGTGTCGTCTTCACTAGACTTTCTTTTGAGGTGACGTTAAGATCATATCTTTATACGTCCGTGGGAACCTTACAAATAAGGTTTGGTGTTGACTTAACAAACTCTGACTTTTTACCTATGCACGAAGAGTGTGTTTGGCTAAAACTCATGGCAGTATGAGGTAGACATGCGCAAGTGTTCACATTGCCAGCAGATGTAGATGGTAGGTACATCGAACATTTGTATGTTTATTATGCCACATATAGCAGTGTTGGCTTAGTGGCTTCAGCATGCGACTCTCATCCCTGCGGTCGTAGGTTCGATCCCCAGCTGTGCACCAAACTTTCTTTCTATGTTGCATTAATTTAACATTCGCTCCATCGGTAAAGGAAATGATCGTAAGGAAACCGGTTTACCTTAGACCCAAAAAGTCGACGGCGTCAGACACAAGAGGCTGATCCACCTACTTGCCTATTAGATTGACAAATGATCATGAAACAGATACAGAAATCTGAGGCCCAGACTACTAAAAAGGTTGTATAGCCACTGATTTTTTTTATATTTTTATGTCACAAGATTCGCGTCAGGTTTGCCAATTGCTTCGATACAATAATGTTTAGATTTTTATCTTTATCTCTTGACTGGTATTATGCACTATAGGCCAACATTACAATCAACTTTATAAAAAGATGTTACATTTAATACAATATTTAAGCGAAAGTTAATTGAATCATAAAAAGAAATCGGTTCACGCCGAGTGCGTTTATAATGAAAATCAATATTTTGTCTCTTCGGTTGTCTAAAAAACTTGACACTAAACTATATTATTACAGTATTAAATTCATGATAAGGTCACATTACACATCACATAATAAAAAATACTTAAATGATATATTAAGTTATAAGTGGATCTTTTGTTATTGTTTCACGTCACGGGTGCTAAATGCATTATAATCAAACTCAGTCATACTAAAAATGCAAAATTAATATAATATGTAGACTCTTGGCCAAGAAGCGCCGAAAATATAGATGTAACTTTGCACAGAAAAAATGGCCGGCAACGCACTTGCGAGCCCTCTGGCATTGAGAGTGTCCATGGGCGGCGGCATCACTTACCATCAGGTGAGCCTCCTGCCCGTTTGCCCCCTGTTCTATAAAAAAAAACAGAAAAACTGGTACTAACGAGTTTGTAACAATACAATATAAGAATAATAACATCATTAATTACCAGAGTGTAAGATGAATACTGGTACATCAATCGAGGGCTATACAGTGAGTTATTAAAAGCATGGCAACATTCAAAGTACTCCCCGGAGTTACCTCACCTACTTTAAGTAGACAGAGTAGAGCGGTAGACACTAAATGGTTCCTTTGATGTTGTTTATTTACTGATTCATTAGCAACGCCGTCAGCCTTCAATTCGTTTAACTTTGCGCAAGTGTTTTAAAACAAAAGAATAATTAAGGCAAATTCAAAAGTCGAACACAGATTTCTACTCAAAAATTCTGATAATACTAATCTAAAATAGCATGATGAGTAAATTTAGGTAAATATAGAACGAACAGTAAACTATTTTACAAATCATTATTTAGGCAAGCATTCAGTGCAGTTAATCAAAAAGAAAATACTCAGGTATCGAAACTAGAACCTTCAAATTGTATATGACTTTTTATGTCACAGAGGAAATGAATTGATAAATTTTAACAACAAAAGACAAACTATTTACCAAAGACAACTTCTGGACTCTAAAGATATCTTAAGTTCTTTAGATGTAAACGACGTTACAGTATACAATTTCACTGACAGCGAGTGCTGCAATGTGATGCAACAGCAATCCTTTCTCACCAAGGAGATAATGGAAACAATAGATTGCCAACTTGACACTTAACCCGGATGTGAGTACCTTGTGGGATTTTACCGCAAGATATTAAAGATGCTCGTAAACAATTTTTTATGTCGTCGTGGGAGCAGTGTCAGCGGAGTAGTTGTGGATGTCTTTGGATAACATCGCGAAGAAACGGGTTGTCTCTCTTCCTAAAATATGGCGAGAGGTCCGATGACTGGCCATGCTTCATACTCGTAAACGGGTGCTACTTGTGGTGACTGGTCGTACTTGAAATCGTGTATGCGGTAATGTTAGTTATTTCGACTATGTATTTGGTTGTTGTTCCCAGGAGAATATAAGTGCGTGCTCCTATTTCACCATGCTTCGTGCTGATAGAGGACAAATCTTTGTTTTTAATTTATTTTATTATTATTTATTACTTAAGAAGTTATGTGGAACATGGAGCAGCTCCTTACAAACGTTGTGTAAAACAAAAAACTTGGCGATCAAAAAGAGTGGAGGAGAGTTTATTGCCAGTTCTTCTCTTCCATTCTACGTCCTTGATTTGAGAACTGGCAGTAAATGTAAAATTAGAAGCATTTCATATGAAATTATATATATATAATTTCGTTTACATTTTTTTTGACGTTCATAAGTACCTATATATGAATAAATTATTTTGACTCTGAAACCGGCATGACTTAGATGAGAACATAAAGAAATAATGCAGACATCTAAGGACCAAGATTAAAATGGTTGAAACTCTTCTAGATTATTCTTATACAATAGTTACTACAAGGCCTTACTATAGAGAAGGTTCGTGATACGTTCGTATACGTTTTACTTTAGCAACTTGTTTACTGTTATCACACCCTTCGGGGTTAATACGGGGTGTCGTTCTGATACGCACTATTTAGAATTAAGTTACCAAAATCTCATACAAAATTATTAACCAGTTTTAGGGTCGAAGTGTAAAGTTTTATTAATTTTCGTTTCTTGCATTTGCCCAGTATCGTATTTATATGAAAAGAAAGAATTTCACTTAAATAATGCACTGTTCACATAAATATTTTACGCTGCATTAATTTGTGAAAGGAATTTAAGTGTAAGACTATTGAATTAATGTTAATTCAGATATAAAGTTAATGAAAAAGCATTTTACCAAGCACTTCTGAATCGTCTTTTTAATGTGATCGTCAATCAAAATATAATTTCATACGGTAATATCAAACATAGAAACAAAACATACATTAGATGAAAAGTGGTATTGAAACGAAAGGTGTATAAAAAAATTAAGTGCAGCTATTTATAGCAAGGAGAGAGACGAACTATCCCCTTCATATATTTAAATAGTTGAAGAAGTCGTTAAATCAGGAAACATATTTAATGTATTATATCTTTATATTTATAGCTGATAATTTTTCCAACTGTCCGTGGTTTATAAAAACATCTGAGATTAATGAGCACCACAAAATCAGGACTGTTAAAGAGGAGATCAAGACCTGGAGCATGAAATACAGAAAAAGGCTAGAAATGTATCCTAATAAGCTTGCCACGCAACTAACCATACCGGACCTAATAAATAGGCTTAAAAGGTGACAAATCCTAAGTCTTGATAGACACGGTTGAAAGAAAGGAGCAGTCTCGATGGAGATTTTGCTCTGAACGCCTAACAGCTCTTAACACATCTGCTCATAGTCTAGCTGACTGATTGCAAGATAAAGACAAAAAAAAATAATTAGCGATATAAGAATATTGAGATAATATATAACAAAAATCGTGAACGAGAATTAACTATTAACCAGAAAACTAGTCATCATTAATATATTTTGAAGTAACCTGGGGCAGACACACATTAGCCTATTGTGTCTAACAACGCCTAAAAGTGTTTGTATCCAGAATTGAACCCTGTTATATACCATATAAATATTATATATTGATTAAATATGGGTTAAACACTAAAGCCATGTAGACGCGGTTATTCATTTCATATTTAAATTTATCAATTAACTTTTACCGCTTAAAACTAATTTGGTATGTAGGATGTTAAATTGTTAATAAGACAAGCCAACGCTTTAAAAATCATAAAATTATTTAATTAAAGTGAAGAGTAACAGAACAAAATTCCAGCTACACACGAAACTCTTTCCCCTCCCCATTGTCAAAATGTATGAAATACCGAAGTCATTTAAGTTTTAATTCTGAATCTTAGCTGGTGGCTGTTGTTTTGACAATAGACAGTTGTTTGTTACGGTTTCTGACATTCCGAACACCTTCGATTAACAACTCTTGGTTTTCTAAGCTTAGGGCTAGATTTCGCGTAACATATGTAGTTGTTATCTATTAACACCGTCTCCCTTTCTATATACCTACGTTTCTCTCACTACACACTATCAAGAGGTACTCAAGTAGTCAATTACGAAAATACACTTCTAATTCATTTTCAGTTAAATTTAATGCGAGCTTGTTCAGTGTTCACGCTTCGTTTTTCACAAATTAATCATATCTATGCAGTTTTTTGGGATACGATATTGCGCTCTTCAACTGTCATAAATAATATGCATGGTCTATTTATTTTTAATACTATAAAAGGCCAGTAACAATGTTACTACTATTAACTAATGAAATATTCGCTAAAACATGTTGAATGCGTGACAGGCGTATAGTAAAGAAATAATAATACTACTGATTTCACTGCCAAATCAGTCAGTACACCGAATCGGTAGCGACAATATTGGATAAGTATCTATCACAAGATCAGTGAGCATCATTAGAATCGCTTGTCAACAAGGTTTATTCAAAATCAATCCTTGTTCTAGTTAACTTTACATCAGTACACATAGTACAAGATCCATAAAAATAATTAAATAAATATGAATAACGAAACTCACCACGTTTGCGCTGAGCGCAGAAGCAAGAAAGCATAATTCAAATTAAATAAATTCACAACTGAAACACGCAACACACAGCTCACTATCTCGAACACTGAAGAAAACAATGGGCGTAAATTTTCATTATGAATATTACGTCTTGAAACATGTGCTTATCAGTCGAATGCTAGTACATAAACGAGCTAGGTTATCTACATACATTTATAAATATTTAAATTAATATTGGGTTACAAAAAATATCGCTGTGTGAATTAAGAAGACGCTCTGTTCTATGTCTTAAATAAATTACAATTAATTTCCGCCACCATTATATGGGGATATTTATCAATGATATTTACTAATGAAGCAAACTGGAAGTAATTAAGAACTCATGCGCTTTAGGGTCTTTCAAGAAGGCGCACGATTGTTGTAAAATCGGTAACACAAGCGTTTCTCACCGAATGATTGGCAGTAAGACTCAAAGGTGAGCTTCCTTTTGTCTATAAAATGGAATCTTGAAGTTCAATTGAAGAAATTGTCATCACTTTTAAACAATGTTTCAACAATGATCATTGTTTGTAGAGATGTAAAATTTGTATTTTAAGATTAAAAAGAGTAGGAGTTTCTTGCCAGCTCTTGATTAGGGAACTAGTAGTAAATTAACCCCTTGATAGAACAATATAAATAAATCAATTTTTATTTGATTTAGTGAAGGCCTATCGACTTTTATTTACAATTTGAAATACCAAGACATTACGTGTTACAACTCGTTAAAACAATTATAAGACACGAAATAAATGTCGCAATAAACACTTAAATGACAGATTTATATGGCTTTTAGTTTTAAAATACAAACGTTTCTAAGCTAGAATATGTCTGTGTAGTGGCGTGTAACTATGCGTGTAAAATACTTAGATATGGCGAGGCGCTCTCGAAATTCTTGAATAAAGGAATTACTAAATATAATTTGAACTATACTGATTTGGCTCTGCGTCATGAGGTTTTTTTACGTACAAAATTAGGCTTACGTCTTGTGTATACTTCGCATAAAACGCTATATTACTTCAAGAATACAAAAACAAATTACATCAAAACTAGGCGAATAAAAGTGTCCGGGAAGTTACTTGTTTATCTTTCTGTTTTCATTAAACCCTTGATTTTAAATATAAGTTTAGATGTTCCTTTTTTCAATATATAATTTTGATTTAAAAAACTATACTAATGATAAATTTATAATTACAGAATTTTTTCATATATTAGCGTTTTGGCTAAGTGCCTATGAACACGACTTAGATTTTATGTTATTAAATTATTTATGGACACTATAAACGAATGCAGTAAGTAATCTGTTTTGATTACATTTATATTTATTCATTTTTATATCAGCAAAGTTCAACAGTTCATAATAACATGTTGTGAACTTCGATTTATCAACATATTTCGCTAATATATAACTGTACCTTAATTTACTATTAAATCATTAAATAAAAACTAACCTTTTCTTGAACCAAATATCGCTTTTAATTTCAACAAAGCACTCTTCTTCATATTGACCTTCCTCACAAATATCACACACACCGCTCACAAGTTTTTGGGCTGAAACTTTTTACTCCTGTTGCCGCTCTTATTTCCGTGCTACAAAAATAGGTCCATCGCTACTTGCATCGACGCAAGCGCATCACTCATTTGCCTTTCCATAATATCAATTCAAAAACGTATACCGGTTACCGCACTCAGCTATCAACTGTCCTTTTATCGTGCGCTTATCACTATCACAAAAAAGATAAAAATTCTCTCACTGTGTACATATTTTATATGCGATATACCGCGCCAATTCACACTTATGTATTAAAATTTAATATGGCTTCACAACTATAAGGATCATATTAAACTCCGATAAAGGCGGTAACGCAACGGCTATTCTTGTCCGTGTTGCGATCACAACTAAACGCCGGCGCACGCGGTACGCACTACAATGGAGTTGACCGGTTAACAAAAACAAAATTGTTAAAAACCACTTCCGTTAATATCCCTTTGGTGTAACAAAATAAACGTAACGTATGAGGACTCCTAACGATCTGAGCTGTGGTGACAACACCGGAGACGCTGCATCCGTCGAATTTTAAAAATGGAATACCGAGTTTCGGGCAGAATCGATTCGACTTAACCGAAGGGCACATAAATCACAGGGGTGTGAGAAAAAAGAACGCTATGAGCACCCTTCTTGACAAAAGCAAAAAGTTCTATAGAATTCCCGATGCTCTCAGGGATAACGGTCGTATGCGCAGCTTTTGATAACGTTATCCTTACTATTAAGCAATCCTTAAAAAAACTTTCTCACATTTCAGCTGCACATTTAAACACTGACCTAATTCTAACCATACTGAGTTTCGGGTATATTAATCGAATTTATAAGTAGATTACATATGTTTGTATTACAGCAAACCTTATGGTACATAATATGCTATTAGCATTATTTATACCTCAAGCTCACGTAGCTGCTTCAGCGGTGATTACTGCTTTTAGTGTGTTCTTGAGGGACTCGATAAATATTAAAAGAGTTTATACAGATAAAACATTAGCGATGCGTATTTTTATTACAGTTCTTCGTCGAACAGTTACGGCCACACATATGTGTGATATGTAATTCACTTATTCATTCATTTATAAAACGTCGCTGGATATAGTACTAAAGTGCAACCGTTAGTACTGAAAAAAACGTAATTTCTCAAAAGTTTGAAGACTTAAAATAAATAGATATAATCAAAAGCTATATGTATAGTTATATATTAAGGGCAGCAATGTGGTAGAAAAGAGGTCGTTGTGACAAGGATACGACAGGTAATACTTAGGAGGTTTGGCGCTAAACGATGATGGAGAAGTGACTTACCAGAAGGATATAGGTCTTTGTTTTTAATTTATTTATGTTATTAGTTTTCATTACTTAAGATGTCATGTGGAACATGGTGTAATGGTTGCAGCTCCTTACAAACGTTGTGTAAAAAACAAAAATGGCGATTAAAAAGAGTGGCGGAGAGTTTATTGCCAGTTATTCTCTTCCGTTCTACGCCCTTGATTTGAGAACTGGCACTAAATGTAAAGTTAGAAGCATTTCATATACATTTCTTTTTAATTGACGTTCATAAGTGTACATTGTGTTACCTATATGATTATATGATTTTTGACTTTTATACGTTGATGGACACCTAGTTCAAATCCAAGACATACTAGGAAAGGGACAGGTCAACAGTACCAATAACCCACGGACATGCGTGGTGAATGTCATAATAGCGAGAGAAGACCCTAGCAAGTGGATATCCGAGGTCTCTAGCTGTGTATAGGTAATTATTTTTTTTTTTAATAAAAACAGGAGTAAAATCGAATTGCAAGGCTCGCTTTCCTTGATGTTTCATTGTAGCGTATACTAGACCCATAAGCTTACTTTACGAGACAAGAAAATTTCCTGGACTCTCACAGGGAATCCAATAGTTCCGGTAAGATTTTAGGAGAAATGTGGATTTATGTGTTGAGACCCCGATACAGTACCAATGCAATAGACCGTATCGGACCGCTCGATGCTACACTCTGATGGGCTTACGTATCGAATGGATGAACTCGATATGAGTTGTGAAATTCTGTTTCACATTCAATGGTACGTCAATCTCAAGTATCAATGGCGGGTAATCAATAAATATGTATGTGAATATGTTTTTACAATTTCATGTACCATAGACTTGTGTATTGAAGTCCTTATTAAAATCACCTAATATGGTTCTTTATTTTAAAATTACATTATTAAGAGATTAAGTTAAGCTAGCGATTCTGAAGACTAAATAGAGTTTAAATAATAATAATAATTATTTATTTATTGCAAGAATATGGTACAAAAATATTAAGGTGGTGCAATCGTAAACCGTTCGCATATTCTGCCACACACAGTGGCGCCCAAATTTTTCTTAAGGAATTTTACATTATTAGTCAAAGTCAATTCTTATATTATCTATATCGTACTTATCTTACTATATTAAATATATATATATCAATTACAGTATCTCACGCAAATAATCATTTATGGAATAGTACATTTTTTCAAGTCGCTTTTTAAAGACTCTAGTAGTTTTGGTAATTTATTGTAAACTTTAATTGCCATACAAAAGGTGTTTTTCCGAAACAGTTCCATATTGATTTTTGGCACAGCTAATTTCTCCCCATGTCTACTTCTTAGTTCGACTTAAAAATATGTATGTTTCTGTGCACGAATAAGGGATATTTCTTTAATATAAATACATGGAAGAGATAAAATTTTGAGCTTCTTAAATAAAGGTCGCAACTATCAAGACAGTTTGCTTAATTGCTAAATTGTTTGCAATAACAATTTCTCGTATTATGATCGTCGTCGCAGCGCATAGACATTAGACACCTACTTTAGTGGGTCTTGGGTCGTGGGCCGGCCTTTGAATGAGTATGCTTTTTTTTAAAAGTTGGAGGTCGTAACTTCCAGGGAAGACCCCACCGGGAGTCGAATACAAAGTTCGCCAGTTCGCAAAAGACCTTGTGAAGCGAACGGTAGAAGACTTTTAGGCAGACTTCTATTACCTTATGACAAGCTGGCACTCACCAATGCCCAAATCAAAATTTGAGGTTTGTCAAAGAGCAATGGAAATTATTACTTAATAGAAACAAAAGAGATTAGAAATAGTAACATTAGGAAAAGGACCAGGATACGTTACAAAGAGTATTCGAAGAGACAAGTGAAGATGGACAGGACACCATGAAGAGTTGAGAAATGTAGTAAAACTAACGAGTTGCTACCCAAAAATTGGAAAAAGGCGACAGTACGAGATGGGAAGATGAAACTGGTTGTAGGCAAGGATTTGTCGACGGTAGGGCGAGAAAAAGAAGAGTGGGAGTCTGGAGCTTGTCGATCCCGCCGAAGGAGGCCTTCGGCAATCGACAAGCGAACTGAAGTATGTTTTTAATTTATTGTATGTAAAGAAAATAAACTTGTACGAAATAAAAGCTTTTTTTATTTATTTTATACGGTTAGAGTCAAGTCTCACGTATGTCAAAAACATATTCTATTTTGACATACAGCTGTCATAGTTCCACCCCAATACACAGAAATCAACGAGTGTCTGTGCACAGAACTCTTATTACATCCTTGCTTAAAAAATTACCAATGACAACAGATGAATGAACAGAGAGACTCAAAGAGTTCTAGTCTGTGGAAGTATTAGACAATTAAAGCTATAAGCGTGTAATTACAATAAAACTACTCCCCTACTAGTATCTATGCTATATTGTAGAAAATTTATATTAATAGTTGTCTATTAACTATTAATACTCTACGTAAAAAGAGGGTCATCAAAATGTCGGTTACATTAATTAACTGTAATTAACGTAACAATTCGCCGCGACATTTAAATTTCGAACAAACACCTTACATAAGTATTTCCGTAATAAAATCCCACGAAAGACGTATACAAAAGAATAAAATAACATTGTAATTATGTAATCGGTGTCACCTTTATCAAAGCGTTTTTGAAACTAGACAATTGAAGCTTCAATCCACTTTTAGTACGGAAACCACTTGATCTTCCTAATATGTATTAAGTATTGTTTTATTTCTTCTGATATTTTATTAATTTTATCACATTGTAAAGTTTCCAAAGGCACGCACACACACCCATTCACATACTCATACATCCAAGCATGCTTGAGGCCTCTACGACTATTGTTTGATTAAAAATCATACTCAGACTACTTTTTCTTAAAATATATAAAAATGCAGAGTAGTGTTGGCCCAGTGGCTTCAGCGTGCGACACTCATCCCTGAGGTCGTAGGTTCGATCCCCGGCTGTGCACCAATGGACTTTCTTTCTATGTGCGCATTTAAAATTCGCTCGAGCGGTGAAAGAAAACATCGTGAGGAAACCAACATGTCTTAGACCCAAAAAGTCGAAGGTGTGTGTCAGGCACAGGAAGCTGATCACCTACTTGTCTATTAGATTGAAAAATGATCATGAAACAGATTCAGAAATCTGAGGCCCAGACCTAGAGAGGTTGTAGCGCCACTGATTTATTTTTTTGATTTAAAAATGCACCATGTACCACGGAATAATTGTAATCTAGTTACCCACAAGACAGGGCTTCCTAGTATGAGGATTAGCGTTAGATCAATTTTGTCATTAACACATTTTGTTGTATTATTATTATTGATACTTCACTTCAGGATCGAGTCATAATGAAACACTGTTCTACACGGGCCTAAGCCAAGTTTTTTAATGGGCGCAAATTTCTACAAAATTCTTGCTGTATTTAATAATATTATTATTATACATAAGAGCCTAAACGGATAAGACATTTACATTTCTCTACAATAACCCAATTAAAAGTAATATTGTTTTGTTTTCATTGTCTAAGGCTGCTGCCTCGAATTTTGGCTGCAGCGGGGCGGCGGCGGCTGCGGCGCGGGAGCGGGCGATTGCACCTCTCGTTACCCGCCCTCGCGCCGCTGCCACGCCGCTGTTTTCGAGAACCGGTCCATTTGATTTTACGCATAAGATCCTGCCGCTCCCGCGCCGCCGCCGCTGCCGCCCCGCTGCCCGCAAAATTCGAGGCAGCAGCCTAATAAGGTAGTGAATTAAAACTTTTTGGCAATTTGAGAATTAACAATAGAATTGCCCACGGTGGGGCGTGGGTCCCACGATGGGAAACACTGGCCTGAGGCATAGTTAGCATCTTTTTCTAACGTTTCCTATCTATGCCTACACAACTATGGTTTCATTCATGAAGCATGAAAGTATTTCTCTATCTGTACATTCGGGAGAAACGAACTTATGAACAAGTGCCATTAAAGTATATAGAAAATAGCTTCGCTAATGCAATATAAATTCTCGCAATTTTGTATCATCATCGTGAGAACAGCTTTGATTAATCAGCTGTGTACATGTTTTAAATTTCTTATAAAGGTATCAAGCAATAAATTATATCTACACTAATATTATGGGGAAAAGATTTTATTGTTTGCATTTAATATGCTCCAATACTGGACCGATTTGATAAACTATTTCTTTTTTTTGTGACCGGTCGTTGACGATTCGCTCTTGGTTGAATACGGTCAAGAAGGAGCTGGTACTGGGGAGCTCCCAGCATAGATGAGAACAGTACTCAATGTGGGGCCGAAGTTGCGCTTTATAGAGTTGCAAGCGGTGGCCCGGAGTGAAGTACCGCCTCGCTTTGCTGAGCACACCAAGCTTTTTAAAGACTAATTTAGCCTTCCCTTACAAGTGACCGCGAAACAGAACGTCATTCGATGTCAACGGCCAGTATTCAGAGTATTTCACTATTAGATGTAGTCTACATTATCTTTGATTAACAAAGCATATAGAATATTTAAAAAGTTATGCTATGAAAACTTCGATGATGTACCCCAAAGTGTGAAACACATACCAAGAATAATCGCGTACGTTGTGGTATCTAGTGACAGTACAGCAAAGTGATATACTACAGTTTCAAACAAGAAATCAATAACTAAAACGTCGAATCGTATAATATAATAAGCGAAAACGGCTGGACCAATTCGAGTAATTTTTATTGAATTTTCTCCTGGAACTCTCATGTTTTTGGAGAGAAAAATTACACGAAAAACTGAAAAAAATCAGTTTCATAAAAAAAGGCGAAATGCAGTTCATGATGGCAGCTAGTTAATTATTTGCTAAATTAGTGAAGAGATGCATTTAGATAACATTAAGTTTGTGTAAAGTTCATAGAATCGACGGAATGAGCTTTTAATTTAATTGGGTATAGTAATTTTGTTTTTGGTCACTTTTAGTAACGTATTAATTTTCTACTTACTCTTCGCCAAGCTGCTTATCCGTATTATACGTGGATTTAAGACATATTACAATGAACAGGCGATATTTAATAAAGCTTAAAAATTTAGTTTTTTTGAAGTGAAACTTCTTTAGGCCCATGAAGGTAACTTTTTACGGATGAAACGCAATAATAATAATTTTAGCGTCACGAAGATGTGAAGCGTTTCCGATTGTGTGAGAGTGAGAAGGGTGAATTACCTTATAGAAATTCTATTTTAAAATTAATATTTCGTAAAGAGAATTTATGAAATATTAGTATTTTATATTTTATGCAAAATAATTTATTAAAATCTCAAACGACGAATTGTAAATTAAAATGCCACGTGTTTTTATTATCGAAGAAATAAATTTAAAATTTGTATTAATTCTCGACACTTAATATTTTAATGACAATTAAATGCATTAAATTCCTAACATATCTTCCTTTTCCCTCCCTCTAAGTCTCGGAAATCTAAAGTTTTAGATTTGTTTAAATATGAACAAGAGTTAAAAATTAGTTTGCCAAATAAGTTTCACTTCGGACATGTGTAGGTACTTTGTACGCACGCACTTTTTTTTTGTTTAATTTAACTTTAAAAAGTTGAATCGTAGAATAATATTTCTATACCTGCCTCTACTTTCGGCGTACGCTAATGACGTATGTAATGTATGTGTGTTCTTTTCACTGTGGTCTAACGAAGGTGTAAGTCGATATACACGACAGCAATGTTATGGTGTGTCGCACACGTTGTTGTTTAAATAAACTGGACCGCAAATTTTAACATCAATATTTTCTATTCATACGTGACCTAACAATGGACCATTTTGATTGACTACTATTAAAATATTCATTACATATCATATCATTAAAATAGCTTTGAAACTGTAATTCAAAAAGTCTTCGCTCAAAATGTACTGGATCTTTATTCTCTAAGATATGAACCTACGATGAATCCGTAGGTTTTTAAATTTTTTATAATTTTTTTGTATTAGGTATTTTAAATAAAGTTTCTATATTTTTTATAGTCAAAAATCATTTAATCATATAGGTAACACAATGTAGTTATGAACGTCAAAAAAGAAATGTATATGAAGCTTCTAACTTTATATTTAGTGCCAGTTCTCAAATCAAGGGCGTAGAACGGAAGAGAAGAACTGGCAATAAACCTCCGCCACTCTTTTTTTTATAAGGTTTCGTTATCTTGTATTTTACCCATATTACTTTTTTTAGTTTTTTCCCTAACTGGGTTTGCCTGGAAGAGATCGCTTGTTACCTATAAGGCCGCCCGTTGCGTCTCTTAATTTTTATGTGTTATGTTATTTGTTATTGTATAAATGTAACAAAGTGTGAATAAATAAATTGTCTGTCTTGATTTGTCATTCAGGAAAGACCATAACTATTCTATATTGTTTATCCTCATAGGTTTTTTATCGCCATTTCTAGAGATGACCTCTGTAAAGTTGAATACTTAGCGTTTTTCTGCGCACTGGTGGTATCAGTCGTAGTCTTTTTATCTTTAAAAAAAATTTTTCAATGGTATCTCTCAACGAACGAAGTTTTGCGACCTGTTCCTTAAAAAAGGCATATTGAACTAGGGCGGCAAAAGAGTAGTAAGATTTGTTATCTGGGTGAGTTAAGTCTGGAGATAGTTAAGTGATCGATACTTTAAGTGGACAATATTTTGATAAAATAGTCTGCTTACTGAACTAATTTTAGCAATTTTTTATTTTTTTAACTTTTTTCAAAATCTAATGTTGCTTGCCTTTTAATTCCACCTCTGCAATGAATGATTTACTTGGAACCTAAATTAGAAAACAATCTATTCCCGGCAAAAAACTGTACTGTACTTTTGTATTAGGGCGGTTAAAGACTGGCGTTTTTTATGCGCGTATACGCTCGTTTTTGGAAGCGCATGTAGGTACGAGCTTTGACGCGCTTCTAAGCTCGTATAAGTTAGCAGTTCTGGGTAGAAGTGTATTAAAGTGACCGGTTCTTTGTCTTGTACAACCATCGATGACACCCAGCATCTGATTCGTCTTTTCAGTGGACGGCGAATAAGAAACGCAAATAGCAATGTATCTTCGTCAGAATCCATGTTGATACTCACGACGTCACTACCGGTTCGAGCGAACACGCCGAATTATGCCAGTTTACGCGCGTCCGGTTTTTTGAAGCGCGTATATATAGTAGAGCGCGTGCAAACGCGTATGCTGAAACGACCCGTATACGCGGAGAAAAATACGCTAGTCTGAAACCGCCCTTAGTAGGCATAGGTTGATTTGTCAGGACAGAAATCTGTCTGCCCCAAACCACATTGGGGGGGTAACAGTATTCAAGTTTTAGAAATATCTATGAAGTATCATACGCTTTCACGTTCAAACAGCAGAACTAATCTTGATCATTATTGGTTGAGTATATGAGATCTTTAAAAAGTACTCTTTCTTGTAATAATACGCCCAGTTAGTGAAATCGTAACGAATGCTATCATTAATAGTAAAGTAAGTGAATGTTATAAAATAAAATACACTTTAATCAAATGATATTTTAGAGTTGATGAGTTTGCTTTTGCTTGAAATTTTTGTGTAAATCGTCAATTTATCGAGGAAGGTTTCGACTGAATTATGCGAATAGAATAACTAAATACAATTCTGATAATAATACAATATGTATTTTCTTTGATATTTTAAATACTCGCGTAAATAAATGTAGTATTTTGTCAATAGGTAGTATAAAATGTCAAATGAGTCATCGTATAGGCGGAAAGTTTCTTGCCAGTTCGTCTTGCCCGCTCTACGCCCTTGACTGGCGAACTGGTAGTAAATGTAAATTTACAATTAATTTATCTTCTTTTTTGACGTTCATAAGTGTACTTGTTTACCTATATGAATAAAGATATTTTGAGTTTGATTTTATAATAAAATATCATTATTGAATAACTCATAATTAAGATGTAACATGCCTCGTTAGATATGGATAGAGAAATGATGGTTATTGATTAGCATTGGCTAATAATATACTATATTGTGCAATGGTAAGACTTCTGCTCCAGAATTAGGGCGTGGTATAAAATGCACCAGTACAATGTTTTTATTTTTAATTTAACGAGATTTTAGCAATCGTTAAATTGAAAATTTTTGCTCCTGTTTAAAGATAAACTTATATATTGACTATGTGAGTAAAAGTGATATCAAAAACAAGAGTTAGCGCGAAATATGAGTCCTGATGATTCAGAGTTGAGACTTAACGCAAAGTATAACTGTATCTAAAATCCTACGCCTTATTTTTCGTACATTTATTTTTCGTATAGAATTTGCCTGGTGTAAGTATATGCAAAACCAAATGTATGTATTAACAATTAATTGCCATGAACGGCCTACCCTAGTAAAATAAAATACTTATGTGTCTGTGCGTATGTGAGCGTAGAAAATGCTTATTTTCTGAATTATTAAAAACAGTTGCGGACATGGCAAAGAAACGAAGGATGCGGTTAGACGTTTTTTTAGTATTCAACTAAAAAGCTGAATAAATAATGAAATACTACAGGTTTAAAATAAATCAGTGGCGCTACAACCTTTTTAAGGGTCTAAGATTTATGTATCTGTTTTATGATCATTTGTCAATCTCGTAGGCAAGTAAGTGGATCAGCCTCCGGTGACACACGACTTTTTGGGTCTAAGGCAAGCCGGTTTCCGCACGATGTTTTCCATTACCATTCGAGCGAATGTTAAATGCGCAGATAGAAAGTCCATTGGTGGACAGCCAGGGATCGAACCTGCAACCTCAGTGATGAGAGTCGCACGCTGAAGCCACTAGGCCAACACTACAGACTATAGGTTATACTGAAGTCACTATTAAGGGGCTTCTGTTTATACTGTGCATTGAAGATAACATGTGTGCAGGTCATGCAAATCGGATTAGTTAACATACCATTGAAGACATTCAAATAACCAATAATTTCTCTTTCACCTTGTGCAACAGAAGTTGCGATATTCTTGCATAATGACGTCATGGAATGAGTCAATGAACTGTCCTAATAGAAAACGAGGCCAAGAGACGACACGCGAATCTCAATTGCTAATCAAGATAAATTTAAATTATTTTTTATGGTTTGTGAGGCTGCGATGAGATAATATATGCCTAAAATTTCACTATCAATTGAAATTAATTGTTTTTTATGGAAGGTAAGATACAGGTAATAGTAGTATGGATTCCCGGGAACTGCCTCACCCACTGCTTCGGTAAAAAAAGCTGTTTCGGAGGCAGCGCCCGCCTAAAAAAAAAAAAAAAAAAAAAAAGTTTGTACTCTAACCCCACTAAACAGGACGTGTGGAGTCGAATGCACTCACTCCTGAAGTGATAGCTCTAACCGTTCCAGAGATAGCTTTCCCAAAACCTTGCTAATTACTTACTAATCACCACCTTATCAGTTACTATTTCCTGCACGAAATCCCCACTCATTATCTAATTACTTAATGACTCAGTACGAATGCATCGTTATCTACTTTCCTACATTCACTAACCCGATCTATGGCTCTAAAAGAAAAATAGAATAAACTATATCTAACCTAACCTACGGGTCTAAGCAAACAACAATAAATATACCTACATTAACACCATTATCTATAATAAAATTAGATGTAAGGGTTACATATTTAAATAAAACATTTTTATTCCAGGTATTATTCTTTTATTTATATGTCCATTATATTTCTATACAAATTTACTAGCACCGTATCATTGTTCTCTGAGTCACACGTAAAATTTCTAAGGAAGTCTTCTAATCTCATCCCCCTGAACTTGTAATATATGTATACCAAACAGTACTCTCCGCACACCGCCGATAGGTAATCCTGAACCGTAAGGCTATTGTATCTCCACATGCAACAATTCCTCCTTAAAAATCCTTCTATTGCTTCAATAGGTTTACGTCCAAACGAATCAAAAGTATTCCCCAACTCTTTCGACGTTTATATGAATAGCCACCCAATGAGACCCCGGCTGTGAATCAGGGTCAAGATTGCATATGATAAGTGCTGGCACCTGAGCATACATCGGCAATCGATTTGAAGGATATACGTTGCTCTGGAGGCTGGGATGTATTCTACGAAGACTCATTTGCACTTCTAGTGTGTTCATACTTTAATACGCGTTTACTCCCCTACTCTTTCACTCTTTTACTGACTACATTTATTACTATCAATTCATATTTGTACCAATGTATTTAAACACACATAATATGATCTCAACATAAGTAATGAGTCTCTTTGTAAAAAAAGTAATAAAGGTAAATAAAAACCATGTCATATTCGATTACATTATATTTTATTATTCTTAATATCATAATAATTACATAAGTGATTGCTTAACTACTATAATCCACACATACATTTCTGTTCTTATCTATTTCTATAATATTTGAAAACTCTGCGTAAACTACACAGTTAATTGTTTCAGTCAATGCGCTCTCGAATCTTACTTCCATTCTTACACTACCATGGCGTACAAGATTCCAATGCACATTAGAGTTAGCCGACAAGTCAGGTGTTAAATCAAAAGCTAGTAAACAGTATCCATTTGAATATTGCTCCCTCGATATTCCATTACCTTCGTTAAGAAAATGTATACCGGTGCCTGAGTACAGGGTGTGGTATGCGCTAGTAAATACATCGTTTGGAAATGATGGTTGTAACGATTTTGAAGGTATCTGTTGACCATCTATATATAGGCTAAATGAGCAAATACCAAAATTTTCAAAGTTGAAAGGATTTTTAACATAACTACCGTTGAATGCTGTATTATTCACAAAACCTATAATACATCTCTTAGGAACCTGTCCTAAATATACTTCAAAAGTAATGAAGGTTAATAAAAACCTGATAAGGTTATTCGTTTATATTTTCATATTCGTAAATAAATTTTATTGTTCTTAATATTAAAATAATTATACGTATATGTGGTTGCTAAACTACTAGATACACACATTTCTGTTCTTATCTATTTCAAAAAATATTTTAAAAATGCAATGACTATTAAAATTGCAAAGGGTATTTAGAGTGCCCTTTGTATTTATTATCCACATTTTACTGATAGGTATGGATACTTGTTCAAACATGCAGTCGAGTTGACTATCGTAACTAGATAATGATATCCATTACCAGTCTATATAACCCGATACTTGTAAAAAGATTTAGTATTGTCCTCTAAGTTCGACAAAAGTGAAGTGGTTGAAAGTTTGAAATAATAAACAACAATGGAGGTAAGTTATTTATATTTTATAAATTTGGTTTCAGTAAATTCTTTAATAATTCCTATTTATTTTTTGAAACGCATTTTGATTTGTTTATGTTATATTTCAGTCTTCATACAACCTGAAAGATGTGGAAAAATGTTTCAGACCATATAATTATTATAATTTATCTGATGATGAAGAAGAGGTTTTAAACATAACAGAAAATAAAAATAAGAAGACCAATCGTTTAGATGACTTTTTTCTTCAAGAACCTGACCGGAAGAAGAAAAAAACTAAACTTTCTTCAAGTGTTGGCCGTGCAGTGAAGGAGGGAAGCATTTCATATATATCGACTGATAAAGATGATGGAATGGACGCTGACATACTTGTGAAAATGGAATTATATAGTTTAAAAAAAGTTGAAAGAAATCCCAGTGGCACAACATTGAAAAAATGCAGATATTCGTGTTAAATATTACATGAAAAACGATTCCAATATTGATGTTCAGATAAAGGATATTGTATACAACATAACAAAGGGGATATCCGAGGAAGATAGTGTAAAACGTTACAGTTTTAAAAATTAGTTTCATTTAGTTTCTTCATGCTTCAGATTTTAATACCATAAGTTTATATAATTAAGTAATGTTTCAGTTTTCCACTAGTATAAATACTATGTTGCATTGTACAAAGTCAATCATTGTGCTTTTTGTTGAAGACCTTTGCGCATTAAGGTTAAAAGTGTGAAACAAAAAACAGTTGTGAAACGAATACATATATACAATGTCTCAAGAATGTGTTAGTGTTTTTTTTGATGAAATGGATCATGAATTTGAAAGCTTATCCATTGATACAATTGAACTTTTCAACGTTTGTGATGAAATAGAAAGAAATGATTTAAATCACCCATTTTATGATCAAAGAATGATGGCGCTATGTGATGAATTCGATGGGAAACTGTGAGTATATTTAATAATCATATTTTATATATATATTTTATTATTTTTTATTTATCTATTCGCATTTCTAACAGTTAAATATAATAAAATTTTATTCGATAGGGTCGATCAAATGGGTCGTGGAACCAAAAGGAAAGCAGCTGTTGATATTAACTCTGCTGACATCAAAAGAATAAAATCTGGATCGAACATGGATCTTTCACGGTCTTCACAAGAGCAATCAACATCGAATGAAGGTAATAATTTTAACATGAAATTTTGCTGTATTTGTAATAGAAATGTTTCCAAAAAATATTTCGCTAATCATCTAAGGAGCAATGCACATAAAAATAATGTAAATAAAAAACAACATTCAATAAAACCCAATGTTAAGATAATTGAGACTGCGTTCGGTAATAGAATAATAACCTATAGAGTAACTTCAGAAAATCAAAATGATTTACAGTTTGAGACACCAGAGTTATTTCTTGCATCTGTCAAAGATACAATATTTACAATAATAAATAAATCTATAGAAGATCATACAATTTTAAAAATAAATTTCATTTTATATGGTGACTTTGTTCAGGAGACAAAAAACATTAACAACACTTTTGATTTCCAATCAATGAATTTTATTGTTTGTATTGGTGATGATTTAAATATATTTTATACAACTCTCACGAAATCTCTAATAAACTATATAAATTCATTCGAGAGAAAGGATAGTGGGTGGAGTCTGAAAAAAATTTTACATTTGGATATGAATTTAAATCAATTTAACCCTTTAAGAGGAAAATCCTTTATTGAGTTACCACATGATATAAAAATAAAAAAAGCTGTGATAAATGTTAAAAACACTGATGACGCCTGTTTTAAGTGGGCACTGTTATCTGCTTTATTTCCAATTCATAAAAATTCGGATAGAGTATCATCATACACCAAATACAGTCATAAATTAAAGTTCGGTAATATTAAATTTCCAGTCAAATTAAAGGATATACACAAAATTGAAAGTCTTAATAATATAAGCATTAATGTTTTTGGGTTAGAATATAATGAACAAAGAAAAAAGCATTGTATTGTTGGGCCATTGTATTTTACAAAGAATAAAATGCAGACTCATATAAATTTACTATATTTGACACAGGGTAAAATCGGTCATTATTGTTATATAAAAAATATGTCACGATTAATAAGTAGTCAAGTTTCGAAATCCAAGGAAGCTATATATCTATGTGACTTTTGTTTACAATATTTTTCAACATCTGAACGTTTAAATAACCATCAAAATGATTGCAGACATATTTGTACACAAATACCAAGCGTAGATAAAAATAAAAAAAATTGGTGGGGCGATATTGTATCTGAAAATAAATTAAGTTTTGATAAATTTCAACGTAAATTGATGTTACCTTTTGTTATATATGCGGATTTTGAGGCTTTTTTAAGTCCCTTAGCATCATGTTCAAACGATCCTTCAAAATCACATACAATAAATGTACAAAAACATAATGTGTATAGTTTTGGATACTACATTAAATGCTCATACGATGATAAATTGTCTAAATATGTAACATATACTGGTGAAAACTGTGCTTTAAAATTTATGGAAACCCTGAAAGATAATTTGACAACAATTGTTAAAAAAATTGGTTTCCAAAAAGTTGCTAATAAAATATCACCAATTCAGCAAGATATAGGTAGCAAATCTATTCATTGTTATATTTGTGATAAAATTTTGTGTGGAAATTCAATGATTTACCACGATTGGTTTACTGGGGAATTTGTTGGGGTCATACATAAAGTTTGTTCAGAAAAATTTAGAGTACCTTACACTATACCAGTCTTCTTGCACAATTTAAGCCATTATGATGCACATTTTATCGTACATGCCTTAAACTTTGATGAAGGTCAGGTAGAAGTTCTCCCACAAAACAAAGAAAAATACATATCATTTTCAAAGGTTCTTAAAATCAATAACAGTAATGTAACTTTACGTTTTGTGGATTCCCTAAAATTTTTACCCAGTAGCTTAGATACTTTAGCAAAAAATTTAACAAAAAATAATTTTAATGAATTATCAAAATGCTTTCCCAATTCAGAAGACTTTAAACGGCTGACTAAAAAAGGTGTATTTCCATATGAATTTATTAAAGATTTTGATACATTAAACTACAATCAACTTCCAGATCTTCCACACTTTTACAGTAGTCTCACAGATTCCATTATTTCTAATGAAGATTACAACCATGCCAAAGATGTTTGGAATCATTTCAATTGTAAAAATATGTTGGATTATTCAAATCTTTATTTAAAAACTGATGTTTTATTGTTAGCAGATATTTTTGAAAATTTTAGGCGTGTTTGCATTAAAACGTACGATTTAGACCCGGCTCATTACTATACAGCACCTGGATTAAGTTGGGATGCTATGTTAAAACATACTAAAACAGAGATTGAATTACTTTCTGATATAGATATGATTGCTTTTATTAAATCAGGAATTCGTGGTGGTGTTTCGCAATGTAGCACTCGCTATGCAAAAGCAAATAATGTTTACATGTCTGACTATAATGCGAAAGATAAAGAGTCATTCTTAATGTATTTCGATGCCAATAATCTATATGGTTGGGCAATGTCACAATATCTACCTACAGGTGGTTTTGAGTGGGTTAGTGCTGATACAGATTTTAATGTTAGTTGTTCATCAGATATAGGTTTTATCTTAGAAGTAGATCTGGAGTATCCGGTGGATTTACATGATAAACATTCAGATTTACCTCTTTGTCCAGAAAATATACCAGTTGGGGACGCTAAGGAAATTAGATTGATTCCAAACTTAAAAAATAAATCCAAATATATTATTCATTATCGAAATTTAATTCAATGTTTGAAAATGGGTTTAAAATTATTAAAAGTTTATAGAATATTAAAATTTAAGCAGAGTCCATGGTTAAAGAACTATATAGACCTTAATACACAATTAAGAACTCGAGCTAATTCTGATTTTGAGAAAGATTTCTATAAACTCATGAACAACGCAGTTTTTGGTAAGACTATGGAAAATATTGAGAAACGAGTTAACGTTAAACTGTTAACCCACTGGGAAAATAGGGGCAAAGTATTGGGGGCTGGGGATCTAATTGCTCAACCACATTTTCACAGTGTTTCAATATTTTCTGATAGTCTTGTTGCAATTCAATTAAACAAAATGAAATTAATTTATAATAAACCTATTTATCTCGGATTTTGTATATTAGATATATCTAAAACGCTGATGTATGATTTCCACTATAATTACATGAAAGAGAAATTTACTTCAAATCTGAAACTACTGTATACAGATACTGACAGTCTCATTTATCAAATATTTACTAGTAACTTTTATAATGATATAAAGCCAGACATTTGTACACATTTCGATACATCAGATTATAATCCAAACAATGTTTTTAATTTTCCTCAAGTAAATAAGAAAAAATTAGGTTATTTCAAAGATGAAAATTGTGGTAAAATCTTTACAGAATTTGTGGGTTTGCGATCAAAAATGTATGCCTTACAGGTAGATGATAAAAGTATTACTAAGGCGAAGGGTGTTAACAAATGTGTCACTAAAAAATTAACGTTGGATAATTATAAGTCATGTTTGTTTAATAAAAACGTACAGCATTGTAAAATGTATCGGTTTAGATCATTAAAACATACAATTTTTACACAGGAAATAAATAAGGTGTGTTTATCTTTTAATGACACAAAGCGGTACATTTTACCAAACAAAATCGATACGTTACCTATAGGTCATTACCAAATCAATAGTATGTAATTAAGTATTGTAAATATAACAAATTGTAAATTTTTATGTAAAATAAATTTGTTTTGTACATGTATAATGTATAAACGTGTACTGTACATTAATATTGTGATATAACACTTACATTTTTTGTATATTTCATATAAATAAATTGTTTTTAAAATATCAACTTAGTTTTATTCCTTTCCCTGAAGAAGACAGAAGTCAAAAAATAATGATTCATTTTATTCATCCCTTTGCTGCCATCGTAGCAGGACCTAGTGGGTGTGGAAAATCTAACTTTGTTGCAAATTTTATTAAGCATAAAAGTAGTATATGTAATGAGATTTTTTTAGAAATAACATGGTGTTATGATGAAATGCAGCCGCTATATAATATACCTGGAGTAAATTACCACCAAGGACTACCGGAATTGCATATGTTTGATGGTAAAAATCCACATTTGATTATAATAGATGACTTAATGAGGGAATCTGATGGTCGAGTTGTTGATATATTTACAAAAGGTAGTCACCATAGAAATTTGAGTGTTTTTTACATAACCCAAAACTTATTTCATCAAGGAAGAGGACAGCGCGACATTTCACTTAATTCAAGTTATATTATTTATTTTAAAAATCCCCGTGACAAAACTCAAATACGATTTCTAGCTAGACAAGTTTCACCGGAAGACACGAAGTTTATTGAAGATTCATATACCGATGCTACTAAAGAAGCTCATGGTTATTTAATGATTGATTTGAAACAAAACACTGATGATGCTCGCCGCATAAAATCTAAAATATTTGAATCTAGTAATTTTTGTACAATATATGTTCCTATGAAAAGGTATAAGTATCTTTGTAATCAGCCACTCTAAGTCAGTAATGAACCATGTATCAACGAATAACAACGCATAAGGAATTGTTATCAGCTTTACATAAATTAAAACCCAAACATCGTAGGATATTACTGAAGTCTTGTAATAATCAAGAAATTAACTGTATATGTGAATGTATTCACAATGTTTTACAAGGAAAAGTACCTTTAAAAGATAATACAAAAACAAAATTAAAAAAAATTAAAAATCTCTTACGTAATCTGATCAGTAAAGGAAAAAGTTTTGAATACAGGAAAAATATATTAATACAAAAAGGAGGGTCCTTTCTTCCCATAATTTTGGGTACAATTCTAAGTACCCTTGTAAGTTGTTTTAATAAATCACAATGAACACAAAAAAAATGCTTCTTGTTGAGCAAGACTTTATTGATAAACTTAAACATCAGAATGAAAATAAAGCAACACCGCAAAGTAGATTGGATTTAGAAATGGAAAAAATTATATCAAGTAAATTGGATGATCGCGAAAAATGGGCGCTTTATCTACAAATTTTACAAAGATACTTACATTACTCCATGGAAGAACGTCAACCTCAAGAAATAACAATAACTGAAAAGGTAATAAATGATATTACTAATGAAAACCGGAACATCAATAATATAACTACTAGTGAAAATGAAAAAATGCTAAATGTTAAACAACTCCCAACGGGTGAAGACATCGCATATGGGTTACAACCAAAAGAAATATTAAAATTAATTCCTAAAACTTATATGAGGAGGGGTGAATTATTGATGGATACAATAGTAAATAAAACAGATCAATTGCAATGGAATAAAAATGGAACAGTTTTCATTAGTGGACAAGAGATACCAGGGAGTAATATTATAGATTTAGTGAATGACATCTTACGACCCTCGAAGAGATCTGATCCAATCGGTTGGGAAATATTCGCCAAGTTTTTAAATGATATAAATACACCGCTAACATACATTGGTAATCTGAAAAGAATCAAATATATATCTGACCTTAATAGTAAAGATAAAACATTGATTCAAGAATCACAAACTGAGGTTTCCTCAACTCCAACACAATCTAAACACATCAATAAATTGAGAAACAAAAGTGATTGGGAGAAATGGACCCCGTATTAGAGTTACATCGCATCTATTATGATATTTCACATCCAGCTGGTTACAGCAGTGTCAATAAGTTAACAAAGGCAATGAATGGAAAAATCTCAAAAAGTGACGTTTCAAAATGGTTGCAGTCTCAAGAAACATATACATTACATAAACCGGTTATAAAAAAATTCCCACGTAATAAATATATTTTATCAAATATTAATGAATTGTGGCAAGCTGATTTAAGTGATTTAAGAACTTACATAGAATATAATGATGGATATAAATATATTTTGTGTGTTATTGACGCTTTTAGTAAGTATGCTTATGTTAGAGCAATGAAAAAGAAGGATTCATGCACAATAAAAACGTGTTTTACTAGCATCTTTGATGAAGCTAAAACTGTTCCTAGACATATTCAATCAGATAAGGGTACGGAATTTGTATCTAAGGATGTCCAAACTTATTTAAAACGTAAAAATATAAATTATTACACTACAAATAATCCAGATATAAAGGCAAGTATAGTAGAACGATTTCAGAGAACATTGAAAATGAAAATGTGGCGTTATTTTACACATAAGAATACTTATCGCTATATAGATATTTTACAAGATTTGGTTAGTTCTTATAATCACAGTGTGCACTCTAGTATCAAGATGAGACCATGTGATGTTAAAATGGAAAACATTATGGAAGTTTGGCGGAATTTATATTATGATGAAAAGACTTATATTTCAAGTTTAAACAAAGTACCTAAGTTTAACGTTGGTGACTATGTAAGAATTACAAAATACAAACATGTTTTTCAAAAAGGTTATGAAAGTAATTGGAGTAATGAAATTTTTATCATTACTTCGATTATAGATCGTTCCCCGTGGGTTGTATACACTTTAAACGACTTAGAAAATGAATCAATAACAGGAACTTTTTATGAAAAAGAATTACAAAAAATAACTTTTTCCCCCACTTCCGAATATAAAATTGATAAAATCATCAGATCACGTAAAAGCGGTATTAGAAAGGAAGTATTAGTTAAATGGAAAGGATATCCTAACAAATTTAATTCTTGGGTCTTACTGTCGAATATTAAAAATCTACAATGAAGGAAAGTTTCTATTTAACTTTACTCAGCAATAGTTCCACACAATATTTCCCGGGAAATATGACATCAAATTTTTCTACAAAACTACCTAAAGCCATTACATTAGAAGGAGAATGGATGGTAGGTATAGTTGAGTTTCAATATCCCTCTACTATGTTCTCCGTGCAAGAACATGAAAATATCATATACATAAGTAAAAAAACTACCATCAATAACGAAGAGACCACACTAATGTATAAGAACCATATACCAGCCACCAACTATGATAATATACAAAATATTCTTATTGCTTTAAATTCGAAAGAGAAAGTTAGTTTTCGTCAGGACACCGTGTCAAAGTTTGTCTCTGTTGCAGTAAAGGATCCATCAATAATTTCACTATCTCTATCACCTAATTTGAGCTTTCAACTTGGATTTGAGCCAGATACCAATTTAGTAAATCATAATATCGGTAAACGCCCTGCTAATCTACATTTGGGGTTACCATCACAATTATTTGTGTATTGCGATATTATAGAACCACAAATTGTTGGTGATGTCATGACACCCCTATTGAGAATTATACCCTTAGATCCTGCTAAATACATATATGGTTCAAATAAAATGCATATATTTTCACCACCACATTATTTACCGGTAATGAGAAGAGAATTTGATGTTATTGAGATAGATATAAGAACAACCACGGGAAATGCGGTACCATTTCAATACGGTACATCGTGTGTGAAACTTCATTTTAAAAAAATATAATCTATATTTCCTTTTTAAAATGTATACACCTCAAGAAACTTTTATATGTCCTTATGAACATTATTATTCGCAACAAGCTGGGTCTGGTATAAATGTAATCTACAAAGGAGCCTTACATCAACGTGGTCATGGTATCGGCAGTTTTCTTGGGGGGTTATTTCGAAGTGTGCTACCTTTACTCACTAGTGGTGCTAAGGTGATTGGAAAAGAAGCACTTAACAGCGGTATTGGGCTTTTGTCAGATGTTGTAGCTAGTCGTCCTATTAAAGAATCCATTAAAAATCGATTGAAAGAGGCTAGTTCTAACCTTAAACGCAAAGTTGATACAAAAATTGATAAACTTATGACTGGATCGGGTGTTAATAAGAGACGAAAATATTGTAATGAGCTCATTCGAGTTTCACCCCTCAAAGTGAAAGGCGCTTCAAAGAAAACAAGGAACAAAAATATTAATATTTCCAAGGATATATTTTCAAACTAATCATAATGTCATTTATTCATAATCATTCATGTGAGTGCGTTAAATCTGAATTGGATCTGTTTGCTCTTCCTTCCACACAAACAAGTATCGAATATGGACACTGGATACATTACAAACCAATTTCTTCATTAAGTGATGATGGACCTATCGAATTCCAAGTACCTGGTACAGGAGATGACTACATAGACCTTTCGCATACACTACTCCATCTCAAGGCTCAAATTAAAAATCAAGACGGTTCTGCAGTTAATGCAGCTAATGTAGTGGCACCAGTCAATAATTGGTTACATTCTTTATTTAACCAATTGGATGTTTACCTAAACCAAAAACTTGTGTCACCCCCAAATAATACTTATGCATATCGCGCTTTCATAGAAACTCTATTAAATTATTCATCATCCGCCAAACAATCACATTTGACATGTGGTTTGTGGTACGAGGATACAGCTGGTAAAATGAATGAAACTAATGAGGCAAACAAGGGCTTTTACAAAAGACAACAACTTTCAAAGGATGGAAAGGATGTTGAAATGATTGGGCATTTACATGGGGATATATTCAATCAAGATAAATTCCTCATGAACGGGGTCGAATTATCTATAAAATTAGTTAGATCGAGAGAAACATTTAACCTCATGTCACAGAATGCAGATAATAAGTACAAAGTCTGTATAACAGATGCAACTTTAATAATACGCAGAGCAAAAATTAATCCATCAATACTAATAGCTCATCAAAAGGTTCTTGCCACTACTACGGCTAAATATCCTATTACAAGAGGTGAAGTGAAAGTCCTGACCATACCAGCTGGTGTGCAGGGTAAAACACTGGACAATATATTTTTAGGACAGGTTCCTAAGAGATGTATTATAGGTTTTGTGAATAATACAGCATTCAACGGTAGTTATGTTAAAAATCCTTTCAACTTTGAAAATTTTGGTATTTGCTCATTTAGCCTATATATAGATGGTCAACAGATACCTTCAAAATCGTTACAACCATCATTTCCAAACGATGTATTTACTAGCGCATACCACACCCTGTACTCAGGCACCGGTATACATTTTCTTAACGAAGGTAATGGAATATCGAGGGAGCAATATTCAAATGGATACTGTTTACTAGCTTTTGATTTAACACCTGACTTGTCGGCTAACTCTAATGTGCATTGGAATCTTGTACGCCATGGTAGTGTAAGAATGGAAGTAAGATTCGAGAGCGCATTGACTGAAACAATTAACTGTGTAGTTTACGCAGAGTTTTCAAATATTATAGAAATAGATAAGAACAGAAATGTATGTGTGGATTATAGTAGTTAAGCAATCACTTATGTAATTATTATGATATTAAGAATAATAAAATATAATGTAATCGAATATGACATGGTTTTTATTTACCTTTATTACTTTTTTTACAAAGAGACTCATTACTTATGTTGAGATCATATTATGTGTGTTTAAATACATTGGTACAAATATGAATTGATAGTAATAAATGTAGTCAGTAAAAGAGTGAAAGAGTAGGGAGTAAACGCGTATTAAAGTATGAACACACTAGAAGTGCAAATGAGTCTTCGTAGAATACATCCCAGCCTCCAGAGCAACGTATATCCTTCAAATCGATTGCCGATGTATGCTCAGGTGCCAGCACTTATCATATGCAATCTTGACCCTGATTCACAGCCGGGGTCTCATTGGGTGGCTATTCATATAAACGTCGAAAGAGTTGGGGAATACTTTGATTCGTTTGGACGTAAACCTATTGAAGCAATAGAAGGATTTTTAAGGAGGAATTGTTGCATGTGGAGATACAATAGCCTTACGGTTCAGGATTACCTATCGGCGGTGTGCGGAGAGTACTGTTTGGTATACATATATTACAAGTTCAGGGGGATGAGATTAGAAGACTTCCTTAGAAATTTTACGTGTGACTCAGAGAACAATGATACGGTGCTAGTAAATTTGTATAGAAATATAATGGACATATAAATAAAAGAATAATACCTGGAATAAAAATGTTTTATTTAAATATGTAACCCTTACATCTAATTTTATTATAGATAATGGTGTTAATGTAGGTATATTTATTGTTGTTTGCTTAGACCCGTAGGTTAGGTTAGATATAGTTTATTCTATTTTTCTTTTAGAGCCATAGATCGGGTTAGTGAATGTAGGAAAGTAGATAACGATGCATTCGTACTGAGTCATTAAGTAATTAGATAATGAGTGGGGATTTCGTGCAGGAAATAGTAACTGATAAGGTGGTGATTAGTAAGTAATTAGCAAGGTTTTGGGAAAGCTATCTCTGGAACGGTTAGAGCTATCACTTCAGGAGTGAGTGCATTCGACTCCACACGTCCTGTTTAGTGGGGTTAGAGTACAAACTTTTTTTTTTTTTTTTTTTTTAGGCGGGCGCTGCCTCCGAAACAGCTTTTTTTACCGAAGCAGTGGGTGAGGCAGTTCCCGGGAATCCATACTACAGGTAATCACTTATTCCACGTCATTCAATTTGTATCGGTAGACATCCCTACTTCTCGGCAAAGAAGACAGAGGGTGTAGGCCGAGAGATAAGCCTGCGTAAAAAAACTCTGGGTACTCCTTTAAAATAGCAAATCATCATACTAAATGACTATGTCAAAACCTATATACGTCCAACATCAGAAAGAAATCAACAGTTTTATGTAAACATGCCTGGTCACACAATATTGCTTAAGATAAATAAGCAATAAATACGATAGTTATACTATGTGGAGGTATATTCGAACCAACCAAGCTAAAACTTCCCTCTATTAAAACAAAACACGCGATAGCAAGACTTCAAAGTATAAAATATATGGTACATACAAAGAGAGGTGATGTGAACCTAAAACTTCTTTGAATACGATAGCCGCTGCATTTTATGTTTCGCCAATATTCGTCACGGATTAATTGACTCCGATGATCGTTCAATGACCTCCAGAAGAGGTTCATTCAAAACTATCTGAGTGGGCAACTGAAAGTCCATAGTCGGAGCGGTGTTAAAATATTTATAAAATATATAAAGATACGTAGGTGAATGATAAAGCTTCCTTAAAAGCCAACTAAAATAAATAAGATTAAGTGTGTTGGTCGTTATAACGAAAATACTATATAACGAAAAATGAGTTAAATTTGTTTGGTTTAACACAAAACCCATACATAAATACACTCTTTATAACGCAACAGCACTTCTCTATTACATATTTATACAACAACAACATACTTAAGTGTAATTGATTTTATAATCAGCTTAAGAAACAAACATATTGAGGTGCCGAAATTTCTAAGAAGACACCTGACGTCATAAATCCTTTGTTATTGTGACTTGCATTAACACGTGTGCCATAATTCTTAGATTACATTGCCTGACGGAAATTTTGGTCTCACTTACTAAACGCACCATTGTCACCTATCTAGTATACATATATAAATTGTTGTAATTGGTTAAATTTGGTGTTTTTTGTCTTCCCACCGTATAACGAAAAGTCTCTATAACGAAGAAAATACTCGGTCCCTGAAATTCGTTATAAAGAGTTTACACTGTATTTTAAAGTATCTGTGCGTGTGTAATAATAACATTTTTATGAATATTTTTTGTGTGTTCAAGTGGATTCGATAATGGTGTAGATATACAATTAAATGTTTAAGACTTGTGAACAGGACAACGTTTGTCGGGTCCGCTAATGGTATATTAGTCTCAGTAAATAAGTTGTAAATTTATTCAACGTCCTGGTAGACACCAAAAGTGGCTTGTTTAAGTTTCCACCAAACCATTAAAAACTTGTTAAAATAAACAAGTAAACATATTTCATAATAATAAATTTATTATCTTATTTCAAAGCAATATTTGGATTCCGGCAATTGATTATATGTAGTTTGATTCAAACAATAGTAGTAGAAGTCCAGGATCGTCAATAAGTAATCATACTATGTACTTAATGAAGATCGTCATAATAGAAAATACAACGTGAAAAAGCGAAAACATAAATTTTCTCGAGTTATTGATTGATGAGACGATGATGACAGTGCGAAAATGCTAATCTAGTGTTAATGTTTTTCTGTTATACAAGTGTACAAAAATATAAGCAAAAAATAAAATTTTACTTTAAACTTTCGCGTGGTGTACGAGTCCGGAAGTAAGGATAAGTTAAGGCTTAAACCATGGAACACAAATTCAAAAAGGAAACCTGAAAGCTTAGGTTATACCTATTTTATCGCGGATGGCGTACCTCTAGTTTAGTTACGATATAAAATACGATGTCTGCCTGTCAAACATGTATGGTGTAGATTTAATTCAAGGTACCTGCTAAATGGTAATGAATTATGCTTTGTTCAACATACATTTAGGTGTGGGACTCGAGATATGACGTAATATTGCCAATTGCGCGCTATTGCATAGGTATGTCCAAGTTTATAGAAATCGCTATAAAACGGGAGCTAAAGTACTAGGTATATTGTATTTAGGTCTACCTAAGTAAACCCAGTAAGGAAACTTGACTTGGTATTTGTTGTTAATGAGGTGTTTCTACAGCTCACGATTACGGTATCGATGTAACTTTGACGCCGACTTTGTTGACAAATACCTATATTAAATAAATATTGAAATGTTTGCCGCACTAATAAAAGTATACCATATACAATATTACACCTTCTTTAAATAAAATTGCCTTACAGTAACTTAGTATTTTAATATATTAAATCACAGAAATAATAAATATTTTTTTAAGATATTTACATATTTTTATTTTAAATCAACACGCAAAATAGATGACAAATAGATAACAATTTAACGAGGTACCAGGTATAAATTAAACAATAAATTTCTGATGGAAAACCGAAATATTCAGAGAATAATTTTTAGAAAAACGTAAGTAATCCACTGTGAGTGATCCTTACAAACATGTTTAATTTTTTGGGCTACGTTTAGATGAAATATGTGCGTGTTAATTAGTAGAAATATGTAAATATCACAATATAATTAAATATAACTTACCATCAATAATCTCCATGCCTGTTCCGGCCAAAAATATTAAAATCAAAAGTTTTTCAAAACGTTTCTATGACGACCCATGATAACACTAACTAGACATTGACAATGGGCAACTGATTTCTTATTGGTCAGATGTGGATACCATAGACACTTCGATTGTCAAAATAAAGACAAACGAATCGATAATTATCGTTTCAATATTATCTGTTTGTAGCTCCGTCTTCATATTTCTTTCAATAAACTTAAATATAAAATTGAAATAATTGGGACATTTCTTCGCGTGGAAGCAATGTATTAGTAGAAGTAGTCATATTTGGTAAAGCCCATGAGGCGTATCTATGGATAAAAACGGTTTTTGGACGAACTCCAAGAGCAATTGCTTGACGTTGCTCTGGTTGACGAATCAAAATTTGACGTTTGTTGATTAGTGTTGGTGTTTCTTCTTCGGCTGAATATTACCCATTGTGATTCATAGTTTATTAGTATAAATATAGCAGTGTAAACTGTAAAGTATTAAGTACGTCATTATGGGTTTAACAATATCGAGTGTTTTTACGAGGCTCTTCGGCAAAAAGCAAATGCGGATTCTAATGGGTAAGCGCAGTGTGACATGATGGCACCTTGTTTAGACTAGTCACTAGATTACGTAGTAGATTTTTTACTGGCTATTATCTTTTGACAATGTTTCTGTACCTTTTGTTTTCTGGTTTCAGTCGGTCTTGATGCCGCTGGCAAAACTACTATTCTATATAAATTAAAGCTCGGAGAGATTGTGACTACAATACCGACAATCGGCTTTAATGTTGAGACCGTCGAATACAAGAACATTAGTTTCACGGTTTGGGATGTTGGTGGCCAAGACAAGATCCGTCCTTTATGGCGTCATTATTACCAAAATACACAAGGACTTATATTCGTTGTTGATTCAAGTGATACAAAACGGATACAAGAGGCTGAGAATGAACTAGCCAACATGGTTAGTTTTTATCTTTTATCATTCTTCTTCATATTACATTCCGTTATTCCATATTAACACACTTTTAATTATATAATTTTACATTTCTAGTTAAAAGAAGATGAGCTAAGAGACGCCGTTATATTGGTATTTGCTAATAAGCAAGACATGCCAAATGCAATGACAGCAGCAGAACTTACAAATGCTTTAAATCTTAATAATTTAAGGAACCGGCGTGTAAGTGGTCTCATGGAATTGGATATTATTTGCTTCTTTTTTATTATTCAACTCTATACTACTCCTTCTTCATAATAGTATGCTTTATCTAATATATAAAATTCTCGTGTCACAGTTTTCGTTGCCATACTCCTCCAAAATGGCTCGACCGATTCTCATGAAATTTTGTGTGCATATTGGGTATGTCTGAGAATTGGACAACATCTATTTTTCATCCCCCTAAATGTTAAGGGTAGTCCACCCCTAAATATTTTTATTTATTTTTAGATATTTTTTTCTGTTTTTATTTTTTTATGATACAGCATTAAAAATACATACAAACCCCTAACTTTCACCCCTCTACGATCAACCCCTATTTTGAAGTATACTTCTTACCTTATGATTTTAGAGTAAATTTTACAATCCATTAAAAATTAGATTATATTACTGCGGACGAATAGGATAGATTACAGTAAAAGAATATTCTGAAGTTCGTATCAAGAATTTTGAATGACATATACATTTGTCATTTACCTTTTAAACAAATAAAGGAGTTTTAATTATTTTTCAAAGAAATTTAGCAATGTTTTTGAATTATATATAATCAGAAGTGATTTAAATTGAATATTTAAACAATCTAATTAATATTTGTAAAAATTCAAACCTTCCTAAGTGTTCTTACATTGAGGTTAACTATAGTTTGTATTATTATTATCGAGTAATGTTTTGATAAAAAATTACCACATTGTTTAATCAAAATTAATTTTTCTATTTAATCTAGCAATTAAGGACAAAGACAAAAAATTAATCAGTTAAGTGCACTAAATTGAATACAAAAAAGAGTTGTCATCTTATCGCTGTAAACATCAAAACTATCAACTTTTTTATATGCCAAAAAGTTACTTCTTCGGCGTACTAAGTACACGCACTTTTTTTATTATAAATGATATATATGGCAAAACTACGTTTGCAGGTCAGCTAGTATTAATGATATAAATAATAAATTTGCGTTTTTGCAGTGAAATGCAGAATAATACAAGTTAACTAAATGTGTATGTTAAAAATATGTTTTGCTAGTTTTTGCATGAGCAAATATGGTCTTGAGTGTATAAAAAAAAACTCCCACAAGTAGAAGAGATTATGTAGTTTTTCATTAAAATTTCTTTACAGTGGTATATCCAAGCAACATGTGCAACCCAAGGGCAAGGTCTCTATGAAGGTCTAGATTGGCTCTCCAATGAACTGGCAAAGAAGTGAGGCCAAAGTTGAAGTGGGAGGGGAAAACCTTACATTCCCACAAGGCTGGACATTTTTCATACTGTGAATGTTGTCAAATTCATGATATAATAAAAGGTATGCCATATTAAGAAAATACTACTGACTTTTTTTATTTAAATCTTATAAAATTATTTGAATGAATAACTATCATCTAAATTATTGAGTGCGTAATGTTAATTTTATATAATTAGGTTGAACCAATCTTGATATTTAACTAATTTACACATTGTAAGTTCATTCTGCGTATTCTTTTATTGTATCATGGTCTAACTAGTACTTGAAAGACTAAATTTGTATGTAATTTAATTATATACCTATATATTTATAGTAATGTAAGGTTCTGATTTATTCAACTTTTCATGCATTTTATACTAAAGATATATTATTCAATGTCTGTGAGTTTGTGAGGCTTTTGTGTATGTAACCTATTAACAGTAAAAATTTATTTCATAACTTATTATATTATTAATATGCAGTTTTATTTTAATAATTTACTATGATTAATGATCCTGCTATTAAAATTTAATAAATTTAATATTAAGTTAAATTACTGGTTTATAAAATAAACAATTAAGATGACTTTAGAGCCAGCAACAGAAAATTAAAAAAACTATTTTACCATACTAAAATTCGTTAAAACCAATATTGAATTAAAACCCACTGAATTAAATTATTTGCATTAAAAGGTTAAGCAAAATCTGAAAAGTTGATTTTTAAAAGAATCATTACTCTTAGTTTAAAAACCACATTATTTTTATTGTTAAGATATAAATTGCACAAGTATCTTGATTTTTGTCTAAAATTTTGGAAACCCTTTGAAATGTCAGTTTGAAACATCAAAGCTTAAGAGCGCCCTTCCCCGTCCGACGAACGGCTACGCGAGCATGGCCAAAAAGCTTGTTGTTTCATCCAGCGCAATGTCAGAACAAGAGGTAAAGCGAAAAGAGATAACTTAGATAGATAGCGAGCCATTCATATAAATGGCAAACAAGCAAGTGAGAACGCGATAACATTGAAAGAAAAATAGTGTGCGGAAATTTCATAAAAATTGTTCCAAGAAATACGTGTTTTTTCGTAAGCCTTAGAAGATTATGAAAAAAAAGTTTTACATTTAGAAACTTCATTACATTTGCAAGGTTTCTAAGCAAATATTTATTTCCGGTTACAATAATTAATGAGTACATTATAAACGCCCAAACTACATATAAAATTTGTGCAAAAAGGCTGATTTTTGAAGGTTTTTACTGAATTTGTTTCTTAAAATTTTGATTTCGCGTTTTAATAGAAACCTAGATAATGTGCACAAGATGCCTATTAGTTCAAAAGTTTCAAAGAAATATCTGTTACAACGCCATAATCACGTACGAGCGTTTGTATGAAAAGATAGACGGGTTGGCCGCTCTTAAGTAAATTAGAATTATTTTCAGTTGGCTTATAGTACTTAGGTTCATTAACAATATTTTTTTCCTTTGTGTACCGTAATTTAATATCTTATACACAAGTATATGCTATTATTCTGACAATAACCATTCGTTTTACAAGCACAGTGTAGCACATTAGATTTTGATGGTTTGTTCACAAGTCGGTGTTTAAGTATTTTGCAATTTTCATATATTATTTTAAATATAGTCAGATAACTGCTTTAGATGTAATCTTCAAGTGTGTATATAATGGATACCTATGTTTTGGCTAAATGAGAAGTGACAGCTTCTTTTATTATGTCCTGCTTTGAAAATACATCAAAGGTTTATTATAGTATAAATAAATATAGGTGTAAATATAAATGCATTTTAATTTATAAACCCCTTATTTATGACCCCATACAGCTTCTCGCTTCTCAACAAAACTCCTTATTCCTTCCTGTCCATCATTTGAGCTTATAGTTTGAACCATTATATCCTCACCAAATTTATAAGCATCAAATAGACCCATATCCATCTGCTTATAGTAAAATTCTTTGCCAATTGATATCACACTACGGCTTTTGAGTTTTATTTTTTCGATAACATTATTTACTTCTGAATCTAGATCTTGGGTTGGTACAACTTTGGTGACTAGTCCACTTTCATAGGCTTCTTGTGCAGTTATTGGTTCACCTAGAAAAATATAACATAACTACTTATTGTAGAAATTTAAATATTAACTCAAATTAATTTGTTTTGTACCAACCAGTTAATAACATATACATAGCCCTTGATTTTGGCATACTTCTACCAATTGCGATACCAGGTGTTGAACAGAAAACACCAAAATTTGCTCTGAAATAAATAAATGACATGCTAACTATCAGCAAAATTGATTCAGTCTAAAACAAACACATACATACCCAGGTGTTGAGAATTTACTTGTTTCAGAGCATATAATCATATCACATGTAGCTACTAATTGGCAGCCTGCAGCAGCAGCAAATCCATTGACCTGTTTAATATATATTCTTTGGAATAATAAGATAAAGCTGTCTATTTTCCTATAAAATAAAAGATAGATAAACCTTCAGGTCCTTCTGTTGAGTAATGTTTCAATATGTATACTATATGTATCTTGCTATAAATAATCTTATATTATTAAATAAGTACATTATCTATTTATAGAAAGAGTAATAAATTATGAAACTGAACTCCTGATATTAATTCATAATTTACCTTCGCAATAACTGGTACAGGACTTTGAACAATTGATTTCATTAGTTCAGATGCTTTACTGAAGACCAATTTGTGTTGATTGATGCCTGTAGATTCTTGCTGTAATATTATTATTTTTAGAAATGTTAAACTATTACCTAATCTAGATTTGAATAGCAATATATTTGAACTTATAGTAGGTATATTAAGTTATCTCAAATAAAACTTACAAGCTCCTTAAGATTATGTCCAGCAGAAAAAATATTTCCATTTGCAGATAAAATTATTGCCCTGAGTGAGATGTCTTCTTTATTGAGATTCACTGCTTTAATGATGTTGGACATCATGTCAAGTGAAAGAGAGTTTCTGTGTTACCAAAATATGTTTAGATTTTTATTTATTAGTTTTTTTGAGGCAAATGTAAATTTAGCTTGACACTGGTGTAATTACCAAATATAATTGATCTTAATCTTTCCTTTTTCTAACTATTCATATAACAATGACATACCTTGTTTTTTCATGATTTAGAGTAATCTCCCTTGTGCCATTCTCTTCTTTAATAATAAGATAATTGTTACTTGAACTTATATTTCTTCTGAGACCTAAATGAGGTCTTATTCTCTAAAAAAATGAATGAAATGTATTTGTTCAAGCTATATCTTTTTTCAACATTAATAACCATTTGTTCTAATTAAGATTTAAAAAGTGAAGGTTATAAATTTTATAAGGAACTCACTTGAAATATTCTTTGCATTATTTTAAAGTGTGTATTTATCAAAGCCCAAAGGTACTATCTAAATTATTCGCATCTGCTATTTAATAAAATATATTAGACTTCAGTGCATTGAATACCTACTACAAAGAATACCTACTACATATTTTATCAAGGTCAATAGATTATTATTATACATATTATTTAAAAATCAACTGTCAAAAGAGTGTTGTCAAGTATTAATAAAGTTATACTGTTTAAATATGTGTCATTTGGTTATTTAGATTGAGACCTGTTGCAGCGCGTACACATGTTGCTTCAAATATCTTAAAGGATTTAAAAATATAATGGTGATTATAATATAAGTGAAATAAAACAAGATGAACTCGATTATATGTATTTTATTTAATTTATTTATGATAGCAGTTGACGAGATCAATCCTAATTCTTATGACTAGACGATCGTTTGTATTGTAATTATTGATAAAAAGTTTTAATATAAATAAATTAATGCCAGTTATCGTCTGATGCTACTGATACATCATCATCGATGTAATCAGCTTGTTCATCTTCCGCTGTAATAAGTTCAATCACGGTTCTGAAACAAATTTATAAATTACACATGACAATATAAATTCTGTTACGGTGTATTTTTTACTTAAATATTTTAAGTCATATTGCGGATAAAGTAATATTCATGACAATTTTCTTTAGTTAAATATGAGTGAATCAAAGAACACTTTGGCGCTATGTCAACAGACAAAGTAAAGAAATTGCGCATTACAACGTTGTAGCTAGCCTTTTATTGCAAGTAAATTCCTTTTTAAGCTATTGCATAGCATCTATCGCGGGCCTCGAGCGTAGAGACCGAATCCTGAAATTCCATAACGAAAAAAACCTTACGCGTTAGAGCGGGACAGAACGCATGCTGCGTATTCACATCTCTCGGACGAGATCGGTGCAGTCGGTGCGCGTTAGAGTGAGACAGAATATATAGACGAGTTTGTCTGAGTCTGGTAGAGTGGTAGATTGAATTAATTTATCAAAGAAAAAACTTGAATTAATATCAAAGAAAAAAAATACTGCATAAATAAATAATTATAATTGCATAAGTTGAAAAAAAATTATGCAATAGCTTTACCGCGGCAGTCCCCGAGTGCCACCCGTTTTTTTTTGTTTTTATTTTTACTACTACTACTTTTAATGTAATTAATAATAAGATATGTAATTATAATATACGCTATATTCTACATTTATTATAAGTAAAACTGTATTGTTATGATTTATATAATTTTTTTCCCACAACATTCGTTTCACTACCAAAATCTTCATAGGTTTCACAATCAATTACATATTTGTTGGGAAACTCAACTGAAATTAGATCTTATTTTTTCTAGACCACCTCCACTCCTTTGTTGTCCCGAGGCTTCCAGACCTCTAAATCTGGCATTGGCTATGTTATACGAACCAACGGATTGAACGTTTATAAACATATATAAAATAATATAAAAATTATATACCTCCAATAATTAAGTTATATAATTACATAAAAACATACTTTAAAACCTCGTCTTCGAATTGGCTCTGTTTCACAGAATGTGGGCATGTTTCCATAACTTTGTTGGCCAGTACTTGGTCGAGTAGAATTCTCAACTTCAGTATTGTGTTTGCCGAATTCTTGTTGCATCGTACGTTTATATTTTTGGTTATAGACATTAAGCAATCGTCCGGATTTTCAAGATCTAAAAACAATATAATATACGGCGTTTTATATTAATTTTTAATAACAGACTTCAAAAACAATTTGTGTAATTTATTATCATCATCGGACATCGAGGTAGAATACGAAATTCCACCTGTATCACCTCAACGTCCGTCGTTCCACAACTGAGCGGTTTTAAAACAGTTTGCCGAGCACTACCACCATATGGAACCAGCTGCAGTATTTCTGAAACAATTCGATTTAGGGTCCTTCAAAAAAAAAGAGCGTACCAAATCTTAAAAGGCCGGCAACGCAATTGCGAGTCCTCTTGCAATGTGTCTATGAGCGGCGGTATCACTTAACATCAGATGAGCCTACTGCCCGTTTGTTATATTTTTTTTATTATTAGTACACAGTAACTTGTTTGAAGTAGTCACAGTGAGTAGTAACTAGTAGTAGTAGTAGTGTGTAATACCGTTGCCCATGGTCACTCAATACCCGAGGGCTCGCGAGTGCGTTGCCAGCCTTTAAAAAATTACTACGCTCTTTTCTTGAAGGACCCTGAGTCGAATTGGTTCGGAAATACTTCAGTGGGCAGCTGGTTCCACATAGAAGTGGTGCGCGGCAAAAACTTCCTTAAAAACACTCAGTTGTAGAACGACGGACGTCGAGGTAATACGGGTGGAATTTCGTATTCTGCCTCGACGTCCGATGATGATGCGTACGACGATTTACGCTTATACATGTCAATGCCGCCTTGCTCGTGCAGTTATTACTATTAATACTTCAACTTTTTTTCAGTTAAATTAAGGAAGACAGTAAGTACATTACCTTCTTTAACACTATATTCTCCAAAGAATAACAGCGGTAGTGTATATACCAGGTTGACATCAATAAGGAAGAGGTCAGACGATTTTTGCTTTAGCCAATAGACCAACCAATTAGCCCCGGAGTTAGTGCAAATTTCTTCGCGCTTGTACATACCATGTGAAAAAGCCATAACACTACTTGGATGGACCTTGACTTTGCCATCTTCAGGACAATATGCGAGAATGGATTTTGGTTTTTTGTAGCTTTTTAAATTGCACCAACTGTAAATATAATCTTGGTAATTCAATATTCACTATACGCTCTTATTAATGACGGGGAACACTATCAAGGTTGAAGGTCGCATCTTGTTGAGAAGATAAAAAAAATTCGACAAAATCGGTTCGTTTTTATATATGTATATATAAAAGGCACCTATGTAATGTTGATTACTTTGTTTTAATTAGGTTTAATTGAAATACTTTTGAATACACAAACACGACATGCGTCTCAGTGCGGCTATTATACTACTTGAATATAGAATAAAAAAAATTAATATATATATAGTATGTTTTTAATAAGATGTTTCTTTAGCTTAACTTCATTTAGTTTAATCGTGAATTTTGACATTTCATAAGTGTTGCTACTAAAAAGTCCTCCACCGAAAAAGGGACAATTAGGTGCTATTTTTTTGTTTTCCTCAAAAGAATCTTTCCTACTTGAAATCATTTTTAATTCTTATCAATTATTTAATTACTTTATTTTATTCTTTCTCCACCACTCTCTAATCAGTAGTAAATCTTTAGTTTACTGTTCGTGATGAAAAGCCACGTGGCGTAAAATTATACATTCACTGGGGCCGTATAGACTCAAATTCTTGCTCGGCCAAATGGGTTGCTCTCTACATGTAAAAAAAATCTGTCACGAATTGTACTCAGTTTAATCAGAGAATACCCACAATCTCTATTGGTTTAAGACCCCCCTAAAAAACCCCCCTCCACGAGGTTCTTTTTTTAATGAAACTTACTTGATATTTTCAACTTTAATATGTCCCACTAAATATAAGCCATAGGGCTCCTCATCTTCAGGCGAGAGTTTTATATATTTAAAAAAAATATTTTTTAGACATTTCACCGGTCTAAAGATAAATTCTAATACCAGTCGAACGTATGAACCCACGCTGCAAACGTTGGGTGTTTTTCTCAAAATTATTTGCATTTTGCCAGCCCTAAAGTATATATACATCTTTAGTATAAAAAAAGGTTTTTTTTTTTTTTTTTATTAATACCACCTATAAAATATTGTTGAAAACGTTCAAAAATTTTACCACATGCAAAAATTTTTTTTAATATTAATTAAACATTGTCTGAAATTTCTAGGACTTGGATTATATTTATTGACATAAAAAAAATTTTTTGTATAAATAGTATGCTATTTTTTTTTAGTAAGACACGTTCTTGTGTGTAGTTTTTCTTAAATTTCTCATAATTAACACATTATGATCTAGTTTTCTACCTATAAGTAAATTTAAGTCTAACTTAATTTTCTAAAAATGATATTTAACATAAGAAAGTGTCCTAACACTACTCAGTCTATATTGAAAAATAAAATCATTTTTAAATGGATTCTTGTGTGACTACATATTACGGCTACATTATAAAAAAAACATTAAAATAACAGTAAAGTATTTGATAGATATGTTATAGAGGTGTTTTTTAGAAAACTGTCTAATTTAATTGTTATAATTTTTATTTTGCTTCAAAACAAACCCCTTTTTTTTTTTTTTTTGCCCACCCCTTTTTTTTATTTAAATAAATAACAGAATATAAATTAATTAGTTATATTATTTTAAAATGACTTCTAAGCTTGTCAGATCCGTCACTATTCTACTACTATGACGAAATGTAATCCAGTAATGGTCTAGTCGACTCACCGCACACGAGCTACATTAGGGTACAACGATGCAGCCACAATTGCTTTGAAAAGGCTAATATTATTCCAATTCCTGTTCTCCCATTGAGCCTGGAGATTACTACTTGAAAGAAATCCCATTTGTGTGAGATTTTCACCCAACTGTTTCTTCATATCGACTAGCAGCTCCAACGTGTTGTTTGAAAGGAAATTATCGTAGGCGAACGAACGACGGTCTCTAATAACATATATAATAAAAACATGAGTCATTAAAGTAATAGTGAAAATGGGAGATAGAGAACAATAATGTCCTTCAGAAAAGAGCGTACCAATTCGTAAGCCGGCGTAGAAACGTGCGAGCCCTCTGGCATTGACTGACCATGGGCGGTATCTACTAACATCTATTGTTGTATAAAAAATATCAATTTGATAGCACTTTTGATAAATAACACTACACTATGTTACAACAATATTGATTTACACTTCGTTACAAGAATTGGTACGCTCTATTTTTGATTGGGTATTAGCGATTAGATTTAGAGATTGCCTAGTGGCTTCAGCGTGCGACTCATCCCTGAGGTCGTAGGTTCGATTACCGGCTGAGCACCATTATTTCTATGTGCGCATTTAACATTAGCTCATACGGCGAAGGAAAACGTCGTGAGGAATTCGACTTAATTGACCCAAAAAGTCGACGGCGTATGTCAGGCACAAAAGGCTGATCACCTACTTGCCTATAAGATTGACAAATGATCATGAAACAGATACAGAAATCTGAGTCTCAGACCTAAAAAGGTTGTAGCGCCAATGATTTATTTTTAATTTTATAAGAGATTATTATTTAGCCCAGCGGTTTAAGAGTGTTTCCAACACTAAGGTCATGTGTTCGAGAAACGTCTGTGCACAATCTTTTCTATGTGCGTACGGCGAAGGAAAACATCGGCTTGTGGCACAAAGAGTGCCATAAAATCGTCATATTTGAAAATATACCTGTATGAACAACTTTCCCATTGCATAATCGCTTCAGACATCGCTACGTGGTCACTCGGCTCACCCATCGCCAGCCTTCGCTTTACATCCTTTATTTCGGATTCTTTGCCTTAAAAATTTAAGATTTTTTCGTGTGGAAATGTTAATATTATAAGCATTTAATGTATATTTATTTTTTGACGTTCATAAGTGTACATTGTGTTACCTATATGAATAAATGACTTTTGACTTTTAATGAATAGGCGAAATATTAAATTACTTGACCCGGTTATGTTGCTTAAACACTTCGTGCGATTTCATCCCTGAGGTCGTGGGTTCGATAGCTGTTTGTGACTTTGTCTATACATTTAACACTGTACGGTGAAAATCATCGTACAAGAGTGTCAAATCTATACATCGTGACGAAACCGAAATGCTTTAGAGCCAAATAGTGGGCGGCGTGTGTCAGGCACAGAAGGCTGATCACCTACTTGCCTATTATAAAAACAAATGAGACCCAGACCTAGAATATTGTAGCGCCATTGATTTTTACTATGGATACAAATGTATTTCAAACAGACACAGGAACATATAATGCTTAGTATTTTATAATAGCAACATATAAAAGCATTCCCACCCTCATGTAAACAAAAAATACCATGTTTATATATTACATATTATATATTACAAGTCAAATTTTGTATATTTCTTCACAGTTTTTGAAATATTGAAGATTTTTGTAAAAATTAAATTTGGAAATATATCACTACATAGTATAAAACAAAGTAGCTTTCTTTGTCCCTATATCCCTATGTATGCTTAAATAGAGTGATCGAAGAGGAAGGTTTTTATGTATAATAACATCCATTAAATAGTGGAGAAATACTGTTATTTTTGAGGTTTCTAATGTGATGTCGTAAATCGTAAATAATTACATTTTTTTCCGCTTACATTGCAAACGCAGGCTGAACCCTACGAGATTTATCAAAATAATGTTCTAAGTATTGTACACATTGAAAAGGTCTACAGAAAACTCCGCGATGGTATATGTCTATCCCACAATAACATTTTTGAAGTGAAAACTTCATTAGCGGCGTTGTACACTTTTTTTGGAATGGGTAAAAAATTTTACACTCGCGTCAGGACACGTGACCTGATCGAAAATTCGTAAGACGGATGGAGAGGAGACAGCTAGCGCGACGTATTTAATGTAATATAAATTGTCATGTTTGTGTAGGTACGATAGCACAAGTTACAGGACGCCCGACAGCAGTGATAACTAATCACATCTGCTCCACAGCAAAATGCTGAGCCAGGGCCAGTAACAACGACAACACACTTATTCCTTTTTTCTTTCTTTCCATAATCTTTTGTTATTTTTCTATTTTGATTGTTATTATTATTTTGTGTGTTTCGTTAGTAGTAAATGTTATGTCTAAAAGTTGAACTATTACATTCTGTAATGTTCCGAGGATCATCGTCCGCTTCATTCATCATATTTTTTATAATCACTTCAAAAACGGTGATAATTTGAGGTTATATATCCAACTGTCAACCATAAATGTCAAACGCACACTAAACACTGAGTAGAGAGTGGGGAAAGCGTCTGTCCGAAATACGGCTAGCGCTGCGGGTACTACCTGCTGCAAGACAGACTGGCGCCGTAACGCGTTACGTAACGAATAGGTTTACCCTCCTATAAGAAGTTATCACTTCAAAAACATTAGCGCAACGGGCTTTTTGAAATAAAAATTGTTAGTAATATATAATTTAAGTTTACCAATAACAAGTATAAATGGATCTTTGAAGCTCCATACTGCTGCAACACTCGCTGCTCTATCCAAGCATCCAAAAAGAGCTCCGAACAATAATAATTTTCCTGCTGCGGGATGAACTGGAAGTCTTGCTAAATGCCATCCCAATGGTGTCAAGGTCTCCGTTTTGTACAGGGCACCACATCTACACCAACGTTAAAACGATGACAATTTTTTTTTAATGATTGGATAATTCACACCAATTGACCTAGTCCCATGCTAAGCTGGTGAAACTTGTGTTATGGGTACTAGGCAACGGATATACATACATATTATAGATAGATAGACATATAAATACATATTTAAACACCCAGACCTAAGCACCACCAAATCTACATCGATGTTTGTCTCAGCCGGGGATCGAACCCGGGACCCATGGATTCGCAGTCAGGGGTACTAACCACTAGACCAATGAGCCGTCAGTAGCCGAGCATTAAAGAATTATGGTTTCATAATATGACGAGACAAGATGTTGTGAAATGATTTTCAGCAGTCGTAGCGAGTACTACCACATACTATATACAGGGTGTCCCAAGACTATGGGACATCAAGTGAAAGTACCAAAAATATCGTAGATAGGATATTTTGCTGAAAGAAGACTTTATTTTAAAAGTAAGTATTTCTATTATATTCTAAAAGTTGGATCACGGAGACGATCACATTAGGGTCCTTCAAGAGCGTACCAATTCTTAAAACACCGACAATGCACTTGCGAGCCTTCTGGCAATGCGAGTGTCCATGGGCGGCGGTATCACTTAACATCAGGTGATCCTCCTGCCCGTTTACCTACTATTTAATTAAAAAAAAAGGGTGCGTGTACTAATGTACGCGCGTAAGAAGTTACACTTGTTTGGCATTATTAAAAATAGTTTTTGATTGCATGCAAATAATTAATTACAATTAAATAATCAAAGACTGGAAAAGGAGTCATTATAGTCAATAATGTTCAGTTTACATTTTAAAAATTAAATAAATAAATATTTATTATTATTCTCTTACATTAATTGTAACATAAATTCTAATATTATTAGAATGTTGTATTATGTCCAATGCTGTAGCATCTTCCGTGGGCAACTTCATTCTGTTAATTTTGTGTGACGGTGCGCGCGCATCGTAAAATTTCACTCTCATTAATTTTTCATAAAGCGCCTAAAGAAGCAATTTGTATGACAATACTTGGCGATTAAAAAGAGTGGCGGAAAGTTTCTTGCCAGTTCTTCTTACCCGCTCTACGCCCTTGACTTGCGAACTGGTAGTAAATGTAAATTTACAATTTAAGTTAAATTAACTTGACAATTCAAAAGTGTACTTGGTTACCCACTTGAATAAAGATATTTTGAGTTTGAGTTTGAAGTATAACTTCAAAAGTATTTCAATAATTTAAAAAATCTTACTTCTGCAAGTGCCTCACAGCCCACTCCACTGTTTTCTCAGCGGGCGGCGATGGGACCATCTGAAACGCCGTATTAGCTAAACCGAGCCTCAATTTCTTCACCATCAACACCGGTTCTAATAAATTACTCCTTTGTAACTCTGGTAAAAGCCGATCGGCAAGTGTTCCCGCACGGTATGACGTTAATAGGTAATAGCAAATGCCAGGTTGACAACGACCTGCCCGACCACGTCTGTAAATTATATTAAGTCATCATATAATATAAATTAATTCAGAGAATAATTCTGCATTTAAATTTGAATAGGGGTCAACGAAAAGAGTTTTAAGGTGGAAACATACTACTAAAACGCCACGCGACGCAACGTGTCGACACCCGATGTCCATCGTGTACATTACCAACATGCGACACCACGACACACTTGCAAATTCAGAAGTCATTTAGCTGACAATTGACATTTGTGCCAAAAACTCGAACGTTTGACGCTTGGCGTCAACAACACGACAACACGCCGATCCAAATCGATTGGATGTTACCGCGTGTGATCACATGGCGTGTTGTCTATCGGCCAAAATTAATAATGTATCCTCAATCTATGATTATAACCAATCTTGGACTGATTCATATCTAAAGACCGATCTCCAATCTGCATGCCAATAAACATTTCTGCTATCCGATTGTTTATTTGACAAAAGATTGACAGCAATCTTTTGCGTGATCCTTCCCTCTCGACCGCGTTTCGTTCAATGCAATATATTGTGTTCAAGCATACCAAAAGTGTGCTGTTTTTGGAACGAAATAAAATAATTAAGACTTAGGGTCTGTTTCACAATGTATGGATAAAGTAGCAAATAGCTATGCAACGTTTTTGTTTGTTTTTTTGTTACGAACAAATAAAGTTACAAAATTCTATAGAAAAACATAGAACCTTAACCTTTTTGTTGGTCATTTAATATTACTTGTAACGAAACGGGCTGTCATTTTCATATGGTATTTTTGTTTGTTAGGTTATTGAGTATTTTAGTATATATTTTAGTTCGGCGCCTTCGGCTTGACCTTTCAAATAAAAATGTTCTCTGAGTAGTTTGTGTATGTTGTTTTTGTGATTCGAGGTTGGTTCTTTAACTTAAAAAAATGTCTACGCAAAAACGTGAAAGAAGCGTCAATTTCAGCCGGGAAGAAGTTGACCTTCTAACTTCGCTTGTTGCTGACCATAAAAATATATTAGAAAATAAAAAGAGTGACTCAGTCACCTGGCAGGAGAAAGAGCAGTGCTGGAAGACGCTGTTTAATAGCACAAGTGGGGTAAACTTTCGCAGTGCTAAAGCTTAAAGAGGGCTACAAGAAAAAAGTCTGCCTTGATACATGCTGAAACATATCGTACAGGAGGTGGCCCTAGTGCTGCTACTCCTCTTACCCCTATCGAGGAAAAAGTCAAAGACATGATATTGTTGTCTGTCGAAGGAATTGAAAGTCAATTGAAAGGAAGAGCTTCTAAATAAGAGAAAGCAATGGGCATTTGAAGAGGAAGCAAGAGAGCATAAAAGAGAATTATGGGCCATAGAAAAAAATATATTGTTAAATAAATTAGTAAAATAATAGATTTTGTGCCTGGAGCAAGGATGTATTGTATTAAAAATTTGTATTTTTATTTGAATAAAAGCATTGAATTTTTATTTAATTTATCTCAAAAATGTTGTAATTTATAAAATATAGTAATAAAGCAAAATAATCACTTATAAGATTACTTCGCACACTTGCATTTCCCACGTTGTCAATTGCGCTTTGATCAATATCATTAGCTGGTTCATCATCATTAATTCTTGTCTTCTTACGTCTTCGCACAGAAGTACGTTGTCTTCTTCCAGCTTCAGAATTACTATCCCAATCGGATAATTGCATTTAAACTTCCAAATCACTATCACTAGAACTGGAAGATGACGAAGATGAATAAATTTTCCCAATGAATATTAAGTTAGGTCGCAATCCCAAACCCAAATCATACGAGTTTCACCGATAGCAATCCGAGATTGATTTGGCCAATCGAAGCAACTGTCAAAATGGACAGATAGGTTGTTGGCATGAGTAAACATTCATTTTCATACAGAGGGCAATCTTCAATCTCTTATTCGCCCTCTGAACGATTGGTTGAATAATTAGATTGGTATCTCAGTCCATGGATTTAATATTGGCATGCTTTTCTTTAGAAATGGATTGAATTGTCAGTCTATGACAGCTAAAATTGGATTGAGATTGCATATTGGTTTTGGCCGTATGTGCATCTGACCATATTAAATATATGGGATTGATAAGTACTGACATGCGTCGGATGGCGTGGTGTAGCGTCGCGTTTTGGTAGTATGTTTCCACCTTTATGATAAAAATTAGTTGTAAATTATTTATTTACTAACACCGTTGCATTACATATTTGATAACAAATAAATTATTAAGGAGGAGGAGGAGGAGGAGGTAAGGAAAAAGAAATACGTAATTAAATTTAAAAAAATACAAATAATGTGATTATAAAATCACATAAGGTTTGATTGTAATATAGTAAAATTCTAATTGTTAATTATGTAAGATAAATTTGCACGCTATTATATGTGGCAGAATATGCGGAGTTAAGATTGTACAACCATAAGATTTTTATACCATATTCTTGCAAATAAATGATTATATTATTATTATTACAGATAACAATGTAACACTTTTACTGGGTGGCGCAAAAGTACTGGCACTAAAGAAAATTTGTTTATCTTTTTGATATGACATTTCCTGTCATTCTGTTGTTGAAAATTGTGTAGTGAACAAATGTAAAATACAATGAAAATAATTTTCAGCTGGTCTCCCAGACTTAGGTCTATCCAATGTTGAGCCAGTTGCTTATGAAGTGTTTATTTTAAAGACGTACACATATTTTAAACTGGTTTATATGAGAAACGCATGCCAGCTTATCAACTTGCGTTGCAACTCTGAAGCCTGGGGTCGCGTCGTGCGTTCGATCGGCGTTTCATCAATGGAATTTTCTTACTATGTGCATTGTGCAACATAACACAACAACAAACATGAGGAAATCGACCAATCTCAAACGTAAAAATTTATGTATTGTCATGTGGAACATGGTGTAATGGTTGCAGCTCCTTACAAACGTTGTGTAAAACAAAAAACTTGGCGATTAAAAAGAGTGGCGGAGAGTTTATTGCCAGTTCTTCTCTTCCGTTCTACGCCTTGATTTGAGAACTGGCACTAAATGTAAAGTTAAAAGCATTTCATATACATTTCTTTTTTTTAACGATCATAAGTGTAAAATGTGTTACCTCTATGAATAAATGATTTTTTGAATTTGAATTTGAAAATATTTCTTCGTAATAGAGAATAGCTGTTGCGTTATACACAGTGAATTAATGTATGGCTTTTGTGTTGAACCAAACACCTTGAACTCCTTTAACACTTTTTACGTTCTAACGTTATAGAATTTTTCGTTATAACGAATGCCGTTATAAAAAGGTTACTCTATATGCACTTTAAAAATCATATAGGTACATAAAATACTTGTCTATAAAAAAGAATCTTATGAAAATTCAAAAAAGTTTAGTATTATATAGTGAAAAATCCTCACCTCTGATGTAAATTAGCTTTAGACACCCATTCAGTTTTCAACGTAGAAATATTCTCTTCAACATTCAACCCGCTTACTTTAATCCTCCCAGAATCGACAACATATACTATATCATCAATTGTTATTGACGTTTCAGCGATGTTCGTGGCCAATATTATTTTACGAACGCCTAACGGCGGCCTCATAAATATCTTACGCTGTTCTAGAGTCGCCAATTTTGAATGTAAGGGATAAATTTCGTGTTTTTCGTTCAAAAACCCATTTAATTCCATACATCGCATTACTTTAGTTATTTCCCCAATCCCTGGTAGGAACACAAGAATTGCTCCTGGATCTCCCTTGCATATGTATTTTAGGAGTTCAACTATTAAGTCTACATTGAATTCCTCTATTTCTGGGTCTTGGAGTGTTTTGTATACATCACGTGGTATATTGTTTTTTATTGATTCCAGCCATGGTCCTAATAAAAGAATTATATTATTATGCATAAACTTTCTCAGACTATTTATTAAGCTATTGCATAGATTTTATCGTGGGCTTTGAGCGCGGCGACTGATTCAAGAAATTCCGTAACGAAAAAACACTACGCGTTAGAGTGGGATAGAACGCATACTCCGCATTCCCATCTCTCTGACGAGATCGGTGACGTAGCGTGAGCGGGGCCGGTGCAGCCGGTACGCGTTAAAGTGAGACAGACTATATAGACGTTTTAGTCTGAGTCTGGTAGATTGAAATAATATCAAAGAAAAACAAATACTACATAAATAAAAAATAAATAAATAATTATAACTGCATAAGTTGATAAAAAATGCTATGCAATAGCTTTACCGCGGCAGTCCCCGAGTGCCACACGTTTTTTATTTTTTATTTGGGGAGTTTAAATGTGTAACGGAAGACGAAACAATGCGTAAATAACTAACTAAAACTATCTGCTGTGGTCTCTGGCAGAATGACCAGCGCTATGGAACATTCTGCTCCTCAGCATAATTCTGAGCCAACACAATTATGCTGAGGAGCAAACTTGAAACGAACCGAATGGGAAAAGGGTTTTTTTTTTAATTGTTGGTATACGTAGCGACATCTCGTAATAGTGTTTTTTTGTTTATGTTACAGGAGGCTCATATATTTGAAGTTAAAGTTTTATTTCCTTACTGTCTGTGAAATTGTTACATTTTGGTCATCGCTTGTAACAATGTTGTGCGTGTTTCTAAATCTAATATAGTAATTTGGTCAAAAGGGCCGCGGATCTGTGATTCGACGAGAAACGCGAAATCTAAGTTACAAATTAAAAAGATGTTTTTTTTGTTTAAATGATGTTTTATTTTTAACATGATTTCCCATTAAGTTATTATATTTTGTGATGAACATATTTATTATTACCTTATAAAGAAATAAGGAATTACTTATTACAACAATTTTAAACTCATTTACATTTTTAACAGGTTTGCGTTAATCTGATTTTAGTACTGTGTAGACAGGCATTTAATTAAGAAATATCTGATAGCTTTTGTTCTTGTCCTGCACTTTTAGTATTTAAATCCAGGACGACTCATTGGTCTAGGGGTTAGTACCCCTGACTGCGAATCCATGGGTCCCGGATTCGATCCACGGCTGAGACGAACATCGATGTAATGATCATTGGGTGTTGTGCTTAGGTCTTGGGTGTTTAAATATGTATTTATATGTTTATCTATCTATAATATGTATGTATATCCGTTGCCTAGTACCCATAACACAAGCTTCACCAGCTTAGCATGGGACTAGGTCAATTGGTGTGAATTGTCTTTAAAAAAAAAATTATAGTCTCCTGTCCGAAACATAAATGGATTATTTGTATTTCGTCAACTTACCAATTTCAGCCTTATATTGAATATCCTTTTGCATTTCATTCGCCTCACTTTTACCCTTCTTTACATATTGTTTCCACTTCTGCTCTTTATTTTTCTTTACCTTTTCCTTCTGTATCTGGTAGTTAGTTAGCTTCAGGATATCTTCTAGATAAACATCTGTGACGGGATAAGCAAGCCCTTCTATGCACACTACGGGACAATCGTCAAAATACGCTGACAATACTTCTGCATCTAACGTAGCACTCATAAGTACGAGTTTTAGATCTTTTCGTTTTTTTAGTATCTGGAATTTTAAATTGTACTATGAAATACATTTTTTTTTTATTAAAAAAATTGACATTGTAAAATAAATCTCATATTCTTCACTGAAAATCATGTTATCTGTCAGCAAAAATATAAAATGCTTCATTTATTTAAAACCACGATAGAAATCGGTTTTACGTGCGGCTATAGATGTTTCACATCAAAACATTTGCCAACTGGTATGGGAGCGTTCAAGTATTACGTCACGCAATTTTTGGAGATTATTGACCCCCCCCCCATGTAACGCGCCGTAACGTTTTTCTGTACCAAAGTATGGTAAAACGTTTCGTGACCACCTAGAGGCTTTTTATGTCTAAAAGTTACCATTATGTGGTGTAAAGTACTGGAAAGTTAATATTAACAATAACGCGTAATTCAATCCCCGCCCCGTATCGTAACGTTTTATAAAAGGACCCCCCCCAGACAAATTCGTTACGTAATACTTGAACGCTCCCTATTACAATATAAGCTTACACAAGAACATACAAAAATTGTACACCCTTTAACAGGTAAAAACAGCATGCTTTATACTTAATAACTATTGCTAAATAACAAAATCCTAAGTGATCTTAAAAGCGAGAGATATAAATTACTAGCAGACCGGCCAAGCGTTGCTGTGGTGTGTGGTTATATTACATAGTAGTAAACTATTCAAGGGAAACGGTAGGAGAACACCAGTCATGGGGACCACCATGCTTTATTGGTGGTTATGCCATTAAATTGTAGCTTATGTGAAACGTTGGTACTTTCAACACAGCGCCATCTGATAGAATTGTGACTATCAGACATAAACAAATATTTTCCAATAAAATAATATTGCGGGTATAAATTGAGATGTTAGTTATCCTATCTTTTAAGTTAGATCGAAACTTATAATAATGTTTTAGAATACGGGACTAAACTACGCAATTCAATTTGGTTTCCTTCAAGAGAGGGGTTTGAGAAAACTATTAAGTGTCAGTCACCCTGCTGTCATCGGCCAGCTATCTCTTACACTTATATCACAGCAAACAATTTAACAGAAAGAGACAAAAATTAGTCTAGATTTGTAAAATTAATTATATACCTGTTTCAGCATAGCCATAGCCAAATCTACATGAGTATCCCGTTCATGCACCTCATCCAGTATTATATGACTAAATTTTGTCAATGCTTGATCAACCTCAAGTTCAGTTAATAGCACTCCAGTGGTGCAGAACATAATACTACCACGAGTTCTTGATTCTACCCTGGTACAGAGAAATGATTACTTTTTAATATATTTAAGCTTATTGCAATATTATTTAATTAATAAGTTTTTGTGATTTACTGTAATTAACAATAATTGGTCTCAATTAGATTTCGATAATTTCTGTGAAACCCAAAAAACTGTGTATGATATGGTGTATAAGTCCTTCTCAACTACACATACACACATAATACTAACTTTTCTAATCGGACACTATATCCTACAGAATTTCCAAGCATTTCAGCTCTTTCTTTAGCAACTCTCATAGCTAATGAAGATGCCGCAATTCTTCTTGGCTGAGTGACAAGTATTCTTACATTAGCCCCTGTATTATTATTCATAGCTCTGTCTAAAATAAGTTGAGGAATCTGAACAAAAACAATAGTTTTAAAGTATATTAACACTAAGTTCTCATGAAATACATATAGGTTAGTTTTTTGCAAATTTAATTTAAAAATGATAAATCCTAAACTTTTTTATTGCACATGGTGCTATCTGATTGTAATGTTTTTCCAGGTAAGTACGAGGATTACACTTAAAACTATGAAAAATCACAGTTAAATGTTAACCTTTGACAACTTGGTTGAAGTTTGATGACTGACTAACCAGAGAACCAACTTATATTTATGAGTTAAAGTGTATAGCTCTAATACAATAATTTCTATAATATTCACCTGTGTAGATTTTCCACAGCCAGTTTCACCACTTATCACTAGTACTTGACTTTTATCAATATTGTCTAATATATCTTCTTTTTTCTTATAAGCAGGTAAGGTTTCACGAAATTGTAACATTTTATTATAAGGCAACTTTCCTACCATTTCATTGTACTCCTTATAGTAATCATGGTTTAATTTTCTAACACCATTATTGTAAGAAGCTATTTGAATACCTTGTGTTAAAACTTCTGTTAATTTCTCATCAAATGTTCCAGTAATTATGTCTTCATACCCATATTTATAATGTCTTTCTCTTAAACCTAGTATCCTTTCAGAGTTTACGCAATCATTCATTATATTTTCATTTTTAAAAGGTAAGCAATCTGGCATACTTACTGAACTCGGTTCAGTTTTAATAGGTATATCATTCAGTGTACTTAGTGAATTGGGTTCACTTTTAAAAGGTATATTATTTGGCATACTTAATGAACTGGGTTCATCCCTAACCTCATTATGGGTCTCATCTTTTATATTAAGTAAGATCTTTTCATTCTCATTCAAATATGTATCAGTCTCGAAATTAGGTACCAAAACGTTTTTAAGGGAAATATTAGTACCTTTGTTGTCTTTCTTATCAGCAACATCATATTCTTCGGGATGAGGACTTTCTTTTCTCTTAATTAAGTCAGTTTTTGGTTTTATAAGAGATTCAAATATATTTGTGAAAGACAATTCTATATTTTCAGTTTTAGCAACAGTTTCTATGAACATTAAGTTTTTATTTATAGCAGATATGATGGCAGACGGAACTGTGAGATTAATCTAAAAGAAAATAATTATAATAAAATATTATTTAATGTACTTAATTTAAAGATTAATGCCAGATTATAATTTTGCACTTACCACTGTGTCCGTTTTTTTATTTTTTTTATATAGGTTTTTATAATAGAGACCAATTTCTTTGCCTTTCAAACCAGGTGGTCGACTTCTTGTATTTCGCCCTCTATTGCCTTGAAAACTTCTGGCACCAGGACTATACCAACTTCTATTTCCACGAGAATTAGACATTTTTGATATTAACAATTGAGCAAAACCCAATACACAATATGGACACACTTTTTGATTGCGTGAATTTTCCTTTATTATTCACATGATTCAGTAATAAGTAATCTGGATTCTGATTTCTGAGGTTGCACAGATTTAGTGAAATGTTAAGGCGTAACCAAACGGCACACGGACGTGGGCAGGACACAACAACAAATGCTCACAGCTGACAGCTCAATGCGAATCAGTGTTGCCAACTGTTTGTAATATATATTATATTAATCACAAAGTCAGTGTTTTAAAATAGCCCCCCACCTCCAAAACTCCACTATTACTACTAGGAAATATTCACCTATTACTATGTCCCCTCAGATAGAAGCATCCAACAAAGTCTTTCAAGCCCTCTGTTTGCTTTAATCTTTGACAATTCGAAACATTTGGAGACTTTGACTGTCAAGATTTTACCTCTCCTTGATCTGTGTATATGATCACTAATCCCTTGCAAGTTGCAAGTTGCGGCATTAATCGACAAAATAAAAATGAAATAAAAGTTATAATATTCTATTCGTTTTCACATAAAACAATAAATTTCAGTTCTTTAAAGTTAAATACTTATTCCTTACCATAATTATTACAAGTGGTAATCAGCCTTTTATGAGTAGAAAATTAATTAAGCTAAAGTTTTGCTATGTTCCTTTACAGTTTACATTTTATTATGATCTAAGAAATATTTGAAGTTGAAGTAAATATTACTTTCTTTCCCAGTGTTTTGTTAGGGATATCGCCCACGCAGAATAGGCAAATGTTTTTAAGAAATGTGCGTATAATTTTTGTTGAAATTGCAAAGTAGGTATGTCTCTGACTATTTGTAAAATAAAAACCTTTATTTGATTTCAGCAGTTTTGGAGCTATTTTTGTAGAGGTAGAAGAAGAAAAATTACTAGTCTTACGATCGTTTTAATATTATTAGTAAATGCTATGTTTTATGTTAGTTTATTACTTTATAATACTGTTCAGAAAAGAAACATAAAACCCTGGTATGAAAGGTAAGACAATGTCTAATTGCATAATTCTAGTCATATTTCTGCACATGATATTATTATTATTACTTTTTTTACATTACTTATGTAATGTTTAATAATGTTGTGGTAATACTATCAACATTTTTTCACTTCTATAAAAGTAGAGGTATTGAATAATATTTGATATAATAAATAATCAGAAGAATGAATATTGGAGTCTGGGCACAAACTACATGTTTTTAAATATCCAGATTTATATATATTGTTTATGTATTTATTATTATTTCAGAATACAATTTGATCAAGATTCTTATGTAGATAACACAGGAATGAGAGTAGTTATTGGTCATTATGTTGGTGGAAATTCAGGAGGAAATCTAACTGAAGGTTAGTATGCACATGGAATTAACATGTTTTCTGTGATTTTTAACATTATACATGCCTTAAGAATGTCTGATAAAAATGCATAAGTATAAATATGTGAAGTCTTAAGGAAAGAAAATCTTATTAATTATAATAAATATTTGTTTTAGAAATAATAAATACTAACAACTATGCCCCAATATTGGGTGCAGGAGAGGGTGGTCGGCCTGTACAGCTTTTACAAAGAGAAATTATCACTGCCAGAGAACTTTATCCCTTACACTCATATAATATACTAGTTAGTGATAGAATATCTATAAATCGAAGTTTGCCAGACATGAGAAGTGACAGGTATTGTGAAAAAATTAAAATTAGTTCAGTTATTTTTTTTTCTTTTACAAACAAATATTCAAATTTAAATATCAAACTAATGTAATAAGCATTATTAATTAAGCTATATATCTAAAATTTTAATGCATGAGGTTAGCTACACTATCTTAACAATTGGAAAGACAGTTTCTGAACCAGTGACTCAGGATACAAAAAAAAATCTCCGCACTTGACACACTTACGATGATACTAAAAATTATTAGGCTTCAGAATTTCTTAGTGTACTTTAATATGAACATCAGTTTGGTTTTGCAGTCTGAAACATTCATGCTGCAAATGTTTTCTAGTTGCAGGAATGTACAATATAATTTAGAAAATCTTCCAACTGCTACTGTTATAATAGTCTTCCATAATGAAGCTTGGTCTACACTTATAAGAACTGTGATGTCTGTGATTTTACGATCACCTGATGAATTATTAAAACAAGTATGTACAAAACCTATTTATACTACAGAAAATTTTGTATAAAATAGGTAAAAATTTTAGTTTAATTAGTAATATATGATAAGAGATAATTAGTATGAGTATTACTTTGTACGGAATTTCTAACTCTGGCGTCGGTTGGTATTACATAGTTGCAAGTATTGGGTTTAATTTTAATACAATGGCACAAATAGCCCAATAAGAAATGTAATCAATTCAAGCATTTTATAATATTATACAAGATTATAATATGCGTTGCGTATAATGCATTTCTAAAATTACTTTTTTAGGTAATATTAGTTGATGATGCTAGCGAGAGGAAATACTTAGCTAAGGAATTGGATGATGCTGTAGCTAGTTTAAATAAAGTACAAATACTACGAAGTGCAAATAGAACCGGGCTGGTTGGAGCAAGACTTATGGGTGCTCGTGCAGCAACAGGGAATGTTCTTGTATTCTTAGATGCACACTGTGAGGTAATTATCATTTTCTACTTTGCAATTATGCTTGTTTACTAATAAAGCTCGATAGATCTTTTGTTTAATTTTGTCTCAATAGGCAAATATTGATTTGATTGTAATCAGTCGGCTGCATTAAATATAATTAGAAAACAAAATTGGAATTTGTTTTGTATAGTATATGGAAGTGATGACAAAGCTTAACAATTTCTTATGTATTTAAAATTTTCTAAGATAATCAGGTTGTATCAACTATTGTACCTATCCACAGTTACTATCTTTTTCTACATGATTGTATGAAATTCATTATAAATTTTAGGTGACGAAAGGTTGGCTCGAACCGTTGTTAGATCGCGCAGGAAGCGACGACGTATTCATTTGTCCTCACATAGACCTTTTGTCAGATGACACGCTCGCCTACACAAAGAGTATAGACGCCCATTGGGGCGCTTTTAGCTGGCGACTTCACTTCCGCTGGTTAATGCCCAGCCCTGAAGTCATGCTGTCCAAAACAGAAAACCCCTCAAGACCTTACCCCACCCCGGCCATGGCTGGCGGGTTGTTCGCAGTGCGAAAAAGCCTATTCTGGCGACTAGGGGGTTACGATGAAGACATGGTCATTTGGGGGGCAGAAAACCTTGAACTTTCCTGGCGTGCCTGGCAATGTGGGGCTAGAGTTGAAATAACGCCATGCTCTCGCGTAGGACACATATTTCGACGGCACAGCCCATATAAGTACCCTGGTGGGGTCGCTAAGGTATTAAACTCGAATCTCGCGCGAGCTGCGACTGTCTGGATGGACGAATGGGCGGAGTTTTTCTTCAAATTCAACCCATCTATTGCCGCGATACGCGATCAGCAGAGTGTGGCGTCTCGAATAGAGCTTAGAAAGAATTTGAATTGTAAAAGTTTCAAATGGTATTTGGAGAATGTGTGGCCTCAACACTTTTTCCCTGCTCACGATCGGTGGTTTGGGAGAATACGCAGTGAGAAAGGCAGTTGTTTAGGGGTGGCTTCTGGGACGCCTGGACTTGGTGGGCCAGCGTCTGGGGTGAGCTGTGGGAGTGACCTTGACTTAGAACGACTTCTGGTTTATACAATGGAGGGTAGAATAATGGCAGACGAAGGGTTGTGCCTACAGCAGGGTAACGGTAGAGCCGTCTGGAAAAGCTGCAACGACAGCAAGAAACAGATATGGAATCAGAAAGGGCCGCGTTTAAAGACCCCCGATGGGTTATGTTTGACTCAGCTGATAAGTGACAGTAAGGATGGGGTGAATGACCCATTGACAGCTAAGAAATGTCTTAATGACAATGGGCAGATTTGGCACTTTGAACGAGTGCCTTGGCGATAATGTGATACTCGTACAAAATGAGAAAAGTATTTCTTTTAAAATAGGATTTTAACAATTTTACATAACATATACACATTGATTTAATATATTAAGTATCGTGAATGATAATTTTTTGTACAAAGTTTGAATCTCATGGAAACACATTCTCTTATCATATCACTAGTTGTTAAAAGTAATGTCTATAACTATACTAATCTGTGATTAACCCTGAATGGAATTTAGGTTTTACTTTAGGCATAAGTCGTTTATCAAACTCAAAACTCGTTATTAGCCCTTCGCTTTAAATATTTATACAAAGTATTAAGTCGGATCAGTTTTTACATAACCATTTTACGCAACTCAAGTTCAACTTCGCATTGTTACCGGTTTAGTATATTAAAAAAAAATCTATTTTTTACATTGATTTAAATGTATGCGTTTTAAGCAGTTTAATCGATTTTAAGAACAATTTTATTGTCATCCCCTGCCATTGATGTACCAGGGTAACATAAAATAAATTAATCTAAACGTAATACTCAAACAAAAGACTATTTGTTTATCTAGTCTATTTACTGTTGGTTGTGTTAACGGTCCGTATTCCAATACAGTAATCTGAAAACTGTAAACACTGATTTTAATGTTTGACTCAATAATTGGCTGTAATTAGAATCCTTTAAAAGCATGAAAATCAAATTTCTATATATACTCAGTTTCCGTAGCGCTGATTTCATAATATCCTAAGAGCCCAGGGCTCTTTGCTTAGGCCAGACCTTCGTGATTTTATAAAAGCTGAAAGTTCTTCTGTGCGTGTCCTATACAGGTAAGAACGACCAGAGACTATAGAGTTTGGGTAGTGGTTCCTTTGGCAGATAACAGGTAGTAAAGGTGTATAAAATAGTACCTTAAATCCCTTAAAGTATAAAGCTCAATTTTTTTATATTTTATTAGGGATAACTTTATAAATATCGTCATACATTGCCGGACACTTATGACAGTTGCTTCCCCCTGCCAGACACCCCTAAACCTTAATTAATTATAATTATACTTTCGTTAGAGTATAAAAACTAAATTTTATATATGTTACTTGGGGACCTATGAAAATATGATACCTCAATAGCCGGACAGTTTCAATGGTTTTTACACCCTGCCAGACACATTGAAAGTCCGCTGTAGGTCCGAGCGCGAGCGCTTAGTCTTTACTACCTGTTATCTGCCAAAGTAACCACTACCCAAACTCTATAGTCTCTGGTCGTTCTTACCTGTATAGGGGACACGCACAGAAGAACTTTCAGCTTTTATAAAATGACGAAGGTCTGGCAGTCCTGGGCTCTTGATCTATAAACTTTAAAAAAGTTTAAACAGGGAAACTCAATAGTCAAGTCGGTATCGCCGTAGAAGTTGGTTGCTTAAAATATAGATTTAAAATAAGTATTGGGATACGTGTCTCACTGAATGAATGGTGCTCTATACTTTATTAATGGAAGCACTTTTATAATTTTTTATAAAACAATAGACATTTTACCAGTATAAAACGTTTTTATTTATTGTATTTTATAAGAGAACCTTATCCAATAAACTTCTTTACAAATTTTTTAAGCAGTTGTGTTACTTTACGGCGATGTATAATTGGGAAAGTATTTATGGACATAACTTACATATAACGATGGAAAATTTAAATCAGTGTTTCCATACCTTTTTTGTGCCGTGCACCGCCTTAACTTTTCTAAAATGGCTAGACCTCCCTATACATAATCTTTAACATTAAAAAATTGAAATTGTTCACTTAAGAAACTTAAATCATAGGTTTTAGGGAGAAATTAGGTAGGTATAATGAAATTTTTAACGAAACACAGTAAGTTAATTTTTAAAACATAATGAAAAACTAAAATCGAAATTACAAATAATTTTAATAAGTTTTCGATTAGCCCCCCATAACAATCAAATTGCCCCCCTGTAAGGCGTGGGCCCACGTTGGGAAACACTGATCTAAATGAAAGGATTGTATAAAACAGTGGATTAATCGAAAGAAAAAACAAAATTGACCGCCATTTATTTATTTACAAAGCGACATGAGATTAGGACAAATCATTCAACAGGTACCTATAGTTTGTTCATGTATAAGTGTTATAGTATTACAATTTCACATATTAAATATTAATGCTCTGTAGAAGCCGAAGCCGAAGCCTCAGGAGACGGATACAGCGAAACGTTTCAAGTGGATATAGGCTGGTCATCTAACCGTAAGATGAATAAAGCGATCGCAGAAATGTGTCCATCCCATGACGCATTGAAGTCAAAAATCAACGTAACCAGAGTGTATTATATTGACTTTGATATTAATAATTAAATGGCCTATTATAGACCTGTCGTATTCTTATAATTTCGCATTAATTGCGCGTATTAACTCTATTTTTTAATACATCCCGTTCACCTCAGTACATAGTATAGTATGAGCGGTAGCAAAGGAGCCATACTGGGGTTGATATGTGACGCGGAGTTGCAATCGTTTCCGTTGCAAATGTAGCATCTTGCGTCGCTGTGTCCGCGAGCGCGCTCGACCGCCACTAAGCCCAGACATACTGAATCTACTTGGACCTTCGGCACACATCCTTTGATAACATCTACCGTATTTCCAACTGAAATAAGAAACAAATAAAAAATGAATGCAAATAATTTGGGCTGGTTGACTATCATTTTCATTAATTAACAGCAATTTGTTTTGCATTCATAACGTACTTTATTACGTACTACTTCAACAAAAAAACTAGGAAATACTAAAATAATTTCTACTAAAAATTGATGCATTAAATTATAAAAAATTTACTGAATTGACGTCAAGATTATTCTCAATCCGCACGTTGTAATCAAGCACGCCAATCGTTCGGATAGAAAATTAAATAAATATAACTGTTAGGCTGTAAAAACCTATTTTAATCGAAGAATGATTGATATTCAGAAATAAGAAAAGTCAAAATCCAATAAATTTTTGGCGTACCTTCAGGAGTTAGCCCTAAGTCTCGTTTCTGAATCTTATCTTAATACACTTATATACGTAGATCCAATTTGCAAGGAATTTGGTATATATGCCAAAAGTAAGATTAGGTACGTCAAAAATATAATGGATTTTGACATGCGGGAGCCATAGTTCTTGTTTCAGAATATCAATCACCCTTTAGGTAGTAATAATACTGAATTTAATTCACGCAAAATATTCTTAGACGTAAATGACTTTTTCAGAAATTACAATTATTTATCTAATATTCTATCCGAACGTTTTGCGTGCTTGATTACAAAGTGAGGGATTTTGGCATACCGGAGTTATAGTCGAGCTTAGTTTCGTTCTTGAATCTGGCCCTAAGGTCTTATGATGGAAATCAAATCGTCATGATCGTAGAACAATGTCGGATTTTAAAAACATACAAATCCACTTTTTATCATATTTGGATTCTACATTGACAAAATATTACGGCTACATTAAAAAAAATTCCACGTGTTTTTAATTTCTAATTAATCAGTCGGTATTGTTTTGTTTTGAAACAAAATAAAAATAATAACATTAAATTACACAGTTTTCTAGAAAAATCACGTTCCTATCAAATCCGTCACTTTACAGAATAGTGACGGATCTGACAAATAGTAAACTTTACAGGGCAGCCATTTCAAAATAATATAATTATGTTAGTTTTTGTCATAATTATATTAATTCATATTCTGTATGAATTAAATTGGCATACAAGCCAACAAAAGGATTTGTTTTGAAACAAATAAAAATAATAACATTAAATTACACAGTTTTCTCGAAAAATCACATGTTTCTATCAAATCCGGATAATGGATTGTGATGCCCTGTAAAGTTTACTATTTGTCAGATCCGTCACTATTCTGCGACTATGACGAAATATTACTGCAATGTTTAAGAAAGTGTAAGTTGGGTAAATCTTGTCAATACTTACAAGTCTTATCGTCAGGCGTAGCTACCATTTTGAGACAACGCATTTCCACGTTAATCCTGGAATCAGTTCTTGGCGGTGGATGTCCCAGATTATGAACCCATTCCGCTGTTACCCAGTGGGATGGATCGCATTCTTGGGGATTTCCAGGCCATATTGTTTCTTGTGGATGACAGGCTAAGCATCGCTGGTAAAAGCAGCTTTCTGATGACACTTAAACAGAAGTAAATAGCTTTGTTAACATCTGAACCCTCCTTTGGGAGAATTCCTGTAACCCTTAAGGACTGACGCATATGTGTCTAATTGATAATATTTTAATCGGTAGGTTGGTGAATGATAATAGTTTAAAGGGAAATCGAAACCTTTAATCTCATCTTTTAAACTAAGCAGATGAGATTTCTGTTCCTTCAAATCCGAATAAGTAGACTTTTTCCCAGGAAATCGAATTCCTCGAGAACGGGATTAGATCACTGAAGCTGTAGTATGTCATTGTTGATGACGCTGAAGATAGATTGTGCTTTGTGTACGTTATCGAATACGAGCGTTAAATTTAATAAAGAGCATAACTTATTATAATTTACATTTCGCCTACAGGCTGAAAATAGAACAATAATAAATTTAATGTATAATTGTTTTATTATTCGATAAGAGATTGGATTTAAATTCCTTAACGTTCACGATTTAATATCGTGTTCATTAGATGTCATAAACAAGAACAATAAAGTTTTCTTTATTATTTTCTGATAAAATGTTTAAAAATAGTTTTTAATCAGAATATTTTTATAGCATTTGAAATATAGAACCAAATCAATAAACAAAATCTGTATTTTTAAATTTAGAAAAACTAATTTCATTCTTAATTTTGATATGACATTTTGACAGCGCGTAAAAAGACCTAGCAATATAGTTATTAGGTAAAGCCACCTGTACCTAATAACTATAATACACACCATACAATGGGAGCTGATTATTTGGTTTATTAAACGAAAATGAAAGGAACTCTTAATCAACAATTATAATCTAGAATACTAGGTAATAAACTGCAGATTAGCTACACACGACTTGAACTTCTAACATTATGGTAGCGAAGATCGCAGAGTAGCCTTTAGGTAAAGCCTTCGACACATTCAACGGATTTTCATTGAGATGTCATCGGATAATGGAAAACTAATACGTAAATTATGATTTAATTCAATTGCATATAATTGACGTCATTAACGAAGACAGTCTTAAGCAAATATGACAAGGTTTTATTTTTAATACATGCGATAGTTTTGGTCACTTTGATGAATTATTCTCAGTTTCGGTAATAATTTACCAATCATAACTAAAAACCTTAATTAAATAAACAGATCATAAAAGTCTAGTTAAACTCAGCCATATGCAACAAGAGTGTTGCATGTTCTCTCTCTCTTTGTCTACTCTCTCTAGTTGGACTGCACCCTCCCTGAAGTAGATTTGTTACCACCAGCCTAACTAATAGCCAGAATAAGCTTATGAAAATTAAAGTTTATAAAGGCCTAAAGAATGATGATGAATTGAAAATATACATAGATGTGTAGAGAGCTTAACTGATCGACATACTTCATGGTAATGACCGCCTTGCTGTGCACTTCTAAGCACTGCAATCATATGTCATTTTCTCAAGTTTCGCGCCATTCTACCAAGCGATGTATCGCTCTTACGAATAATTATTGGGAATCCGTTTTGGTATGCGCACGAGAAAGAGCAATGTTGGCCTAGTGGCTTCAGTGTGCGGCTCTCATCCCTGAGGTCGTAGGTTCTTTCTTTCTATGTGTGCATTTAAGATGCGTTAAGACTCAGAAATTCGACGGCGTGTGTGCACTGGAGGCTGATCACTTACTTGCTTATTAGATTGAAAAATGATCATGAAACAGATTCATAAATCTGAGGTCTAGACCTAAAGAGGTTTTAGCGCCACTGATTTTTTTGCACGAGAAAAACGACGATTTATAGCTTTCAAAAGAAAATATAAATTTTGCGTCTCTTCCACAGACTAAAGCGCTAAAAGTGTTATACGTATAAGGGCCGCCACCCAGCGCCTGTGTCAAACCCATGAAGGCCTCTTTCTATAGGGGTCAAACGAGCCTTAGGGACGGAAAAAATGGCAGTCATTGAATCTCATAGACATTTTTAGCGGGTGTGTGCAGGCCTTTGAGGGAACTCCTTCTATATTTCGGCCTATTTTTTAAGAATCTTCAAGTTTCAATGTATTTTTTTAATTTTGACTGAAAGAAAATTTTTCTTTAGTTTAATCCATTAAATAGGTAAAACGTCCCTCAATTGCCGTGAAAAATAAAACGTGAATTAAATTGTTACATAGTTTATTTATGATGTTATTTTTATCTAACCGTTTTTAAGGTCAGATTTATGACATATCTTTGTAATAAATCCCATCTTTTATAGAGGACGAAAAATATTTATATAGTTCTTGCACAATATTAAAAAACGCAGTCGTGTATGAGATGTGCAGCGTCATTTATTATTAAATTTAAACTATGGCTGGCGCACGGACATAAAAAGTGCGGAGATTTACTCCGTACATCCCGCAATATTCTTACCGCGCATATTTGAGCCATTATCATAGCCTTGCCCCCCCTATAAGTTCTTTATGTCCAAATTAATTTCGTTTAGTTTTTCTATTATAAATGACGTTACTCCAGCGCCAGTTGTATCTACGATTGAGCAGAAAGTGTATTTAAATTGGAAAGCTAGAAAATGCCTCTATTCTTAACTTTCTAGTTTACATGTTAAAAGTTGACAAATCTTATTATCATACTAATTTGCTCTTCGTGTGAAACGTCAGTAGTACAATCCAGTATTATTGAAAAATATTTATTAATTCGACATAAATTTAAAATAAAATGTTGAATTTGGTTACCGAGTATAAAAAATAGTTCATTTTGGATTTTATCAAGGTATGTCGGCCATATTATTGAAATCATAAGACATAAACACACCCAAAAACCCCCCGCCCCCGGTCACCAGCGGCCTTTCCCCAGACAAACACCCCCCCCCGCTTTCCTCTCCTTTCTTTTTTTTTTTTTGATTCGCTTGAAGCTCTCGAGTAGTTAATGTAAAATAAAACCTAAAGCGTAAATGAAACTATTCAAACGGGTACGTAAGAATATTGTTGTGTTGTTTTTTTTTTTTCCGGGGGGGCCCCCCCTCCCCTTTTGTATCAGCGCCTGTGTGCCCGCACACCACCTTATTACTCTATACAGCCTGCATGGTAATAGATTGATCTTGAATGGTAGTTTTGGAAAAAATATCTAAATTGTATATAAAACAAAGTCGTGTTAATTACACCACTTATAACTCCGACCGATGTTAGTTATCTCTTTTTGGTGGATTTCTCTCCGCTCCGAATAGCAGAATAAGTAATAAAATATCGGAAAAGTTATCGAATTAAAATAAATGAATGAATTAATATTACGAATGCAAACAGCGTGTGGTGCCATCGCTTGACAAAACATGTGTGTATTTGCAAAAAAAGTATTATTAATGTAATCCTAAATTAAGTTTAAAGTTAACACGATATTATTGTTAGGCGGAACGAAGTTCGCCGGGTCCGCTAGTACTAAATAAAAGGTGTTAAAACTCTGTCGTAGATATTACCCGTACAAATATTTGTATTATTATGATAGTCTTATCTGCCGTAACACTAACCCACATCCGAAACAAGAGATGATCATACGCTGCCCACGCGCCGCCATGTCGACACAAAGTAGATATAACAATGTAAATACGATTGTCAACAGATTAAATAAATATTTATTAAGCGGTAGTTGCATGAGATGAGCCGAACTCCATTGTGTACAAGTGTCGGGCGTGAACGGACACAATTTCATTTCATTCATATGAAAACAGGAATGTGATGTAATCGTTTTGTTTCAACAGGTGATGTCGTAACCATTTTGCCTAATTTAAGATTTCTATTCAAGCTCTATTAAAATGAATTAAGCGAACGCGTGCATTTTGGTTTATTTATACGGTAAAAACAAATGACAGAAGAAAAAACAAAAGAATAGTAGATACCTCTTTATTTGCAGCCTGAATGAATTGTCTAATCTCAATATAATGTTGGGACATAAATGAACAATACATGTACTTACCAAGTGATAATAAACCCGCCACACATAGAGCGAAAAACATTTTCTCATCGAACGTTATAAACGCACTGTTATTCGCTCACCGTTTATAACTAATCTACACACGAGTGTTTTTATCTTTGTCTTATCAATGGATAGTAAATTATTTTATAATTTGAAGGATAACAAAGGCTAATCTTATAGAATTTTCCGATATTCACAGATCGATAGCGCTGTCCGTACTAAAACATCTATATCTGGATACTCCAGCTTGGAACAGACGATTTATTATTTATTTGAGGACCGCCCCCGCTTGGTATCGCGTACGGTTTTGAGATTCTCGACTATACAAGTCGTTTCAGCTTCGTTAGAGATATATTAGCCTTAAACCAACAAACGGAGGCGGAAATTACTGCCCCAATCGTTTAGCTATACTATTTTAGGTTTAGTATCATAAGTACTTTATTTTTATCAAAAACAATATTTACTAATGATAGTACAAATTGATATACACACCTTCACTTTCGTAAGATTAACGATTTGAGTTTATATTTTTAGTACGCTTTTTACGACATTTTGTATTGTACATAAGGGAGCTTTCGAGTATTACGTCACGCAATTTCCCCCATGTAACGCACCGTAACGTTTTATGGGGGGATTTATACGTAATAGTTACCATTATGTGGTGTAAAGTACTGGAAAGGCGAAAATAATATTAACAATAACGCGTAATTCAATCCCCGCCCCGCTCAGTAACGGTTTACAAAAGGACCCCTCCCCCCCAAATACGTTACGTAACACTTGAACGCTCCCTAACTATATTTTGTATATTGTTAGATAAGTACATTTAAAGACGAATCCCACGTAGATTACAGGAAGTAAACGATTTAATGGATCATATACTAATAATGCAACAAAAAACTCAAATAGGAAATCGATACAGAGGCTGACATTGAAGGATTGTCGTTATTTTTAATTGACTCCGCCTTACTTTAGTTAGTTTACATTAACATTTTCGGTAATTGCCAGAAAACGACCGTTCAAAGGAGCCGAAATTGATGATCTAATTACTTTAACAGCTAACATTAAGTAGCTTCTATAGGTCATCTACATTATAAAGAGCACTCGTGTAATAAACAGCTTCATAATTTAATTAAAAAAATAAAAGATTCATACACATTTTTATTACACAATTTTAATTCGTCTAAGTCGACATTTAATAATGTTTAGTCTGTGGAAATTTTGAACTTCGAATGTTAACTGTGCATTTTTCATCTTCATCTTTAGTCAATGGATATTGACTAAATCCAGCGTGGCTAGGAAAAGTTTGCGAGCGATTAGAAAAGAGAAGAAATGTATGGCTGTTACTCTGTTTTTCATGTATTCATAGCTTTGTTAGTTTACAAATCAACGCTTATTTCGATGTAACATTGCTTTGTTTCATTGAAACGTGTTTTAGAAAAAAGGCACATAAACATAATTTCTAATAAGCAACATGTTTCAGACTTGTAATATAATTAGCCCTTTCACTTGCGTTAATTTTCGCATAACGTTTCAGTTATATAACAATACTATCGAAGAAAATCTACAGCTTTAAAAAACATGTCTATGTCAACTCTATTTATTCAGCGTGTTAAATATAATAATAGTTCACTACGTGCTATGTTACTTACTATAATTAGCATTAATTAGATATGTATTTATAACTTATATAGAAAATGAATTATCATTTATAATCTGCACAAGCGTTCACAGTTTTAAGGAGAGGCTTTTTGGTTGGTTAGTTGTCCGAATCGAACTTTTGAAATCACTGATTGTGTTATATCTTCCGTTCTACGGCGCGCCAAACGAGAACTCACTTTGAACATTAAAAAGAAGAAGATAAGTTATTTGGGACATGTGTTTCGACACGAACGTTACCGACTTCTTCAAGTAATCATGATGGGCAAGGTCGAGGGGAAAAGACGCGCTGGCAGAAGGAGGAAGTCGTGGCTCCGCAATATTAGAGAATGGACGGGAGTGGCCAGCGTAGAACAGCTGATGCGCTTGGCAAAAATAAGAAGGAGTATGACGAGCTGACTGCCAACCTCCAATAGTGGAGAGGCACTTCAAGAAGAAGAAGAAGAAGATATCTTCCGTGAAACTGACCACCTGTAAAACAGTCAAATATGATTTAATTTTTATTAAATTTATTACTACCCTTAAATTATTTTAATGAAGTGTATTATTATAAATTTACATTATTATTTTATTTTGAATAAAAGTTATGTTAATCAAAGACAATACTAAGTCAAATATGATGTTCTGTTAAATATATCTGTATAATATTATACAAATTAATCACATTTTTAGGAAGGCACAGAGTTGGTGGTTGTATTGGTAGCAGATTTTAACTGCGAATGATGCTAAAGCGCCTGGTTAAACTATATTCTCAATGACACTGCGCATTTTCAGTTTTGCTCGATATAATTTAACCTCACGCACCAATGTGCTGTCGCCTCGTAGCTTCTAAACGAACGGACTGTTTTTGGTGCGTTTCTTGGTTAGAAAGCTGTGATTAAGATGGCTTCTGTGTGATCACTTTTTAGCTGCAGAAATGTTACACGCAAAGTAGGCTTTTTTTTATATGTTTGACGTAACTACTAACCTAATTTAGAAGACCACCAAACCTTATGATTGTCAGGTTTAAATTAAACATGCGAAATGTCTAATATTCATAATATGTGTCAATGCTATTTAAAACGAATTATCTTTATACGTAATAGTAAAGCCGCGTTGGTCTAGTGGCTTCATAATACGTCTCTCATCCCTGAGGTTGTAGGTTCGAACCTCAACAGTGCAGTGGGACCTATTGTCTATGTGCGCATTATACACTCGCTCGTAGGTTGAAGGAAAACATCGTGAGGAAACCGGCAGAGGAAAGTGATGATATACCACTTATTTACTCGCCTGATACTCTCTTCACTCTTGAAATTGTCAGTTGATGTTTCTTTTGTGAAAATCACCAAAGGTCAGTCTCAAATTAAAAAGACAATAAGAAACGGTTGTGAAAAAAATAGTTTATAAAATTTAATGAAAAGCTTCATAGAACATTAAATATTCCATCCATAAATATTCTGTTTACAATATTTTGCCAAATAAACAAGGACGGAGAGTTTATTGCCAGTTCTTCTTGTCTACGCCCCTGATTTGAGAACTGGCTGTAAATTTAAAACTAGAAGCATATTTTTCATTTATTTAAGTATTTTTGAAATAAATGGATATATAAATCTAAAATGCGCCGGCGCTTCAAACGTCTGCTGCGATCGTGTTGGTATGCAAAGATAACCTTATATTAAATCTTCAAATCATCAAAATCCCTTATATGGAAGCTTTCACTCGACTTTCTAGATTTCTTTTATTCTAGACTTAAAATAGTGTTTAGCACGTCTTTATCAACGGTCAATTTTAATCTTAAAGCAATGCAAATTGTTACAAACATATTTACCTATTTATATTTAGTTATTTTAGTACGTTTCAATAGTTTCTTTATTAAAGTGTAGGTGGGCAAACGAGCTTACTGGACGCCCAAAAAGGGCAGTCATATACACCTAGTGGTTGCGTTGCCAGCCTTTGAGGAAGGAGTATACTCTTTAAACAATTGGAGGTCGTATCTCTCTGGGAAGACCCACACCGGGTGTCGATTCCACAGTTCGCTAGTTCGCAAAAGAAAGCGTCTTGTGAAGCGGAAAGGGGAAGACTTCCAGCCATCAAGGTGATGCTGATGAAATTTTGAATTATAATAATAATAGCTTATTAAGGAGTATAATAATAATAATAAAGCCCGTTTTATTTCCAATCATGACAAAAACAAATTATAATAATACACAGCTTAGATTATTTAAAAAAAAATTACATTTTTTTTGCTTGTTATTCGCTTAGCTACCTTCAGTACCGTCGAACCCCTTCACGGGTAAAGGCCTCCCCCAGGTTTTTCCAACTGACTCTGGCTCTCTTTCTCCATTCGTTTTGGGCGACCTCTCCTCCTTCTTCATCTTGGTCCTTTCCATACAGTTGTCTTTAAGGTCCACCTATTATCGGTGTATCTTTCTATATGCCCCGCCCATTGCCAATATTAAGGAGTATAACAGAGAGAAAATATTATTAAAAATATTTGTTGCTGACAAATGTTATCAAATAGTGTCGACCTCCGGCCGCGAGTGTCTGTATGGATGCGAGAAACTTAACATCTACTGTGAATCTAGTTCAACAAATAGAAGGTGCGATTACTGAATACAAAATAGAATAGAAGTATATTTTATGAAAATTGACTGTAACATACAAATTATTGTTCAAGAGTTCACGAAAAATCTTGTCAAAATACACGAAATCCTGTGTGAATACGACTTATCGAACATTCAGGATTTTTTTATTATGTTGGCGTAAGCTTTATTAATGGTAGGTTGTTAGTTAAATGAAGGAGCCAATGTAGTTGTAATGTAGCAATATTATGTTTAAGATATAAAAACGTTTTTATTTGCGTCTGTTTGTGGAAATATTTTTGTTTCGCTTTTGGTATTATTGTATTTTTTTTAACTCTGTTTATAAGGAATTTAAAATTTGTGCTGTGGCTCTTCAGGCACCAAGGTTTAACCCCTTAGGGATTTTTTGGTGGTTTCAGTATTTTTATTTTTATTTATATTAAGCAATAATAAATTAAAAATCTGTTAACATTGGTTGCTTGCACTGTCCTGACCTCGCTTCATCCGCTTTCATGACATTCACCAGACTCATGAGTTATGGGTACTTTTGACCTGTCCCTTGTCTGGTAGGTCCTGGGTTTGGTCCAGGTTTTTGCGACAAGGTCCGATCCGACCTCGTTATACACGGTTTATCCTATTCGTACCAATTTTATACATATCTATTATAAATAAGATAAGACCAACGTAGCTATGGTTACCACAAATTGCGTATAATCTATAGGTCTTGGGATTGGCTCTAGACGAAACGAGAACAGCCGATTGCCATACTAAAAAAAAAATAAAAGGGGGGGCGTCCAGAGGGCCCCTGGCGGGGGGGGAATTTTTTTGCCCCCCCCTTACATTTTACAAATGTAAAACTTAGATTTCGAGGACTTAGAAGTAGAGGGATATGTTAGGAATGTAATTATTGTCATTAAAATATTAAAGTGTCGAAAATTAATACAAATTACAAATTTAATTTATTTCTTCGATAATAAAAACATGTGGCATTTTAATTTACATAATTTCATAAATTCTCTTTACGAAATTTTAATTTTAAAAATAGAATTTCTATAAGGTAATTCGCCCTTCTCACTCTCTCTCAATCGGTCTCAATCGCTCTCGCTCTTTTCATCGACAAAAGCGCTGCTCATCTTCGTGACGCTAATATTATTATTATAGCATTTCACCCTTAAAAATTTACCCTCAAGCGCCTAAAGAAGTTTCACTTTAATAAAAATCGAGTCGATAGAGAGGTCTCAAACAACAAAAACATTAATACTAATTAGCAACTATATAAAGAACAATATAGATTAAAAACCCAAAAATTAAGATTTCCTTAATACCACAGATAACATCGCTGCTTCTTGCATTAAAAAGGTTTTATTTATCTTAAACAATTTGTTATTGCCGCTATGATTGCCTTCCGGTAGCCGTGTAATTCAATCTTCTGGTTTTTGAAGATTTATGAACGTCATTTTGTTCTACCGCCACTGATTAGCGATACAGGTTTGGAGTCTTACGTGAAATGCTATAATTAAAATCCTTTTATGTTACCGATCGAAAGGATCAGTCGATATTTTTACTTAAAAAACAAAGTGCGTCATTACTACATTGAGGACACCGATTATTCTGTTTAGTATTTATGTCGCAGCCAACTAGCTTAATTAGCCGTTCAATTAACTGCCTAGCCTTTTAACTAAACGGCGCCGTTTAACTAGGGGCCTGAAAGATATTCAACGTTTGTTACAACATTTAATAAACTGGCTGGCTAATGCTTAGGTCATTCGAACGATAGAGTCATTATTTGGCAGAAATAAAAAAGATGAAACATAATATGACATAAAAATATTTATTTTAAAATTAAATTCCTTGAGTCAAATTCAATCAATCAATATTATTGTCACTACACTCTTCCATTGTACTTATTGTTTTTCATGAAACTTTGGAAAACACCATCAAAATTGTGGTTTGCCGACGCCATATTGACAGTTTGAAGAGTTTCGTTTCGAGTTGATCAGGAATTTAATTTAAATTAACAGTCAACAGGCTGGGCAAGTAATGAAACGTCATCGAACCAAGTCATTTGCCTAGCTGTTTGTTCAACTGGCTGAACATCTTTCAGGCCGCTAGTTAAACGGCTAATTAAGCTAGTTGGCTGCGACATATACACTATAAGCGGGTGAAGCATTTACTGTGTAACGCGTGTCCTGGGATCATATTTCACAATGTGAGAAACGCAATAACTAGTCATTGAATATTAAGTTCTTTCTTCTCACGAACAATTGCAGTATTATGCTATTAATACTGTTTAAAAGTTTCATATAACTTTTAATTCTATATAAATAATATAAACATACTTCCTTATGTTACAAGTCTTTGTTTTTAATTAATGTTATTATTATTTATTACTTAATATGTCATGTGGACCATGGTGTAATGGTGGTAGCTCCTTACAAACGTTGTTTAAAAAAAAATGGCGATGAAAAAGAGTGCCGGATAGTTTATTGCCAGTTCTTCTCTTCCGTTCTACGCCCTTGATTTGAGAACTGGCAGTAAATGTAAAATTAGAAGCATTAATGTGCGTTTTCCAATTACAGAGCATTTTTCGACTCAGTGCCGCACAATGCCGCATAATGCTGAAGCTTAATTGGAACGTGAATTAGTTTTCAAATGCATCAGCAGAGTGCGCTAAGTCAGTGTTGACAAAAAAATGGTCTGAATAGAGTTAGCAACCTCATTAATGTATAAATAATGTGGTAAACAATAATAATTGGTTGAAAACTTTTTACGCTTAATTTAATAATCAAATTATTTCATTAAATTTTTTTTACTGAAATAAGAGAAAACCTTTAAAGAATATAAGGTTTTAACAAGCTAAATTAACAGTAAAATATTTAGTTTCATGTAAGAAGTTTACATCATTTACGTTTTGAGTAATATTTTTTAATGATTTCTAAAAAAATATATACTTTTTCAAATCCATTGCAATTTTTTCTAAAGTATAATCCTGTAAAGTAAATTTGTTTACAGATCCGAATTTTAAAATAAAATTGTATTCATATTTTAAATGTGGAATATAAAAAAAGTAACTATTTATACCTTCATCCATACTAATATTTATTTTTTTAGCAGTTTGAAATAACTTTAATTATTTTCAAAATCTACGACGAAACGAAAGCCTTACAAATTTTTCAACAATAAATAATATTTACTAACGAAAATTTCGATAAATGCCAACTTAAAGAAAAATACTGGTCAATTTTCTGTCACTGTGTTGGTATTGTTTGCGAGAGCATTCGTTTTGAGAGTGCTCAATTGTGCGAAGCGTTGCTGTAGTTGGAACACTCAACGTTGAGCATTATGCCGCAAAATGCGCTCTAGTGCTGTAATTGGAAAACGCAAAATATGTATTTGTTTATTATGTAAGTCATAAGTGTACTTTATGTTACCTATATGATTAAATGATTTTTTACTTTTACTTTTATTATAGTAAAGTAGTAGTAATTGTCTTACAAATTTCATTTTTTTTCATGTTCGTGGCTGGTGCGACTGCCAACACAGATAGCGCGGTCTAATAACAGTTTGTTCAATGAACTATTCTTGCGCATATAATATTCGTACGGTGAAGGAAACACGATGTTTTCCTTGGCAACCATCCTTATCAAAAAGCCGGCGGTGTGTACGGCACAGAATGCTGAACAGTTAATGAAGTATCAAGAAACAGATATATCCAACTGAGACCGTTTAATCTTAGTAGTCTGTAGCGTAAAAAGAAAAATCCATGTACAAACATTCTCTAGTGTAACTTATGTCTACATAAACCATAGAGAAAATATCAGTGCAAAAATTCTCGACACAGTAACCTGTCGATGTGATCATACAGTGATCGCGTGAGATAGTTTCGCAGTACGAGGGTACAGTAACGACTCCCGCGCACGTCTTGCCCTCACGACGCGTGTCCGTTACTTTATGTCGCTTTTTATTTTATTTACTCACGCATATGTTTATCTACGTACCGTTGAACTTAAGTGAAATTGTATTAATGTCTCACTTGTATTTATTAAGCTTTTAAATTTTCTTTAACGATGAAACGAATGAATTAAAGTATCTTTCAAGATGTTTAAATGGAGTCTTTAGCACGAAGTGCGATAGTTTCATCATACGATTGCGGAGGGCAGACAACCCAAAATGGCACTGTCAGCAGTTAACCTGCTAATGAAAAAGCGACTTCTAAGCCTCAACAGAACTAATCACAAAATAATTATAGGGAAACTTACGGGCCACTGTCTTCTTAATAAACATCTCCTAGGCGTGACAGAAAGTCTCTTGTGCAGAGGCTATTTCAGCGCAGATGAATGAGTCACCCACGTGGTCCTAGAATACGTGGCTGTGGCTTCACGAAAAATCCTCGGCACTCCGAGGATCTTCACAGAGCGACCTAGTGAGGTAACCTTCCATAGCTCTCAGGAAACTTCTGAGCTTCTGGAAAGAGCTAGGCTATCGTATTTAGCCAGAACTTTACGCATAACGGACCAAATAAGCGTGTAAGTGCGGAAATTGAGTACACTACTACTACTACTACTACGAATCTTACCCATAAGGTGTAATAGATATTCAGAAACTATACTTAGCGCGAACTATGCTTCTACTATGTCCAAATTCATCATATTTTTGTTGTTTCGTCCGATAGATAAAAAGTCTATTGGTGCACAGCCGGAGATCGAACCGACCCCAGGGATGAGATTCGCACGCTGAACACACCAACACTACTCTGAGTGACGTTAGCGATACAAAATGCTAACTTAACAAATCATAGTGTTTAATTACTAGAAATTAATATCTCTACGCTGTCGGCGTTAATAGCTTCTTAATATATAATTAAAGTCTCGAAGGCTATTTAGTGAAATGCGATTAACACAGGTAAAATTTCTGATACAATTTCAAACGCAACCTGGTACAATCTATGGCCAATTTATGGTTTAATCGAAGTAGTTTGACGGGTTGTGTGTAATCGTTTATTGCTAACTAAATAAGGATAAACAGTTTTGCACGTTACGTAATAATATTTATGAAGAAAAATTATGGGAGTAAATTTCTACGATGCGCGCGCACACCATCACAAATAACCGACACCCTGAAGTTAGCATAGTCAACATTTTAAAATAAAAAAATATTCGTTTCATCGTTGCTGTTCAAATAAATATGTCAATTGTCAATACGACATCAAGACTTCAATTGTTATTCGTTCGGAAACTAAGCTTAAAATAGCACTATGCTAATATTCAGTATTCAATCCCTTCTTCGCCGTGGTTTTTTAAATATAAGTTTTTAAGCAAAAAGGTCACGTCTATAATCTGCCGTCTTCGTATAGGGCACGCTTGTACTCCCGTTCATCTAGCCAACATTAAAATTAAAGACAGTTCTCTCTGTGAGTGTTGTATGGACGAGGGCTCGACAGGCCATATATTTTTTAACTGTTCTTTAATTAATGACTCGTTATTTGACCATCTTTCTCCAGATTTCCCTCGTCCATGTAACCTTAACTCCCTACTTTCCCTCCCATCCAGCCCGATCGTCAAAATTTTAGGGAAATTTATTACTGTTAATAAATTAAAGTTATAAATAAGATTCTCCCCTCCATACCTTGTAGTATAATGTTAACCTCTTGTATATATTATTAGATGTCTGTGTGTGTTATCTTTATTGTGAAGTCATTTTTTGAAGTTTTGGGTAACTCTGCTTAGATTAAATTCAATCTATCAAATCTATCTTCACCGTGTGAAGACTTGGAACGCGACATTGGCGGAATTGTGATTTACACAGAAGTCGCCATTATAAATAAAGTGAAGTGAAGTAAACTTAATACTTAGTACCCATATTGTTGGCAATAAAAACACAATTCTTTTATTTTTTTGAATAGATTGATTTTAGGCCATTTGGACAAGGCCAGAAACCGTACGTGTTTACATAATAAATGCTGGAATGACCGAATAATCATTGAAGCAATAAGTAACATCGGACGTGCCTGGTCGTAGATTCAAGGATAAATGAAATTGAATTTATAATAAATAAAAGATATGATTTGAGGTTAAAATTGGAAGCAAATTAGAATGAATTACAATGAAGCAATCAAATGATTATTAGATATTGTCAAAAAGCTTCTTACGCTTGAATGTTTGAAAGACCTAAAACACCTTATAAGATACTTCATCATCATGTACATCGCATCAGCTGGATCCAAAGAGTGACGATTGAAAGAGTCGTTCATCGAATCGGGAACATATGAATGCGGTCTGGTAAAATACGGAAAGTCGCACTCGGACACGTTTTGCATCATCATCGATACGCCTTGTTGCAGCTTATAATGATGGGCATAATTCAAGGCAAGAGACGGGCTGGTAGAAGGAAGAAGTCGTGGTTGCGGAACGTACGGGAGTGACCGGCATCACATCCGCCGAGGAGCTTAGACTAGCGGAAAATACCCGTCAATTCTTCACCTTCAGAAGATTTATAAATATAAAGATTTAATAAGAATTTTATAAAGTCCTTGAATTTAAGACCTCTATAATTTTATAAATCTATTGCTTGTTGAAAGCTAATTTCAAGAACTATTGGTTCGGAACAACGTAATGAAGAAGACAATGCCACAAATAATGTAACCAATAACAATATTTTGGTTCCATCTGATGTCTTTTGTAAATTTATAGCAATTTGCACCTCTTTCGGTAAAAAGCTATTGCGGACACAGGACACTGTGTTTATATATATCCGAAATAGGTAACTATTTACATTTTGATGAAAGAGACACCACATCTCTACGCAACGCATAGAGATCAAGCCGCATTGAATATGCTCTTCGTGCTCTTCTGCACCTGACGTATTGATTGTTGTGTTATATGTTCTGATTTCCTCACAATATTACCTTCATCATATATGAGCTTTAAATTGGACATGGATAGAAAAATCTATTTGTTGGGGTTTGAACCCACAGTCTCAGGATTGATAATCTCCTTAACAAGGCTAACACTTCTCATGCTATGTTTATTCCCGGTAAAATGTGCAATTAATGTTTTACAGAATTCACTATTTGCGAATTAATATTCTACAAAATAAAACTCAAATTACGTTTCAATACAGCACTATTAGTTAAACACTTTGACCAATTACATTGTCCCGTTTAAAATTAAGCTGACACGAAAATGATTGGTTTGACATCGATCTTCAAGGTAACAAAGAACGCGGAACTTAATTCGACTTATTAATTTACGTAGGCATTTAAATTAGATTCCATCTAGGTCTTATAATAAGGCGGTGTCTGACACCGTTTATTGTACCGTTTAGTAATCTTAATTTAATAGGAAACTAGTAGGAAAAGGCACTTCTTTAAATTAATTACGGACAAAATCGTTAAGGTGTGGAGGCCAACTTCAAAGGTACGATTTCTAAAACTGTGAAATAATTAACATGTTTTTTACATTTGTGGAACCAGCTACCGACTGAAATATTTCCGAACCAATACGACTTAGGGTCCTTCAAGAAAAGAGCGTACAAAGGCTTGCAATGCAGTTGCGAGCGTTTTGGAAGTGTGACACTAAAAATCATGTGAACCGTTTGCCCCCTGTTCTATCAAAAAAAGGATAACTAAAATTAGAACTAGACAAATCAAAAGTTAGTATTAGTTCACTATTATATAAATTTACTATTAATATTATAAATGTATTATTATTCCAGCTACATTATTAAATGTCTTCTAGAGCCCTATTTATTTTTTAATCTTATTTTAAACTTTATAAATCGAGTACGTAAGTTTTAATTAATTTATAAACCACAGTTGTTTATAAATTAATCTATTTAAAATGCCATAGATGAAATAATTACAAACTGAACTTAATTATATATATATATATATATATATACTAGCTGATCCGGCAAACGTCGTTTTGCCATATATATCATTTATAATAAAAAATAGGGGTTGATCGTAGAGGGGTGAAAATTAGGGGTTGTTTGCATTTTTTAATGCTGGTTCATAAAAATAAAAAAAAATTATCTAAAAATTAAAAAAATAATAATTTAGGGGTGGACTGGACTACCCTTAACATTGAGGGGGATTAAAAATAGATGTTGTCCGATTCTCAGACATACCCAATATGCACACAAAATTTCATGAGGATCGGTCAAGCCGTTTCGGAGGAGTTTAACTACAAACACCGCGACACGAGAATTTTATATATTAGATAACGCATACAACGTTCCATAAATAATAAACAATGCATTTATGCTTCGGTGTAATAAGAGGCTTCCTTGAAGTCACCTTGAATGATATACAATAAAAACTAAAGCTGTTCTTAAACTGTCCAGTAAGTATTAGTCAACAGAAAAGTTGTTAAAATGGTTTTGTTTCGTTTAAAAACAAGATGAAAAGTACTGTTATAAAATTAGTAGTAAAATCTGTTTCATGATCATTTGTCTAATAGGCAAGTAGGTGATCAGCCTTCTGTGCCCGATACACGACTTCTTGGGTCTAAGGCAAGCCGGTTTCCTCACGATGTTTTCCTTCACGCGAGCGAATGTTAAATGCTCACATAGAAAGAAAGTCCATTGGTGCACAGACGAGGCTGGAATCTACGAAAAGTGCTTAAAAAACCAAAAATATTAGTAGCAATGTAAGTTTGGTATAAAGTTTCCCAGACCAGTTTGATAAATACCATCCGTATCAACTCGACGTCCGTCGTTTCACAACTGAGCGTTTCTTAATGCGGTTTTTGCCGCGCACCATCACTATATGTAGAACCAGCTGCCCTGCTGCTGAAGTATTTTCAGCAGCAGGGCAGCTTTTTTTTTACTAATTCTAAAAAGGCCGGCAACGCACGCGCGAGCCCTCTCGCATTGAGAGTGCCTATGGGCGGCGGTATCGCTTAACATCGTGTGAGCATCCTGCCCGTTTGCCCTAAGTTCTAACCAAAAAAAGACCGGACTGCGGCCGTTCTATTGAGATTCTATCTACGAAAATTATTGCGCAGAACAGTGCGCACATGTGGTCCTAGAAATCTTAATATATATATTTCTTCTGTGCGTGTGTATGTGACTGAACTCCTCTCAAACGACTGGACCGATTTTGATGAAATTTTTTGTGTGTGTTCAAGGGGATCTGGGAATGGTTTAGATTCACAAATCAGCCCGGCAGATGGCACTGCAGTCGGTACTTTCATACTTTGCTTAATATCCTAATCGCTTTAAATATCATGCAGGACAACGTCTGTGGGGTCCACTAGTCTTTTTATAATTATAATTACATACATCTAAAAATATAATAACTAAAATATATTATTAAAAGGAGTCCCTTTAGGCAAGGTTCCGAAGATAGGTACTGGCAGCGTTACCCCTTTGAATAGCTAGGCTAATTCTTTGTCCGATGTAACAGCCAGCTCTTCGGTCTCCTATTTTATTATTGCCGATTAACCTTTCTAGAACTTTGTCTATACCTCTTATGAAAACCAAAATACAGATTATATTTGAACTGTTGCCGCAACATAAAATCTTAATTAACCCAAAATAAAAGTGTATTGCGAAAAGAAATTTATCGGAGGTGCACAGTCATTGCGGAGTAATTTAAATCATCTGTCTTTGTCCGGACCGAGATCACTATCAGACTTACGTAAAACTTGATCGCGTATTACATTTGGTGTGTGTAATATATTTTATAGATCTTTTGTACTTAGAGTTTGAAATATAAAAAATAAATCAGTGGCGCTACAACCTTTTTATGTTTGGGTCTCAGATTTCTGCATCTGTTTCATGATCATTTGTCAATCTAATAGGCGAGTAGGCAATTAAGGTTTACAATAAATTACCAAAAGAATTAAAAGATCTTCCGACTAGTCTTTAAAAAGCGAATTGGTGTATTACTTTTGGAAAAAATTTACTTTTCAATAAATGATTATTTGCGTGAGACACCGTAGTTGATGTAAATTTAATAAATTTAATATGTACACTAATAAAAGAATTGACTTTGCCTAATAATGTAAAATGTATAATTCCTTAAGACAAATTTGCGCGCCATTGTGTGTGGCAGAATATGAGAACTTACGATTGTGCCATCTTACAGATCTTTGTATCATATATTAGCATTAAATAAATTATTATTATTATTAGGTGATCAGCCTCCTATGACTCACACAGGCCGGTTTGTTCACGATGTATTCCTTCACTGTTCGAGCGATTGTTAAGTGCACATTGAAAGAAAGTCCATTGATGCACAGCTGGGGTTCGAACCTACTACAGGTATGAGAGTCGCACGCTGTATCCACTAGGCCAACACTGCTCTGCCAAATATGGAATATAGAAGGCCATAATATGCTACGGTTTTATTATAACGTTTTGTTATCAGCTAATTAAAGCTGTCGAAGAGCCGCTCCAAACATACTCGGGAATCATTAAATTTGTTTGGAATTTATTAATGAGCTTATTGATTGATACACGCTTCTTAATTATATTCCTTAAATTCCTTTCAAATGATTTGTACATTTCGGTACGATTATAATCTTATCTTTGGATCTAATAATCAATAGTTTAAATAATTCATTCAACTGTATAATAGAGCAGGTTACTAAAGGAACAGAAACCTAAAGCAAAGTTGCTAATAACTTAATGACAATAAAACTATTTTTTACCGGATTGAAGTTATGTATTAACAATTATTTTTCATAATTTTAAATTTAACCGACGTTTCGCGTGCTTTACAGCGTGCGTGGTCACGGTGACTGAAGACAAAAGGTGTTGAATGTCAAAAAGTATCACAGCTGTAGATAAAGTTGTATTATCTGTATTTGTTTCCCCGGAGTTGGTATCGACTAAAGATGGAGGGTTTTGGCGGAAATGGCTCACGGTGTCCTCTATATGCGCGGATTGTTTATCTTGAGATTTTAATTTGGATATTATGACAGTGACAAAATTATAAAGATGACCCAGAGATGTTTAGCGTTTTGTCAATGAAACTTCTTCAGCTTTACCCATAGCATCTTTTTTTATGACGGGGCAAGCCGGTAGAAGGCTCCGGATAACCGCTGCTCATAGACACTTACATTGCCAGAGGGCTTGCAAGTTGTCGGTCTTTAAAGAATTGCTACGCTCTTGGTGAAATCTTGTCAGGTTGCCTTCCCTGTCTCAATGTCATCTTTCATTACATTTGGATACAATATAGTTTGACAGTTTCAAGATTTGTTGCTTTACTGGTGTGAGAGAGATTAGTATCCAAGATATATTGTATTTATATAATTTAATTATAATATCTTAATATATATATTTCTTGTGTGCGTGTGTATGTGACTGAACTTCTCTCAAACGACTGGACCGATTTTGATGAAATTTTTTGTGTGTGTTCAAGGGGATCTGGGAATGGTTTAGATTCACAAATCAGCCCGGCAGATGGCACTGCAGTCGGTACTTTCATACTTTGCTTAATATCCTAATCGCTTTAAATATCATGCAGGACAACGTCTGTGGGCTCCACTAGTATATATATATAACAATAGATTCCGACAGCGATTTAGGTAATGACTTTTTGTTCCGCGATCCCCAGGCAACATCAGCGCTGTGGGCATTGGAAGAACAACATGGCACATGCATACAAAAGTTAGGAATCGGTAACCCTGTCGCTTTTGGGAGCTACAGTGCAAGGGCCCTGGTTAGGTCAAGTAGAACCTGCGACTAGGGCTTCTTCAATAGTATTATTCACCTTTGTGCTTCAATATTAATTAGTTATCAGTTCAACAGTACAATCTCGCATCCTTACATTCTTCGGACACGTATCTGATCGTGGTGATCAGTCCATAGAACGCCTTGTCGTCCACGAGAAGGTGGAAGGCACTTGACCGCGCGGAAGTTCACCTACGCGTTGTACTGACCATATCAAGTCTGCCGTAGGAGATTGATTTTAGGGCCGTGTGAAGACGCTTTTATGGACAACTTTTAATAAAATTTTTTACAACGACACCCTCGCTGTCAACAACCATTCTCCCAAGTCTCTTAAACCAGGTTACTCTTATCTGTGATACAATAAAGCTTGAAGATCTTCCGTTAAAACCTTTCATCCTAACAAATGAAAGGCCATTAACGACATCCAATTAGCGAAGAAATATTAAGGACCATAAATAACAGAGGTGCGTATTAAATAAATGCATTTAATGCGCAGCCAAATTGGACCATATGATTAATGCCACTATATTTTATTCCATTAGCATGAATTAATTTTTAACTACTGTTATATGACATTATTGGACGTTATGTCGAATAAATTTTTTATTAACAAGTTTCGCTTATGATGAGCTGGTTATTTATTTATTTACAAAAGCTTGCCTACGCTCGGCACACTGATACTGGTAAATGATAAATAAAATACAAGATTTAATGTGACAAACACATATATTACACACATATGCACATATATTAGAATGCTCAAGCTGGATATCTGTGAGTTATAAGCGGTGTATAGTGTGTTTCAATAGTATTAAACTATACGAAATACTAAGATACGTGAACACTGAACAGTGTTATACGTACATGAACAGTTTGGATTAAAAGAGGGCGTAGTGACAAGGATACGACAGGGATTGCTTAGGTGGTATTTTTTTAATTCGAAGCGGGTGTTGTGTTTTGGATGAGCTTATAGGCTAAAAAATAATGTTACACAGAAGGAAAAGTCGTATGGAAGAAGTGGCTGTTTGATACCTTCTTCGTTTCTTGCATCGTTGTAGCTTGTTATATGGAATGCTTAGATGGTTTGGTCATGTAGAGAGGATGATGATTGAGATGCGGTTAACAAGTAGGATATACAATAGGGTGGGTCAAATATGTATGAAGAAAAAAAAAAGTTTGGTTTTTATAGGAGCACAGTGACTAAAAGGTGCTAAATGGTGACTGTAAATAGAATACGGAGTTTGATAGCATTCGGAATTAATCTTCTGCCTCCGGAGTCATGTGAAAATTAAAGAAATATAGTAAAAAAGGGCCATTGCATATTGACAAGCAAAGATCTTTTGTTTTTAATATAAAGACCGAAAATCATAAGAATCTTTTGTTTATTAATAGAAGAATATTAAAATAGAGTAATAACTATTCTCATTAGCTAAATTATTATTTAATTAAAATGTTTAGGTGCCGTTAAAATCCTTCTTGCTGTCGAATTTTCGCATCGCTTTCCTTCAATCTAGCTGGGCGTCTATGAATCCCTCTCTTGATGTTTTATCGCATATAGTGGCTGAAACTTCTGTCACGGCTTTAACGGCTCTTTCAGCTCTCGCGGCTTGAGTGTGACAAGATAGACGTAGTAAATCCGGTTCTCCTTCTCCTTTCTGCTCAATAAATAATATATTTTTTTTCGGTAACAGATTTTAATAGCGGTGGTCCAGTAAAACTTTTCTGCTAATTCAAAAGGTCGTAGTATGCTATTGCGTCAAATTTAATCTTTGGTAACTGAAAAAGACACAGTGGTTTTAATATTGCTGATCTAACATGAGCTGAACTTTCAAAATTCGACGTGCAGCTAATTCGCGAATTTTCCGCTGGGGTCTGTTAACAATTCAAGCATTTTCTGGGTGCGTCAATAACAGCCTTCAATGCTGTTGGTGCATATTGCGTTTACTCAATAAGTTTATAGAAAGGCCTCGATCCATCATTACAACTTGAAAGAGTTTTTATGGAAAACCATATCGGCGCGTAAAACTTAACAGCTTACGTTGCAAGAGTGCTTCATTCATCACATTCGTTTAAAGAGATTTTCAGAAGGAGTCTCTACTTTAGCATACAGATGCAAAATCTTATTGTCTCGTTGGTAAACCATGGGGCATGAGACATTATGCCTGGTGATTTGTTCGCTAAATTGCTGGGAAATGTGCCTGTTGAAACTGCTTCGACTATTCTGTACAAGTAGTTCTGGTCTGTACTAACAGAAAGCTCCAGTAGGTTCGTAGGAATAGCAGTAAACTGAGTTATCGAAATCTGTGAGAGGGCTCACAGATTTTAAGCTGCTTACTAATTCCTCTGAAAATGTTTTGGGCTCAGACGTACTGCCGTCAATATGTTGAAATAACTAATTTTGTCATCTGTTTTGTTGTGTCGACATCTATACTACCAATTACCATTTTTCTCGCGGATCATCGATCTACTATGAAGCTGTGTTTTCTTGCAGGTACTTTTTACCCCAAAAAGGGGAAAATCTCGACACTTGCAAGTCGAGACGTCATTCCATGACGAAAATTTTCGATCTTAAATCTAGGTTTTTTGGGTGAGATTCTAGCAAATTTTTGCATTTTAAATGATATGATTCCAGCATTTCCTTCATTTTTTTAGGTTCAACTGTAGGAATAGAAGATTTCGCCCATATTTCTATTAGTTTTGCAATCACACTACCCTCAATTTCTTTATCTCCCGAATTTTAGCTTGTGTCGGTTTCACCCATACAAATTCATCACATATTCATATGTGGGCAATATTATGTTGTCTTTCAAATCATATAGACTACCAAATAACGGATAATTCCAACATCTTTTCGTACGTTTCATTCTTAATAATTCGTTAAAAAGTGACTTCACTTAATTACGTAATGCGTGCAGACATAGATTGTCTTTGCTATAAGTCGTGCGTTTCTTGTCAAATCTAACACCACACCACACTGGTACCAACCCCTCTTTACACTTTTGTCCTCGAACTAAACAAAACAAAAGATGCACTATTCTTTTTAAAAACAAATAAGCGCTAATAAAGATTTAAATAAAGTGAAGAAAAAAATCTCAACATGAGCTCAAAAATTAAAATTTTTAATAAATTCTATCTCAATCCGGAGGCAGTAAAATTTAAAATAATTATATTTCAACTTTACGTATCAATCATTTACGCCATTTAGCACCTTTTTGACGCTGTGCCTGTACGAATAACTAGATTTAATTTTTTTGGCCCACCCTAATATACAAGGCAACTGTGGATAGTGAAGTCGAATTGGAAGAGCCTTGTCCAAACATACATACATACATAACATAACATAACATAACATAACATAACATAACATAACATAACATAACATAACATACATAACATAACATAACATAACATAACATAACATAACATAACATAACATAACATAACATAACATAACATAACATAACATAACATAACATAACATAACATAACATAACATAACATAACATAACATAACATAACATAACATAACATAACATAACATAACATAACATAACATAACATAACATAACATAACATAACATAACATAACATAACATAACATAACATAACATAACATAATATAACATAACATAAATATAACATAACATAACATAAATAAATATAACATAATAACATAACATAACATAACATAACATAACATAACAAACCATAACATAACATAACATAACATAACATATAATATAACATAACATAACATAACATAACATAACTAACATCATAACATAACATAACATAACATAACATAATATAACATAACATAACATAACATAACATAACATAACATAACATAACATAACATAATATAACATAACATAACATAACATAACATAACATAACATAACATAACATAACATAACATAACATAACATAACATAACATAACATAACATAACATAACATAACATAACATAACATAACATAACATAACATAACATAACATAACATAACATAACATAACATAACATAACATAACATAACATAACATAACTAATATAACATAACATATAACATAACATAACATAACATAACATAACATAACATAACATAACATAACATAACATAACATAACATAACATAACATAACATAACATAACATAACATAACATAACATAACATAACATAACATAACATAACATAACATAACATAACATAACATAACATAACATAACATAACATAACATAACATAACATAACATAACATAACATAACATAACATAACATAACATAACATAACATAACATAACATAACATAACATAACATAACATAACATAACATAACATAACATAACATAACATAACATACCTTGACCAAATCCAATTACTAAAGAAGAGACTAGTTAAAAGTACCCATAATCGACGAGCATGCTTGTTGAATGTAATGAAAGTGGATGAACTAAGGGAGGCATGTCAGGACCGTAGCAAGTGAAGATCAGTGGTCTATATCTATCCATTTGGGAAAAAGTCGTGAATATATATATATAAATTAATAATAATTTTACAATGATTGTGACTGTAATAAATTTAGTTTATTTATTTAACACCTCACTAACTAAAGTAAGAAGATACCTGTCGTTTTTAATATGAGAATTTTCAAAGATATATTTTTTTCATTATTTTTAAAAAATAATGAAGTTTTTTCTTGTATTTTTTGTAGGATCCGGATTTTACAAAAACGCCAGGTCGGGACAATTAATTCCTGGTTCGGTCTGGGCCTAATTTTCTTCGTAAATATTATTATTGAAAATAAAACGTTTATGTGCATTTGCTTGCAAGCACAATATCATGTCGAATATATAAATATTTAAAGGAGTCGAAAATTCAACACTTTAAGATAATTAAGAACATCCATTAACACATCATTCTCACGATGTAATATACCAGAGATAAACCCACTTGCATCGCTTTGTGCCATCCGGTTTGCAATTACAAAGAGCTCGAATTAAAGTATTATCGGTCAATCGTCCCATACATTTAAAGCATATTAATCACTGTGGGAAACCACTCCTATGTAATTTATAACCCACGCTTAAACGCTGATCAATGTTTAATTCAGGAAAAATTCCGTAAGCGATCTCAAGCCACGGAATTTTGAGATAAACAATTCTAATTTTTCAAATTTCACATAAAAGGATCTTGCCCAGACTTTTTACATAAAAGGCTGGCGCGCTTGCGAGCCTTCCGGCAGTGCGAGTGTCCATGGGCGGCGTATCACTTAAAATCAGATGAGACTCCTGCGCATTTGCCCACTGTTATATAAAAAAAGAAGAAAAAAAAAGTTAACGCAAGAAATAAATAACAGACCATTAATTTATTTATCTAATCATACATAATGTTAAATAATTCCTTTAAATAGTTATCCACATTTTCAAAGACTGCGTATAGAGTATAGGCCTATAATGTTAAATATAACAAAAGTATTCTTTGATTGTATAAAGATTTATTAAAGAATACTGTATCAATAATAATCGTTGACAAAAAACTTAATTTGAAATTTAGTATTTTTTTGTTGAATCATTCAGTTTCATTTTATTGTTTGACAGCGTACCTCGAAAATTAATGATTAATTTATTTTAAAATTAATTATTGTATACTTAGGAAAAATATAGTAAGTAAGTAAAACAAGAAGGATAATTTGCCGAAGAAAATTTTTTTTTGGCCTAAAATTATATATTATATAATTAACGGTAATTTCAAAACTGTACTTAATCCAAAAAGATTTATAACCTGCATTCAAAATCATAGCCAATAATTCGAAATGACCATCGAATATATTCCGAGCATAGACAATAATTGACCGCAGTCGTAAAGGGCATCGTGAATTAAACTAATGTTCAATAGAGAATAAAGGAGTTGTTGGTTATCTATGGAATTCGGTTCAGTGTGACTCAGTGCGGCCACACCTGACGACAACAATTGTCAAATACCAAAACTAAGTTGGGAAAGGTATAGTTCATCTATATTAACGTCATTTATTGATTTCAGTACGTAACTTGTACTTGTATGGGTAAATGAGATTTTCAGCATTGATAAATAAATGAATGTTTTTAATTCAACGCATTCTATCTACCTACTTTTTATTAGATCCACTTATAATATACTTCTAGCTTCTTACGCCTTTTTTATTTTATTTTAGTGAAAAAAATACTGTGAGGTATGATTTAGATCAAACAATTTAATAATTGCACAAAGTATGTGCATAAAAAACCATTTATGCACATACTTTGACGTCTATGGGTAAAATCCATAGTCCAAACTTAGTACTGAGTATGTCTTCCGTATGTCGTAAACGTATTGGATTTGACATATGAGTAATTACTAATGATAAGCGTTAACCTATGTCAAAAACATATTAAATTTTAACATAGATTTTTTGTGAATTTTACCCTGGAAGAGTAACATTCTAGAATGTCAATCAAATTTAAATTGAGTTTCAAAAGCTGACAAACCATTTTCAGTATGTTTGACATATTAGACACTAGACAGTGCCCAACTTGTGAATTAAGATACGAATACAAAGAATATGGATCTAAGTCTCAGGAATCTGAGCATTTGACCTTAAAATTGACGTGATCTAGGCGTAGGAAGAAGCCGCTGCCTGTAAGACCTATTAAATGCCATGACGTAGCGTCACTGGATTTTTATTAACAAACAAATGAAAATGTTTGTAACTCTAAAAATTATTTATTATAAGTATTGAAGGCACTTTTTCATAAAAGTCAAAGCAATCGATTTATCTAATTTTTATTAGAGTCAGTTATATAATACTTTAGGCTGTTCAAGCTTCCGAAAAGTTATTAAAAGCCTAACAATGCAGAGAAACGATTCACCAAGATTTTTTGTCTTGTCACAATCGAAAGTTATGAAATTCACGTGCTGCGGTTCGATTGAAATAGAGCATAGAGTAGGCCATGGTGTAATTTAATAAGGTATTATAATATAAAGCTAACTGGAACTGTTTTCTAAGAAAACGTCACAGTTTTCCACTACAGGCTGAGATTCAGAGAAGTTATTGTAAGACTGTCAAAGTACGTCTATGTTCTTGTCAAACTTTGCGAGGTCTGGTTTCTAATCCGACTGGAATGATTAGAGAGAAGACTTTTTTACTTATCTGTGAAGCCATATAAAAATGTATTCATGGCAAAAATATATTAGTATCATCTGAAACTGCAAGGTTTTAAGTTTTAACCAATATAATACAATTTATTCTTTACTTTCTGTATTTGGCGCCAGATTCGTATACATATTTGAAAAAGGCTGTCAGAACCTTAGAAAGACAACAACGATCTTATATTGTTAATAATTATTGGTCCGTCTCTCTCAATAAGTACATTATAAATAATGCATAGCGTCTATAATCACTTGTAATTTTCAAAGTCACAGTCGCAATAGGAAAGTAACTAATAAATATTTTGACGAAGACGATGACGTAAGAAACGAACATCACTCGAGTAACAGACCATATTTAATTCTACCATAAAAAAGTACTATCAAAATTGCGTAGCTGACATTATTACCAAACAATCAAAATTTCACATTCCATGTTTACTGAACGAAATGAGTTTTGCGGTCAAACAATTGACATTCGCTACTGGATCATTTCACAGCGCATTAGTTGGTTTCGTAATTCGTACGCTTATTTTAGGGCGATCGATAAACCACAGATACTAAATGACAACACTTTGTTGTTTTAAGAAAATATAGAGCATTAAGAGCATTGTCTTTTGTGATTGTGGTGAGAGCATTGACAGTTGACATCAATGTTTAAAAGGCAAATAGTGATAACCTAGTTCTGTCACTAACTGTTATGGTTATAGAATCTTTATTTCTGCTACTTTTTACACAGAAACGTTTGTATATTATTTATTTGTTTATACCAACTATTTATACAACACAGTAAAGAAAACAAGATAATGGAATACGAAAAAACAACAACAATGAATAATATATAGAAATATAGTATATACAAAGAACACACAAATCTATTTAACCATAAAAATACTAATAAAAAATTTGAGCTATAAGACAAAATCATCTGTGTTTATATGAATCAAATATAATCCGAACAGCTATATTGTACACTGCAAAACGTATTTGCTTCTACGAAAAACTTAATTTCGAATAATTCAAACGCCAACTCGAATAATACAAAATTGCAGTGCAATAGACAATGTAATTCTCAACATCGGACCACGATTCAGCAAATTAAATCTAAAATTCCTCCATTGCCCTTTGACCTTTGAGATCTCAATTACAGCTTTAATTAATTAGAGTATTCGATGGTTTAATTAAGACATGTTGCGCCTACGCTAGGTATATCGATGATTTATACTGGAATCCTGAATCATAGACAATTAAATGAAGCAAATAGATGTGTAAGCGTCATTATTCTGACGGTAAAAATTCTTTATCTCAATTATATTACTTTAATTTGATAGATTTAAATCTTTATTTTGTTAAAATTCGAAAATGAACTGTGGATATGGGATATTCTATTATTTATGCTTTGCGGTAGTTGCTTTCTTTGTCAAAATTCGAACAGTCTATGGATATACAATGCTCTATGGTGTATGCTCGTTATTACATTTTGGCGGGAACTTGATTGGGGGGTGACAATTCTATAAATAGGATGATCTTATTTAATTATTCCGTTTTGGTGGGTTCAAATTTTTCTTTTTTTGTTGGGGGTTTTTTTTTTTTTATTAAAAGTTAATTGTATATTAAATAACCTATGTGATTTTACTAAGTATCTAATATAATATAAGTATTGTTTTAATGTTTTATAGATTTATTAAAAAGATATTTATTTATATCACATTTTATTGCATATTATATTACAAAAGTTAAACTTTGCGAAAAAGATTTAGATGATGAAATATGTAAACTTTATAATATGTTCGATCTGTATGCTGTCTCAAGATGCTGGATCAAAAGCTATATTTTAAATGTATTATTTGTTTATAAGACAAATCTATGCAAGACCAATTAATAACTGCATACAATCTGTCTATTAAAGTATTTCATATATTTTTTGTTCAAATAAATATGTTCAACATGACTTATACAAATAAAGCTTGCATACCGACGCAACAAGACATAATTAATGTTTCTAAAACAAAACACTAACAAGGGTCACTATTAAGCCTTGACATTTAGCTTATGATGAATTACTTTTTCAACTTTTATCCAATGTCCTCGGCTTCTGTTGCGAAGTTGGAGTGCTTGGGACACGCGATCACAATAATAAAATAAATAATACGTGTGAGAGTTGTGGCGGGTTTATTTGACTTTGACGTTGTTAATGTATCAGCTCTGTGACAGATAATGACAATGGCAGCTGACAGTTACGCCACTGCTCCGATATATAATATAAGGGAAGGTAAATCACTCTTTTTTCATCCTGTACTTTTTTCTAATACATAGTTCAAATTCTCTCTACGGGAAGAAACACTCTTTAATACAACTGATGTATCCTAATAGGGTCCCCCAACCCACCCTTTAAAACTGAACATATGCTGTGTTGGAAAGTCTTTACTTTAGGACCAAAAAATCTTTCATTCAAGTGTGTCACACACCAGGAACTTTTACTATTCTTTGAGGGCCTACATTGCTGCTGACTTTTAAAGGCTTTTGATGAAGATGTAGTTAATATATAATATCATCATTTTATAGTTTCTTTATTTTTATTTAATATATATAAAATCATCAATTGTTTTATACTGTAGTCATTAAATGTTTTGAAGTACGTTTACCACTGAAGAGTATCTGGTCACCTACAACATAGGGATGTCCCTAGTGTTGGGCGGATCCAGGCCCAGGGTTTCAGGGTGTCTCTCGATAAAACGGAAGCCCTGCTATTCCATAGCCCGAGGATGTGTCCTTCTTCGTGGCAGCATGGTGGTTGAAGGCGTTAGGATTCCGGTGGCCTCCAGTATGAAGTATCTTGGTCTTGTTCTGAATGGTCACTGGAATTTCGGGAGACTTGTGAGGGCGGCAGGAGGATTTGGCAATCTGTGAAAAAGTATCACAGAAATACAGGGAGTACGTGGTTTCATTACTCGTTGGAATATGTATATTGATATATCTAATAAGATTACCTAATCTATTTTCTTTATCCAAAATCTGTTTGTATCTGTCATTCTTTACTTAAGCAAACAATATAGTACGTTACTCAGAAGTATTTATTTTTAAGCCAATATATAGAAGAAAATCAATATGGAATACGAAAGATCCGTTGATTTACTCACCTTGCGGAATCTCTCTTATCTTGAAGAAATCGATAAAATCTAACGCCAAACAATTAACGCGGATCAATAGTACACGTCATTTCCCGAGATTGTATCTGGCACAGCCATTATTCTGCTAGGAGAGACTAATGGACCACTACAGTAATAACTCAGCTCGGCTCATTGTACGAGAATCGCATTCTAGCACTATCGGTGCTTCTGTGACAAATTTATTAAAGTCATGCTGATTATCGGACTGATAATTAAAATTAGATTCGAATCGTATTTTCTAATACGCATCACCAATACTGCTTTCAGATATAAATCTATAAGCCCCAAATAGCTATTCAATATATGTAATTTATTTGATTTTAATAGCAGTGTTGATCTAGGTACAAATCTCAACTCTGGTCGTGGGTTCAAACCCGGCTTTGCACCATTGTATATTGGGCTTTCTGACTGTGACCGCATTTAATACCCGCTCATTCGGTGAAGGAAAATATCGTAAGAAAACCGGCTTAGACCCAAAAAGTCGACAGTGTGTGTCAAGCACTAAAGAATGACTTACTTGTTTATTAGAAAAAATAAATGATAGAATACAGATATAGAAAATTGAGATCTAGGCCTGCAAGTTTGATTTTTGAAGTGAAAACTTCTTTAGCGGCGTTGTACACTTTTTTGGAATGGGTAGAAAATGTTAAACTCGCGTCAGGACAAATTCGTAAGACGGATGTTTTTTTAAAGGATTATGAAGCTTAGTGCTATATAGTTACGGTCTTAATTCATTTGTCTCTTTCCTCAGATACATTGATACATGTGGAATTGGACCTTAAGTCAATATATCAAAGTTTAATTTTGCGAAACGTCTAAAACTTTATTATTAACGATTTGGTCAGAGTGACGACGGATGGAGAATAGACAGCTGGCGCGGCGCATTTAATGTAATATAAATTGTCATGTTTGTGTACGATAGAGCAATAAATAAATATTGTGTTCTACCACATAAATGATAGTACTTTAACTGATAACTGATAACTAAAGCAATTCGTGCAAAATTTTAAGGTTTTTTTTCTTTCCCTTTTTTTGGGGGTTTTTTTTTTTTTTTCCCCCTCCTTGGGAGAATTTTAAAAAAAAGGGGGGGTTTTTTTTTTTTTTTTTTTTTATTCCCTAACCATTCCAAAATGCACAATGTTATTCAAGTTTTCACTTCTGCCGACACTCCCGCAGTGCAACCCGTCTTTTTTTTTTACTTTATTTTTCAACCCATTGCTAGTTATAATAATACACAAATACACAATTAAAGATTGAAGAGTTATGAAGAAGTTAAAAGGAAAAAAAACTAGGCCAAAATACAGGTTTACTAAAATACTTTTTTACTATAAAAAACAAACAAAACATACCATGTACCTATGTAACTTTCAAAATAAATGAACGTGCATTCCTCAACTAATATTATACTTATACTGTTATGGTTAGTTTGAAAAAAGTTTCCATTTACGTCTCGTAATGGAAACGAAAATAGTAATAATACTAGTCGTATGAGGAAGACGTAATGATTATAAAACACTAGATGACCCGGCAAACGTTTGTTTTGCCATGTATATTATTTCTAAGAAAAAATTTTTTAGTTCAATATAAATAACTGTCTACAATAATAAAAATTAGGGGTTGTATGTATTTTTGTATGCTGTATCATAAAAAAATAAAAACAAAAAATTGTCTAAATAATAAAAGAAATTGTTTTGGGGTGGACCCCAACTTGGGGTTTGAAAGAAAAGGAGCCGATTCTCAGACTTGCTGAATATGCCAAAAATTTCATACGAATCGGTCGAGCCGTTTCGGAGGATTATGGAACAAAACAAAACTAGCAGTTAAAATAAAATTAGAAATATTTTTTTTTTTTTCTTTTAAGAAGAAACACAAGTGTTTTTTTTTCTTCCCTCAATTAATTATTTTTTTTTTTTTTTTTTTTTTTTGAATTTGAACATGTGACATGGGAATTTTATTAAGATCTTTATAACATCCGTGACGACGCCAACATCGGCCAATTCATAAGCAACAGGCGCAAGTGGTTGGGACATGTGCACCGAATACCGGACGACAGTACCCCAAGGTTTTTGCCGAACTCACAACCGGGTGGCAAGAGAAATCCCGGTAGACTGAGGTTGCGTTGGTGGGATGTGGTTGTCAAGGACCTCGAAACAATAGGGGTTCGAAGTTAGACGCGGGATGCACTGGATAGATTGCGATGATGAAGTGTACTTGATGAGGCTAAGGCCCACCAGATGATGATTGCTCATTATTAATGTATTTAATATAGTATGAGAGTTTTAAAAAGATACTATATACTATGTGTTGATAGTTTGCGTATAATCTGAAGGTATACGGTACGATATATGCATGTTACGATGATAGTTAGTATGAAACCAAGGATTTTGAAAGAATTGTCTTTGCCCTGTTATTTATAAAGGATATTTATTTTAATTGTCTCTGCTTATTCCTTTTAATCTCAATATTATAAAAGACGACTGTTAAACTCAGCATGTAGCTAAGAAATAAAAATAAATAATGAACTTTAAATAGTCGCCATGCTTATTAAAAACGAGTTGAAAGGGTAACGATAAGGTTTGTAATATAAGCAATTTGTAGCTTATTATGTTATTATGTTGACTCATTTAGTACACTCAATACTCAATTTATTAAAGAACGCTTCGGCCTCAACCCAATTACAAGTATGAAACATCTTATTATCCTTATTTATTTCTACAAAGAGAATACTTTGATCCTTGAAACATGTCTTAGAATGATTCCTGATTATTTAGGCATCTTTTATATATAAACTCGCGTTTATGTAAATTAAAATGTATGAATCTGGTCTCATAATAATACTGTTTCTTGTTAGTTTTTCTCGTTCGTTCGTGCCCTTGAACTGACAGAGATAATTTCACGTAAGTTACCTACATAAACAAATTTATTGTAACTTTTTGATGTTGTTTCATGAAACAAAATTTAAATGAATTATTTAGTTAAAAGGGCGTCATATGATTACTTTTTATTATTATGAGTTTTTAAGATTGTAAGACCTTTAATAATAAATAATGATTTCTCTTCGAATTAATTTTATTTATCATGAACATCATAAATCTAAAAGTAGATAGTAATCAGACATTCTAAAAAAAAAATAGCTTGGAGATGAAGATGCGTCAAAGAAGAATTTAATCTACGGTGGACATTGAAAAAGCTAATTACGAAGGTAATTTTTTGTTTTAAACAACTTTTAAAAACTTATAACTTGCAAACGAAACGCTTACTAAGAATTTTTAAAGGCGCAGACTTGCCCTCATTGCGCAGACCTCACCTTCCTCATTTTATTGGTGTACTTGAAAATAACAACATCGTCACGTTACTGAGAAGTCAGTTTTGTGACCACAAGGTCAGACCGGGCCAGCGATTATTGAACAGCATATTTTTTCGCACAGTCATAAAGTGTACTCTAAGATTGGTACAAAAGCTGTTCAAACATTGTTTATTTTGGAATCTTGGTAACCTGCCTGGTTTCGAATGGGTGGATTTTTTTTTAGAATTTAGAATAAGCATTTACAACATTCTTAACCTACGTTGTAATATTAATAATTAAAAATGGATAAATAGAAAACTTAAACGCATTCAAAATGTTTGGCCCATGGGGCAGTGTACCTTTAATGAAAGCATAACTAGTAAAACTTTAAAAAAATACTATGTACTTTAAAAATAATAGTTTCGTTTCGCTGAAGATCAAACCCAGTCACCTCCCAGTTATTTTCCATCCATCCTCCCATTTCCATTAAGAATAACGTGTAGTAGCACTTCAAATAAATATTATAGTATACAATTTATGTAAGATGTAGAGAGAGATAAAACTTCTAAGAATCATGCACCGAAACAAAATGCATTAACATTTTAAAATGATATATTAACGTATATTATCGTAATTAGCAGCATTTAAAAATGTCTAGATAGAGTTGACATTTTAAATAGCCTTGAGAACAAGGAAGGTAATTGAAAAGATTTTTAGAACGCAGGCTAGATTCTAGGGTATAAAAATATTGTGAATTATGAAAAATTGACGAGGATGTTACTTTCCATTTCCATACGGAAAGTTATTAGCTACATAAATAACGAAATCATACATAATGTGTTTTCTATATTTTTTCTAACAAAAAAAAAAAAAAAAACTTAATTTAAATTAATTTTCTTTTTTTTCCCCTGTGGTCGACTAAACTTTTTGCACGGCACAAGGATCTGATCTCTTGCCATCGTCTCCGGCAATTCCGGAGTAATCGGCACAATGCTGAAATATTTTGTGTATGATTTTGATTATAAGAAAGCATTTCAACTGTTTCACAAGTAGGTATTGCTTCTTAATATTGCCTTCGCGAAATTACCTCCTTTCTTAAAGGGAAGTGATCTGTTCCCGTAATGAATACTAGGAAGTATTATTTATTACCCACTGAAGTATTTCCGAACCAATTCGACTTAGGGTCCTTCGAGAAAAAAGCGTGCCAATTCTTAAAAGGCCTGCAACGCACTTGCGAACCTACTGGCAATCTGAGTGACCATGGGCGGCGGTATCACTTAACATCATTTGAGCCTCATGCACGTTTGCCTCCTGTTACATAAAAATAATAATAGGCAATGGGCCCCTAACCACCACCATCTCGCATGCCCGTGTCGTGCGGCCCAGCGACCACGCAGCCGACAATTTGTAATTTAAAATAAATTATAGTGCAATTAATATATTTATGCAATTGTAGCCTACTCGACATTCTAATTAAAAAGTGAAATTAAGTTTCAAGAGTAATAACTTATTTCGGTAGCTTAGTTCTGAAATAATTGGTTTGTTTTGTTTAAAAGGCATATGTATTTTGTATAGTCATGTCATTGTATTTCAGTGATTTCTAAATTGCGCCACAAAACGGTTGCGCATTTCAATACGCGTAAATTAATTGAAAATTTTTAAGAAGCAGAAAACAGGCCACCTGACGTTTTTGACTAAAGGAGACCAGAGATTTATTATAGATCAATGCAACACAAAATATTTCCTGAAAATAAATTACACATCTTTATAAGTTCAATCATTACTTTAATATCAAAACTGCTATAGAAATCTCCAAGCAATATAAACCCTAATTTTTTTAAGAAACAATCGTTATACTTTTCGTAAGCCTTGTATCTTTTTATATTAATAATATTCTATTGTCTACTTAGCTTTCCCATCTCTAGATATAATTATTATTTTTCTGTAAAACTGTTGTAGGATACCACCGATATATATATATTTATTTGTCTTTTTTCGGTTTTAATTAGAGTGATGTTTGTTGCTTGATAAATAAATCACATTTCCTTAAAGGCTAGTTAGATATCTATGCCTAACCAATCGCGAAATATAATTAAAGTCTACATTCTGAACTCACTCGCATGGAGTCAAGGAAGAGTTCCTTAGTATTAAGTTTTATTTTTAGTTTCTAAACAATAGTTAGTGTTACAAAGGTCATCTAATAATTAAAATCTATATTTATGTTTAAAAGGTGGGCAAGAAACGAGAGAGTGTCACTTCACTCCGAGTGACCATCGCACAGACATCAGCATGCACCAAGTGCTCAAAGACTCCATTATGACCTAGTCACGCCCCTATTTACTCGCCTGTAACCAGACAGCGACAGAGTCAGCCTGGACACACTTCTTTGTCAAGAGATTTAATGATTTAGTTTAATGTGCAGCAAAGTGAAACATTAAGGAGTTATATAATTACAAACATTAGGAGTAATATATAATTAAAAGTGAAATGAAAAAAAAAATAAAAAAAATAAAATTAATTGATGTATCGTTTGCCATTAAGATGCTCAACAATCAGCTAGATTGCCCCAACCTTTTAACAAAATTTAAATTTCGTGTACCCAGTAGATATCCCAGACATCCCATCATTCCATTTATCCCTCCTTTCCGGAGAACGCGTTTTGGCCGAAATTCCCCGATGTCCAGATTGAGCATTCTGTTAAACGAGATGGACATCCATAGTTGCTCACCTCACACTTTGAGAGCGATTTTCTTTTAATGTTTATTTAAATTATATTATTGTTTTGCTTAATTAATTTTATTGCTTCTTGTATGCTATGTTTTCCTGTAAGTGCTTGACACATTAAAAATTGTATTTTATTTTTCTTTTATCAATGTATCAGTGTGCCAAGCGTTGGCAAGCTTTTATAAGTAAATAAATAATAAATAAAGTGTATCTATGTTATGCTAACAAAATGCTGCTGAATTAAATTAAATTAGAGGGTTCTAATTAATAAATTAATAACATACCTTAACATATAATAACTAAAATATATTATTAAAAGTCCTTTTAGGCAAGGTTTCGAAGATACCTTTATGATATGTTTAATGTTACAATTATATTAGAAATATGTAAGCTATTTCTTATTAATATTATATACAATAATACTAAAATTGATTGTTTTACAGTGAAAATGTTGACATACTTTATTACAAAACTGTTAAACATTGACTTATGTTAAATTTTTTAATATCAGATTGGTAGTTCTTCTGCAGAGGAAATCAATACACGTCTATTAATATTGCTTAGTAAAAAAATAAAATTTAAAGAAAGGAAGGACATAGTAGTTCTTAACGCCTTATAGAATATCTTTTGGAGTGGAGAATTTATCATTGTTAGTTTTATACCTCCTTAGCTCAATATGATAGTTTAAAAAAATATTGGAGCAGGTTTTCAAATTCAAAAATCAAGAAAAATTGATCGTTAGTGGAGACTTTAATTAAATTTGCTTGACAACTTAGTTCAAGTAAACGTTTGCTAAATCTGTTTAAATCATATAATTTAATTAATACTTTTATTGTACCAATAGGTAACAGCCCCCCGCAATGTATTGACAATATCTATAGTAATATAGTTCCTCTAACCCTTTTTCACAAACTCATCTACCACTCTGTAATTGTTTGAATTTGAAATACTAAAATGTAAAATCAAAAAAGAAAATATCATTTATAACAGAGGATCGGTTAGAAGATTTAGGAAAATTTGATATTTAAAATGCCATTTTTCTATAACCAATGCCCTAATAATTTATATAGCACATTCTTTGATTCATTTATTGGTGAATTCAAAAATGTGTTCACTCAAAGACTTTTTTGGTCTCGAGAAACCAACCTTTTTGACTGGGCAACTCCGGAGCTACACAAAAAAGGCTAAAATTGTATGAGTTGTATATGAAAAAAGTATATGAAGTGAAGAATTTAAAACTTATGTTAGGATATTCTCAAAAAGTTTTAGGCAAGAGTTAGAATCGCTAAGGCAAACACTTAAGTCTTAGAATAAACAACAGCTCTATAAGATAAAGGCTACTTGAAAATTATAAACGAGGAGACTGGAAGAACCTCCAGAAAGGATACTGAATTTAAGTGAATATAAACGGCAAAGTAATTAGTTCCGACCTCAAGTAGCCTCTGCATTTGAAGAGTTTTTTACTAACATTCCTTTAAATACAACCACGTTTTAAATTCTTCACCATCAGCCGCCCTTTTATTATTGAAAAAGAATGTTCCTGTATGCAATCATAAGTTTGTATTTAGCCGCATTAGCTCAATGACATTATAAAAACATTTAAACACTAAAAATAAAAAAATATCTTGGGTGTATCTGTTTTGTTTTACAATCAGTATCAATACTATCAGTTCAGAGTTGGCTATAATATTTAATGAATGTATAGATTGTGGAGTCTTTCCAACCAGATGAAGATAAGTAAATCCACCTTATTCAAAACGGCGCACTTCGACCCCACAAATTTTAAACCATATCTGTCTGCCGGCTTTGAGTAAAATCTTTGAAAAAATCATTCTTGAACAATTATTGATACATTTTAATAATAATAAAATTATGCATACCAGCAGTATGGTTTTACAAGAGGTCGCTCCACAGCAATCTGCATTCAATTAATTTCCGAGATTTTAAATGCTTGGGAAAATTTCATGTGCCATTGGAGTTTTTTGCGACTTATCAAAGGCTTTTGACTGTGTCCATCACGAAATCCTAATCAAGAAACTTCAACACTATGCATTGGCGAAAAAGCCTAAATCTTGAATCATACCTGAGCGATAAATTCAAAAGGTAAATGTAAATGGAGCTATATCACAGGGATCCTCTGTTACTATGGGAGTACCGCAAGGCTCCATACTTGGTCCCTTCTTATTCCTCGTCTATATAAATGACCTGCCATTTCTTGTAAAGGAGCTTCACGAATAGTACTGTTTGCTGATGACACTTCGCTTTTTATTTAAAGTGAACGACAAAATCCATCACTTATAACGTAAACAGTGCCATCTCCAGTGTAGTTCACTGGTTTAATACAAATAATCTTAAGTTAAACGAAAAGAAGACAAAATGTGTTAAATTTGTAACTACAAATGTAAAAAGTAGTCATTCTCAAATAATAATTAAAGACGAGGAAATAGACTTTGTTGATAGTGCAGTATTCTTGGGAATTACTTTAGATAGTAAATCCAGTGGGGCCGACACATAGAAGGTCTTTCAATAGGCTAAGTTCCGCAGCGTTCGCTGTAAAAAAGATACGCATCTTACGGATGAGAAACAGCAAAGCTTGTTTATTTCAGCTATTTTCATAGTATTATGTCATATGGTGTTATTTTGTGGGGTAATGCAGCTGACATTAAATCATATTTGTAGTGCAAAAGCGGGCTATAAGAGCGATCTGTGGGTTGTCCCCACGGGAGTCGGTCCAACAAATTTAAGGAATTACATATTTTGACTCTGCAAGTTAATACATTTATGAGAATATTTTGTATGTGCGGAAAAATATAGATATCTTTAAAAGAATAGTACTTCCATAACTATAGTACTCGTAATAAAGACAAAATTACACCAACCAAAGCTCATAAAACGAGTAATTCTTTCCAAGAATTGTATACGTTTTTTCAACAAAATCCCTATAGATACAAGCTTGTCAATAAATAAATTTAAATCGTACATTAAAGTAAAACTGCTGGCTAAGGCTTATTATAATATAAATGAATATTTAAACGATCCTAGTCTTGGATATGAGTTGCTCCAGTATATATTATAGGTAACACGACTGAATCTCTCGGCTGCATTTCCAGACTCTGGGGTGATCGTCAACATCCACACTGTTTTAATGTAAAGTGGGAACAAACCTATCATGTGGTATCCAATTATTTCAGTATTATTATTATTTTCTTATGTAGCCAAGTCACATTTCAGATCGTCATGCTCGCTTAAATGTCATTGCTTGTGGCGGCGTCCATCGTCGGGTTGTCTCTCTCCCTAAAATATGGGGGGGGCCGATGGTGGCCATGCGTCATACTCGTGAACGGGTTACTTGTGGTGACTGGTGTACTTGAATTCTGTATGCGGTGATGTTAATTATTTCGACTATGTGTTTGCGTGTTGTTCCCAGAATGTAAGTGCGTGCTCCTATTTCACCATGCCTCCTCTATAGGGGACAAGTCTTTGTTTTTATTTATGTTATTATTATTAATTACTTAAAATGTCATGTGGAACATGGTGTAATGGTTGCAGCTCCTTACAAACTTGTGTAAAAAAAAAAAAAAAACATGGGATTAAAAGAGTGGCAGAGTTTTTGCCAGTTCTTCTCTTCCTTCTCCCCTTATTTGAGAACTGGCAGTAAATGTAAAATTAGAGCATGAATATTTATTTCTTTAATGACGAATCACAAGTGTACATTGTGTTACCTACGTGAATAAATGATTTTTGAATTTTGAATATTATATACAATAATACTGAAATCTAAAGGCAAGTAAAACAAACCGTCAACTGTTTAGTAAATAACCTAATTCAATTACTTACTGTTGCAATGAGACAAATAAACGCGATTTTAATGGTGCCCTGTACGCAACAATTAGTCCCATCACCTAGTATGAAAAAACGTTCAATTTCACGCAGCATAAACTTCGTGATCGCTTTTTGTATGACAAATAGCGATTTCCTACTCCGTAAGGCTAATTGTTAGAACGCTTTGTTAGCTGCGTTCATCGTTTTTTTTGTCTCATATCAATCACCTTGGACTTTCGATTTCGTTCGTTCATTGATTGAATAGAAACGCTGGATCGGTATTTTAAATTAGTTTGAGATGTCAAACTATTTTATAGTTGCCATAAAATTGTCGATTGCATATTATTATTTTGCTTTTAGTAACCTTTTAAATAGCAATTTTTTTTACTTTATTTTTTATATAGTGTGCTAGCTTAAAGTTGTATTTTGTATTTTCTTTTCATGTAAGAAAATACATAATACTACCGACAAGAGACGATGGCAAGCGATCGGACGGTATGAGCTTGATTACATGGAAGATGGGCCGGGTGCTGGTATGGGATGCAACCTATTCAGACACGCTGGCCCCTTAGCTGCATGCCAATACTGGGATGTCGAGACCCTTGGTCCGTGGGGTCCTAGCGCTATAAGGCTTTTTAAGAAAATAGTAAAAAGGTTACTCGACATCACAGGAGACCGAAGAGCTGGCAGCTACCTCGCACAAAGATTTAGTCTAGCTATTCAAAGGGGGAACGCTGCCAGTATCCTCAGAACCTTGCCTAAAGGGACTCCTTTTAATAATATATTTTAGTTATTATATTTAAAGGTTAGTTATTGTTTTTTAGTTATAGATTTTAATTAGTTTATTGCAGATATGATGTTCTTTCATGTAAGTAAATTTACTTACATAAATGTAAGTAAATTGTATTCAAATTGAAAAGTAAAAGTATGCTTTCAGAAACTTGCAGGTGCACTTAATTTACTAGTTTATTAAATATGGGAATGAAATTAAGTTATTAATTATTTAAACATATCTATGAGTAATAAGTGCAGCGTTGACTTCAGCGTTCGACTCTAATTCCTGATATTGTAGGTTCGATCCCCGACTGAGCCCTAATGGATTTTTTGTCTATGTGCGCATTCAATATTCGCTTGTATGGTGAAGAAAAATATTGAGAGGAAACTTAACGCCTAAGACCCAAAAATTGTCAGGCACAAAACTGCGACTGGTTTTTATATGAATAGCCTTTCTTAATTATAGGAATCTCCAGTTAAACAAACAAATTGAAAAATACCTTAAATTTTTACAATTTCCAACGGGAATTTGTTTACAAATTATTATAAAACAATCACTGACCTCTCGTTTTTAGAGCTTAAAGCATGATGACTTTTGTGTTTATCTCCCAAGCCAATTTTGCCGTAACTAATATTTATTAAGACTGCCTATATGGCGATGCAATATAATTATTATGGTTCAAAAAAATGTAACCAAATCGCTACAGAAGCCCGTCGCAAACCGCAGTTGAGGGTGACATACCAACAATTAATTTACTGAGACCGCCCACGAACCTTGATGAGGAAACCATACTGAGTCCACTTGGCTAATTACTTTCAATGGCCTTGTGACAAACAAGTTTTGATATGTTTAGTTTGGCTAAGTAAAATTGATGTAACAATGTCTAAAAAAATTAATGAAACGAGAACAGTGCGGTGTAATTATTTAATTTTTGTTCTTTTGATTAAAATGAACGTGGTCTACCTAAAGTTGAGTTTCGTATAAATTTGTTTATACATTATTTTCACGTATTACAATGTACAGTAATCCCCGCTATAACGCGGCGGACCCAGACCGCGTTATAATAAATCGCGGTGTAGGAGTCTACTCGTAAAGCTGTTTTATTTAACAATTCAAAAACTATGAACACGAATTTAATATAGTTTAATTTTATAACAACACAAATGAAACAGGTGCAAAACTAATTATGGACTTGACAAATCATTATAAATTTCACACTACAGAAATATAACTTGATAAATCTCCGCGTTATATTGGCACGTTATATGGGGACGGAAATCGCGTTATTGGGATACCGCGTTATAGGGTTTTTATTATGTAATAGGAGGCAAACAGGCCGGAGGCTCACCTGATGTTCAGTGATACCGCCGCCCATGGACACTTTAGATTGCCAGAAGGCTCGCAAGTGTGTTGCCGGGCTTTTAAGAACGCTCCTTCCTTAAAGGACCCTTAGTCTAATTAATTTACTATATTGTTACAATAAGTATGCAACATAAAGTTATTAGTTATTCGTCTAATAACTTCTCAACAATCATTATTTCTGTAATTAATGATATTCCATAGAGTATAAATACAGCTCGTGGTAGGTATATCTTTTTCGAGCTTCAGTTTACATATTTTCCTTAAGTTTTCTACTTTTTTAAGGGTCTGTTTCACAATGTATGGATGAAGTACCAAATAGCTGTGCAACACAAAAATTATTTGGTAGATAAATTTAGCTAATTGACACTTCATCGGATTCATAACTTATGATGGATTTTATGTGACGAATAGCGCTATCTGACAGTCGTGAAACGCAACATAGTGTTTATCCTACCAATTAGTAATAAATAGCTAATTTGGAACTTACGCAGAACTTATCCGTACATTGTGAAACAGACCCTCAGTCTGCTAAACATGTTAAACAGAAAATTGATGTTCTTATCAATGTGTTCGTTATCAATTTGGCAACACTCCACAGTTATATTACAGGTGGCAAACGGGCAGGAGGCTCATCTGATGTTAAGTGATACCCGCCCATGGACAATCGCACTGCCGGCCTTTTAAGAATTGGTATGCTCTTTACTTGAAGGAACCTAACGCCCGAACCCAATAATCTATCTCAATCCATAATCCACCATCTGAGATGTGCTAATAACCAATCGACGGATTGTAATAGGCATATTATGTCGATACAAGCTATCCATGGGAGGTCGTATCGGTGTCTGTGGACCTTTGTAAGAAAATGACAGTTGACGAAAGCTCGATTTCAACAGTTAATCATTTTAACAGATTTTAACTTACACCAGTTTTTTATATAATTAAAAAAACTGTTTGTTATGTTTTAGACATACACATGTATATTTTAATATTATTTGTACGGTTTTATTTGGTTTACATTGATTATAAAATATGAGTGAAAACTCGGTAAAATGGAACGACAAAGAGCATTTTATTCGTCGCCAAAAATGGATCGTCTTCGTAGGGTTTGGTTATTGGGATGCAGATAGGGGATCAATCGACTGTCACGGTCTGATCTAAGATTGTTTTCAATCTGAGATTGTGGATTGATTATTGGGTTCGGGCGTAAGTCGTAATGGTTCGGAAATAGAAGAAAAGCAGTAATAACAATTAAATGCAATCTATGCAATATCTCTAATAATTTGGCAAAAATTACTTAATAAAATCGTGATTCTAAAACAGAGGATTTGTGCCTTATGTAAGCTGTCAATGGGCGACCTGATTCAGTTCTGTATTTAGTTCAGGCGATTCACGTAGTGTTGCGCACGAGTGGACAGGCCTTGGCAAACTCCCGGACGGGACAATGACTTGCACAATTCTAAATAATGTCATAAATCCTATTCAACTTCAAAGGCGATGGCCGTATCGCGTCCGCTTAAGAAACACTATAGGCACAGCGGACAACTTATGTATAAGAGAAGAAAGATATATATCCATATATCACTTTATTCTTAATCCTATAAACATCGCAACATAAGAACTTTCCCTAATACTGTCTAAGCTTTCATAATCTGTACATATAAAAATGAATTGCTGTTTGTCTCGCTAAAACTCGAGAATGACTGGACTGATTTGGCTAATAAAATATTTGTGAAAGTTCAGGGAAGGTTTTAAGAGAAACAAAAATAAAAAAAAAAAATAATTCAATTTCCCAATACAGTTCTGATATTTGCGTAACGCATATATCCCTTTTTGGAAAAAAAATTTTTTTTGGCCGGGGGGTTTTCACTATTAGAAGAACTATCATCTTTATAGATTTACACAACGCAAGACCAAAATAAAAACGTACCATATCAGAAAGCTTTAACTTGATTGAGCGTATAACTCTATCTGAATTACCTATTAAATGCCTCTGCAAATAATTTAGGTTTGACTAAATTTTATAGAAGCATATTTAGGTGATACAAAGTTCACTGGGTCATCTAGTAATATATATATAATAAGTAATAAATAAATAACTTCGTTCTTAGTTTTTTTTTCACTTTGAATTTGTAAGCTGGGATTTTTGCTTTTTATTTTTGACGTAGATAAGTCAGCCTCTTGGGCGGTCACGTGACTTCAAAGCTTACAAAACAGCTTACAAAATCAAAGTGAAAAAAACTTATCTACGTCAAAAATAAAAAATTATTAATAATTTTTCAATGTGAATTATCGCTTCTGCAACCGAACTGCAGATGCTGATACTCGAAACTGCGTTCAAAAATTTTTCACCTGAATTTGCGTGTATGGTAGTAACGTTACGTGAGTGGCTAATAATATAAGCGCTTTATTACAATTAAAACTTTATCTGCCTTTGCACAGTTATCTTTATGCTTATTTCCAATATCGAAAGTGTCAATGGTCAATAAAATAAAAAATAGGTAGCGCGTATAAATATATAATGAAATTACTGTCATTAAATAAGCTTATAACGACACATTTTTGCTACGGCGTATTTAATATCTGGTAGCATACAAAATCACAATGTGACTGCAGAACGCGAAACTCGCTGTAGCCAGATATATGCAAATGTATCTGTGAAAATATCCATAGATAGATCGGCTGGCTCAATATCCCATTGTGCAGCAGTTGGCATCACACATTTGGCAAAATATAACTTTTCGGAGTACATTGTTCAGGAGCCGGAGTATCTTCTGGCCCGAGAGAATAATCATCGGCTACTGGTGTTAAGCAATGAGGTGCCAATTGGCCAACTGAAACTCAAACTCAAAATAACTTTATTCATATAGGTAACCAAGTACACTTATGAACGTCAACAGAAAAAAACTTAAATTACTTCTAAATTTACATTTACTTCCAGTTCGCCAGTCAAGATCGTAGAGCGGGCAAGAAGAGCAAATCAATCCCAAGAATTAGAGTCATTTAAATAATTGTCAAATTTATAAAAAGCTTTATTGATTAATTTACGTTTAACGAAAGTTTTGAATTTATTCAGTGATAATTGTCTAATTTCACTTGGGAGTTTGTTGTAAATACGAATACAATATCCATATAAGGAGGTTTATCTTATATAAGATTAGTTCTGTTTCGAGTATCACTGGTAAAAGTTATTTCTTTTAAAATCGCTTTTATTTTTTTGTACCAACCTGAAAAGGCTTCAAGGATATATTGACCATATAGTGTCATAATATTTAATTCCTTAAACTTATTCCGTACCGACTCTCTTGGGGAAACACAACAAATACCCCGCACAGCCTGCTTCTACAGCACAACAAGTCTATTTAACGCTGAAAGTAGGAATGGGTGGGCCATACGCTCTGGAGGGATCCAAGTCACATTGCCAAGCAAACATTCAACTGGAATCTTCAAGGCAATAGGAAAGGTGGCCACCCAAAATAGACTTGACAATGAAGCATCATTGCAGAGGCGATGGAAGCTGGAATTATGTGGAGTTAAATTAAGAGAGCTGCCCAATACCGATCAGACTGGTTATATACGGTGGACTCTCCCTCACTTGGGGGACATAGGGCTTTAAGTCAAGTAAGTTGTTATACAGGAGCAGTGAAAATTCAAATACATCTTGAGAAGTCTTGAGAAAGAGAACCAGCGTGGCAGTTATGCGAACTAGTATAATTCTTATTTGCTACGTCATTTCATTTATTCACAAAAGTTCTTATTTCTTCAAGATAAGAGCGTACCAATTCCTAAAAGACCGGCACGAGCTTTCTGGCAGTGTGAGTGTCCATGGGCGGGCGGTATCACTTAACATCAGGCAAGCCTTCCGTCCGTTTGCTTCCTGTGATAATAAAAAGTTATACAATCTAAATATGTTTGTATCAAGATAATTACATAACAAAAAAGGTGCTGAAATGCAGCACTCCAGCGATGCCACGATGGTTCTTTTACCGCACAGAATATAGAACTTGACAATCATAGGCTATATAAGAAACTATGTATAATTTCTGGCCAACTACCACTTATTAACCGGACATTATACAAAGCAATTCAAAGTTGACAGATGGTTGACAGAAACGCTTGAAATCAGAATGTTTTCACGTTCAATTGAAAGTCAACTCTATGTTGTTGACATAAATTCCATTTCGCTCAAACGATGAATTTGTCTTGGGTGGTTTATCGCGGAAATGTGAGATTTTGCAAAAGAGTCGTCTGCTGATAGGACATAAATCATGCTTACTTTTCCGCATTTAAAAATGGAATCTTTAAATACGCTATAACCATAAATGAAAAATGAATTACTTAGGCGAATAAGAAGTTGTTTTAAAACAAATTCCCGTTTATATTTGTATGTAATATCGTTATATATGGATTATGTAGGGATATTATTAATCCCTACATAATGTAGCCAGCCCTTTTGGTGACCATTGTGTTACTGCGCTGTTGAAATAGCCAAAGCAGAATGGATATTTAGTAACTTCGTTTAATTTAAAGCACAAACAAACAAGAAGTTTACGAGGGCAACGGGTGGTCCTTTCATTAATAAGCGATGTCTTCCACGCAACCATAACGTGGATAGTTTAAGTTTAGGAGTTGATTTATACCTTCTTAATGCCTAGAAGTCCACTGTCTCACTTGTAATATCAATTATTATTAATATAGATTAATAATCATAAATCCCTCAGTTCTATTGTCAAAGACAATTCTAGAGTTGTTAGTCTATGGCGCATGGATTGGAAGTCACGAAGGTGCACTAAATGACCTCGCCGACAAATCGAGACGAATTGGATCCATTCTTTCTATTAATATGTCTGACTTAGATACAGTTTTAAAACAGTAGACTAACAAATTTTTTAGTATAATATAGAACCAGTTCTTTAACAGTTGCATTTAAAGCGAAACTTTAGTGACGTAACTCACTAACGCTTCACCCGCTATGGAAATATAAAATTCTATGCAAATTTTACATAACATTTCTTCACGTTACCATTACCATACAATTATTATAGTCTATTGGCGGTAGCAGTAGCATAACCGTGCAGTTGAGTCTTACAAATATGAAACACAATGTTTAATTGTTAAAATTCAAAATGTTTATACGAAAACATTGCGCTGTAACATTTTTAATACAAATATGAACGCTACACATACTTTGCCAAATTCACGATAAAGCTGTCAGGTCTGCCGTAAAATGCATTTGTTATTTTATAATAGAAACAGTAAAATAAAATAAAATATGTTCATTATGGAACATAAGATACAGGTATCACTTATTCCACGTCATTAAATTTGTATCGGCTAGCACATCCCTACTCATCGGCAAAGAAGACAGAGGGTGTAGGTCGAGAGGAAAAGCCGGCGTAAAAACTCTCGGTACTCTTTTAATGTTTAACGATAATAATAATAATAGTCCCTATCATTTTGTCTACCACCGGAATAATCCCCAAATAGTTACACGAATCTATCAAATTGTTAGACCTCCCGAAATCCATTTACATCATCCTTTTAAAAGCAATTATATTAAATACGGCATAAAATAATTTCTACAAGATAACCTATTAATAAAAATAGGTAAAAAAACTTTTTAAGTTAAACGGTTTTATGTTAAACATACATTGCAATGTTTAAGATAAATGTACTAAAAACAAAAAAATAATAAAATAGATACAGTCGTGGGAATTATAAACATATGCATAGACTAGACTAAAATAAAACCGTGGGGCACGTCAATTGTCTACAAATTATCGACTTAATGTGCGATAGAAGAATCGTTTAATTCGTCGTTAAAATAGGCAGTTGGCCCGCAGACGGTCAGGAAATTACTTACTATTTTCTTGCTCATGGAAATTCCAATAGTTATACACTCCATGTAAATAAAAGAGATGTTTCAACTAGTTTATCGTTGGACTTTCACACTGCTGGCTGGCGAGGAATCGTTTCAACAGACAATTGACATGCCCCACGGTTTTATTTTAGTCTAGTCTATGCATATGTTTATAATTCCCACGACTGTATCTATTTTATTATTTTTTTGTTTTTAGTACATTTATCTTAAACATTGCAATGTATTTTAACATAAAACCGTTTAACAAAAGTTTTTTTACCTATTTTTATTTTCTAGTTTTTAGTTTTTATTTCGCATTCTGTTTAATTCATTTAGTGCTTCATTATTGCAAGGTTCCTTGCCCGTTAGTTTATATAAATAAATCAATTCTATAATACAAATATAATATATATTTAATTAATAAAATAGATACAGTTTTTAATATAATGTTATATATTATATAATATTTATTTATTTATTTATTTAGTTTATTGTATTGTCACCAAAATCCAAAGTGTATACAAAATTTCAGATTAATCGGTTGACAGGAAGAGGGTGAAATTTGAATTACTAAATTTGACCCAAGAATAAAACAAACGGGGTGAGCTAAATAAAACCATTTAAAAACTGTATTCAGTTGGCTTAGGCCCGTGTGTAACAGTTTACCAGGATTGATTAATTAAATCCTGAGCTGATTAAGTAAACAGTTACAAAACATAATAAAAATAACACTTTATTTACATCACAATAACACAACACAATGATTTGAGAACTGGCAGTAAATGTAAAATTAGAAGCATTTAATGTATATTTCTTTTTTGATGTTCATAAGTGTACATTGTGTCACCTATATGAATAAACTAGTAGACTGGGCCAAGCGTTGCTATGGCTAAGATTTTTGTTATATTACATAGTAGTAAACTATTCAAGAGAAACGGCAGGAGAACACCAATCCACCATGCTTTTTTGGTGGTTATGCCATTAAATTGTAGCTTATGTGAAACGTTGGTATTACTATTATTATTTATACGAATAAAGAGCCTTTTCTAGAGGTGGTATTTAAAAAAAAAAAGGAAAGGACGCTTATTGTGACGTAACTATAAATATATATTATAGTATAGATTATTTTTGACTTTGACACAAAACAAGACAACAATCTTATATTAAATGAGGACAAAGGATCTAAATGGGCGGTCTTACCGCTAAACGCAGCCATTCCAGACAACCATCTAAACGAACATCTGAAACCAATTTGTCGATTTTTGTCCTTTTTTATTCGAAGTTAATTGTCAAAATTAAATAAACCCGTTGCATATTTACTCAAAAGAAACATTAATTCGTCGAGTTATTAAATTAAAGATTAAAAATATGTCGATTTCGCTTATCGGAACCATCAGCAACAGTTTTAAAGTCGATTCACGCATGTCATATGTAATCCCCCGATGTTCCGATTTTAATAATCCCCTGGGTACTCTTCTAACGGCCAATTACAATAACGTTGTAGTGTTTTAATTTTACACTGAATTATTTTACTGATAATACCAAAAATTTTACACGTATAGATTCCTTTTTGGTTCTCAGATACCGGCAAACATCTTGACCAAATGTCCTTGCCTGCGCAGAAGCGATTTTTAGGTATCACTGGGAGTTTGGGGCGGTCGATCGCGTGATTGGTAAATCAGTTGACATTTGTGTCCCCCCCCCCCGCCCGGGGCCAAAACTTCCCCCCCCCCCTTTTTTAAAGCCCAAGAGGGGGGCCGGGCCCCGGGAAAAATTAAAATAAAAGGGGCCCCAAAAATTTTTTTAAAACACCCCCCCCCCCCCCCCCCCCCCCAAAGAAAAAAACAAAAAATTCCCCCCCCCCCGGGGGGGGGGGGGGGGGGGGGTTTTTTTTTTTTTTCCCCCCCCCCCCCCCCCCTTTTTAAAAAAAAACATTTCCGGGGGGGGGTTTTTTTTTTCTACCCCCCCCCCTTTCCCCTTCTTTCCCCCCCCCCCCCCCCCCCCGGTTCTCTTTTTTCCCCCCCCCCCCCCCCCCCCCCCCCCCCCCCCCCCCCCCCCCCCCCCCCCCCCCCCCCCAAAAAAAATTTATTTTTATTATTTTATCCCCCCCCCCCCCCCCCCCCCCCCCCCTTTTTTTTTCTTTATAGGATAAGACGGTTAAGTGTAAATTGTTTTCAGTTTTATTAAGGATTGCTGTTTAAAAACACAGAGAGAGTTTATTAAATTTACGCTACATTAAATAGCCGTAGTATTAAATTAATAAAACGTATAAATAATAGTAATTCAAAAAAACTCATCAATTATAAATGCACCTCAGATGTATCTGTAATTGTAAAATTGGATTTTATAAATCGAATTAAATTAAATATAAAGTTATGATAAAGAATTATTGAGATTGGCTCGACAAGTGTTTTGAGAGGATGTCAATCAAAGCGTATTTTATAATCCACCGGTCGGCGACGGCTGGACCTTAATTAGGTATGTCATCATTTTTTTTCATTTATTTGCATTTCATTTCTGAGAAAGGATTTATGAATCTCTGGCGAATTATTTGAAGTATGAGTCGAGAGTGCTTTCGGAGCTGTAGGTACTCAGTAAATCCACATATAACACTTCGCTATAACGACTATCCGCTTTTAACGACGATAATGTTTACTCAAGTTAGGTTTCATAGTTAGGTACTGAGAAAATGTAACCGTTTAGTGCGACTCCGGTTTAAGCGACCAACTGCTTAACGACCATATTTATGATAATACGTCCGGTTAAAACGACGCGCAATGTTGTGTTTACACAACCTACGCACCAATACCTCGGCGCCCCAACTTCACCCCGCCCCGCGTGCATCCTTAGTGGCGTGCGTAAATCATAGTTAGTGTTTGTCACTTGTTATGACAAGTTCTTAAAGCTCGACAAAATGAGTTCTGTGAAGCGAAAGTGTTATACAATTGAAGAAAAAAGTGCAATATTATTCCGATTAGAAGCCGGTGAATCAAATGCAACCATCGCAAAGGAGTTTGGCGTATCTCATTCTACAATTTCTACAATAAAGAAGAATAAATATAAGATCGAGCCGCTGTTTAGTGCTAATGTTTTGAAATGCAAACGTGTAAGGACTTCTACTCATGAGCAGGTGGATAAGGCATTGTTAAAGTGGTTTAAGCTTCAGCGCGACCAGGGAATACCCGTTAATGGGCCTCTGCTACAAGAGAAAGCAAACTTTTTTGCTAGACAGTTAGACATGCAAAATTTCACATGTTCGATGAGTTGGATAAACCGTTTTAAAGTAAGACACAACATCGTCAGTGGTAAGATTGCTGGCGAGTCTTTATCAGTTCAACAAGGTGATGTAGTCGATTGGTTAGAAAAGGTTTGGCCTATTCTGCGTGCGCAATTTAGAGATGATGAAATTTTTAATGCAGATGAGACCGGGCTGTTTTATAAATTAACCCCAGACAAGACTTTGAAATTTAAAAGCGAAAAATGTACAGGAGGGAAATTATCAAAGGAGAGAATTACTGTGATGGTAGCAGCCAACATGAGTGGCACTGTTAAAAAAAAACTTCTCGTAATCGGAAAATCTCAACGTCCCAGATGTTTTAAGAATGTACGGCATTTGCCAGTGGATTATGAGAGCAATCAAAGAGCCTGGATGACTGCTGACATTTTTAACAAATGGATACGCGCATGGGATCGTGAACTTATGAAAAAGAACAAGAAAATTCTGCTGTTAGTTGACAACTGTCCTGCACATCCCCATATTGAAAACTTGAAAAACATAACCCTGGTATTTCTGCCTCCAAACACAACATCAGTGTTGCAACCCATGGATCAAGGGATTATTCGAGCTTTGAAATCACATTTTCGTAAAAACCTTGTCCTGAAAATGATCCAGTTACTAGACGGTCGCGGAAGCAGTAGTGTTGATTACTCAAAGATAACTGATGCTATTCTAATGATTCAAGATGCCTGGACCCAACTCAAGCAAGACACAATTTTTAACTGTTACAAACACGCTGGTTTTGTCCGAAGCAATGTAGACTGTAGCGTAACTTCGAACGCAGATGATTTTAACGAAGAAGACGACGTACCGCTGAGCACTTGGGTGAGGGCTATTGATAAACATCAGTTACTTATAACAAACGAGGAGTTTGAACAATACGCGTATGTCGATGATGCTGTCGCCACTTGTGAAGAACCGTCTGATGAAAACATTGTGGTAAATATCATCGCCAACGACGCGAATGGCAAGGATAGCGACGGTGATGATGACGAACCAGAGGAGATTCATCCTACCGTGAGTGTGTCTGAAGCTCTGAAGGCTGCGGAAACGCTCAATGAGTTTGTTCAAACTAACTTCGATGATGATCTTATGAAAACAATGATGTCACGAATGCACAATGCTGTACGAAGTTCTTATTACCGAACAAAAGTTAGTCAAAAACAAACTCAAATAAATGACTTTGTACGTTAGTTAGTAACAGAGTTTTAGTGTAGTGCGTGTGTATGTATTTTATCTCTTTGTATTACAGTACATAATGTACATAACTATTTTTGTAATTTGGAATGTTTAAGAACCATTAAAATGAAGCTTTATGTGATTCCTACAAAATGTTTTATTTACCTAAATAAGAAAATCAAACTTTCCCAATTATAATAAATATGTATTCGTAAGTTAAGTACATGGAATATTTCTTAAGTACATACATTCATATGTATTCTGTATGTACTTAAGAAATAATCCGTTTTGTACGTCATCCGGTTAGTACGACATAGTATCGCCGGTCCCTTGAAGGTCGTTATATCCGGATTCTACTGTACTTAGTAATGATATCCCATGCTCTTATACATAGCTGAAATTTTACGATAGTAAAGAACATATTATATAGGATAACAATTTTTAAGCGCTAAAGTACAATTTACAAATCTTTGGGTCAATCTCATGACTAATTATTCTTGTGTTCCAGAATTAAGGTTTGTTGGTTTGGTTTGTGGAACTAAGGTTTCATAAACACCCACCAGGGGCGCTGTTCATGTTTTTCATACAAGAATGAATTGCAATTGTTTTGTTACGTAGATAATTCAATAATAAGCAAGTGTCATTAGTGTAAAAGTAGTTTTTTCCTACTCAAACACTATTTAAATGGCCTGTTACCTATATTTATAAGTCTGTTTACTTACCTACAATACAGTAGTTACCAACAGGATATATTTTGGAATATATTAATTAGTAGATAAAAGCAAAAACAAATGAATAACGTCTTCTACTAATTATTCGCATAAAGAACTCAAATTTATAAGGCGGCTTAAAGTGTAACATGCAATTTATTTTTTTCTGAAAAGTTCTCAATCTTCACGTCAATATAATTATTATATCAAAATCTTTTATGTCGTACCAATTCATGTATATATTCTGATCGCTGGAACAATATAAAGGACATAATTTTTTTTTCTTTACAATATTTGGGATTAGGTGATTTTTTATTTCATTATATTCGTCAAAGTTCGTATACTTAAGGTCTGTTTCACAATGTACGGATAAGTTCTACATAAGTTCCAAATTAGCTATTTATTACTTATTGGTAGGATAAACACTATTGTTGCGTTTCACGACTGTCAGATAGCGCTAATCGTCACATAAAGTCCATCAAAAGTTATGAGTCCGATGAAGTGTCAAATAGCACAATTTATCTTACAAACAATTTATGCGTTGCATAGCTATTTGGTACTTAATCCATACATTGTGAAACAGACCCTTATAACCGTATAAGATCAGTGCAACATGCTCCACAAAACGTCGGGAGATAAAAATATTAATTGCAGAAGAATGGGAACGTATCCCTCAAAACTTTATTAAAAATCATCGTGAACCCATGCCCAGAAGGATTCAAGCTGTGATTTTAGCAAGGTCACACTTTTTATTAGGTTTTAACATTTGTTATTGTATTAAATTAAAATAAGTAAAACAATCTTCTGGTCTTTATTGTTTGGCATCGGTTTTAAATAATTCATCAAAAATTCTTAAAAAAAATTGCCAGAATTCATCACTTCACGCGTATTGATTTACACGATTACAAGTACATACTACGTCAGACAATTAAATTTTATTTAATTTACTGAAACCTTAGAACGTAAACTTCCTTAGGTGCCCTTATTTTATGCAAAAGAGTTTTGTTCATAGAGGAATCACGCTACCTTATAAACGTGAGGGAATACGGGGCTAGTCATAAGGTCTTCGTCTGTCCCAAAAATGGTTCCCAAGACTATAAAGATACATAAAACAGTAGCGATGTTTTACAAACGGTAAATTGGTTTAAATTCCGAGAATTGCTCGCATCACAACCTCGCCACCGTGCCACACTGTGGGAATAACATTAAGAACTTTTATTTGCTCAAATTATTAACTTGGGAGGCCTCGATTAATTACCTCAAACGCTTCAACGCAATTAAAATAACGTAAACTTAGAATTTAGCTTAAGAGTATGTTTTTATTACAAGCTCCATAAACTGTATGGGTTGGTCTAAGAAGTCTATAAAGTATGAGGGTGTGCAATTAGTTAATCAATTACCCTCTAAAATTCGTCATATTAGCTTGTTTAATCAATTCAAGGGCATTAAAGATGCATATTAGAATGAGCCTACTAGACTGAAATTGGGATAGCAGATGGCGACGCGTATCTCGTTCGTATATTATTAAGTTTCTCATGTAAATAAAAATGATTTTTTTGTAATGAGAAAGATCTTTAAACATTGTCTGCATGTTTCTGTTATCAGCTGTACTATTAAAATAAAATAAATCAGTGGCGCTACAACCTTTATTAGATTTGGTCCTCAGATTTCTGCAAGCAATCTGCAAGGCAAGTAGGTGACCAGCCTCTGTGCCTGACACACGCCGTCGCCATTTTTGGGTCTAAGGCAAGCCGGTTTCCTCTTCGTTTCTTTCCTGTTCGAGCGATTGTTAAATGCGCTCATAGGAAGAAAGTCCATTGGTGAACAGCCGGGGATCAAACCTACGACCTCAGGGATCAGTCGCACGCTGAATTCACTAGGCCAACACTGCTCACTGCTCTCCTTCTGTATTACGCCTGTCGATTTTTGGGTTCAATATGCCGATTACATCCTCAATTACTTCACGAAATTGCATTCATAGAGGAACTGGAACACGGTCTTAGAGTCGCACGCTTAATTGCTTTATCAAAACATTATTATATTTAAAATATTAAATAAACGAAGGAATATTTTTATATCTCGATTATATTGTTGCATGTTTATTTTGTAGGAGTAAATTGTGTCGTAAAGGTGTCGCAGATTCAAGGGTAACGAGTGGTCAAAGTAACTAGTTTTTTATAACCTGTGGGTATCAATTATTTTTATAACCTCATCAATTGAGGTGTATTACGTAGGCGAATTTATGTATAATTTAATTTATTTAATATTTTATTTTACCGCCTCCAATTTAGTGATAAATGTCGCTGTAGGACCGTGGATACTATTTAGGGTTGGTGAGCATGGGGCATTGATAGCCCTCAATTGATTAACAAAAAGAACCTTGTATCTTCCTTGTTTATTATAGCTACTAGTTTGTTTGTCGTTCTCCTAATTTATAAATTTTGTGCTGTCATGTTTTGTCTTGTTTTGCTTTGTATTATATTTTTTATCAGTGAAACTTTTTGTGGATATGTCCAATGTGTTTATTTTATGTTTAACTTTATTTAATTTTTACTGGATAGAGATGTATCTATTTAGTATCCTTAATAAATAAAATAAACAAATACTGCCCTGCGATTCTGTAACTCACTTTTCGAACTCACACCGCGGTTTTCGCATCGGCGGTCGCTCTCAAATCAGTCGTGAAGCAGTCATTTTATGATTTGGCATTCTGAAAAGGTGGGAGCTTGTAGTTTATTGTTTATTAGAATGCCAAATCATAAAATGACTGCTTCACGACTGATTTCAGAGCGACCGCCGATGCGAAAACCGCTGTGTGAGTTCGAAAAGTGAGTTACAGAATCGCAGGGCTGATAATCTTTTAAAAATCTTATTAGACTCTAGTGTAGTGCTCTAAAAATGTTATTTCACTTAAAATACCATCTCATCTCCGAAGCTTAAAAATTCGTAACAAACTTTACTATTAACTTTTTAATCAATCAATCAATCAAAATTATTTATTTATATACGTAACACAATGTACAATTATGAACGTCAAAAAAGAAATATATTTAAATGCTTCTAATTTTACATTTTACTGCCAGTTCTTAAATCAAGGGCGTAGAATGGACGAGAAGGACTGGCAATAAACTCTTCACCACTCTTTTTAATCGCCAAGTTTTTTTTTGTTTTACACAATGTTTGTAAGGAGCTGCAACCATTACCCCATGTTCCACATGACGTCTTTAATAATTAATGGTTTATTAATAATAATAAAATGAATAAATAACAAAGATTTGTCCTCTATCAGCAGGAGACATGGTGAAATAGGAGTACGCACATTCATTCTCATGGGAACAACACGCAATTATCGCTGCGCAGCGATTTAAAATTTTTTTAGGTTTGCAAAGGCCTATATGAAAACAGGCAATATGGTGCAGGCTAATGCAGACTGTACTAACAAAGTGATAACATTCGATACACAATACAGATAAAGCGATAACATCATATGTTAAACCAGAAAATGGATAAGAATGCTCATTGTTCATTCGACCATACAATTAAGGACTAAAGAAGGGCAATATTGCGAAACGGAGAAAGGTAGCCATAAGTCCGATCGAGCGAACTTATTTAAAGTAATAAAAGGAATTTCTTAATGATGTTGGAGCCGATATTAATACGGAGCTGTCGAGCTGGATTTTAACTTAAATGTAGTTATAAATTACGTTTTTGGTGGTTATAAGATGGCTTGCGATGTAATGTCAGCAAAACTAGTGACAATATAGTCTTATCGATAGAATCGCTTCATATTATAAAGTCCGGTCGCGATTTCCATATAATCAAAAACTAAAGAACGTATTTTGTATAGTTTACACCGATAGTGTTATTTACCAAGAATGGGTTTAGTGTAGAATTTATTAAGGTTTCACGTTTTTTTTATTATTATATAGATAGGTAGGACTCACACTCAAATTGCCAGAAAGCTCGCATATGCGTTGCCGGCCTTTTAAGAATTGGTATGCTCTTTTCTTGATGGACCCTAAGATGGTTCGGAAATTCAGTGGGCAGCTGGTTCCACATACTGGTGGTACGCGGATAAAATGCCTTAAGAAACGCTCACTTGTGGAATTAATTCAACTGTTGAAGAGGTCGCAATTCATGCCGAAATACACAAAATCCTCGCTAGTTTTAAAAACTAGCTAACATTCCTTGTTTAAAAATATTGATTGATATTTGTCTGCCGCATGAACTTTTTAGTTTTATATTTCAAAAAAGCGATATGCGATATTTCTTTGACTATAACTGTAAAATCTTTAAATGGTAACTGCGTTTATTTTGCCGACCGTACAATACAGTGTATGCCCGCTAGCATAACGTTTACATAATTTAATAAGGTCCAAAAGTGTTGATAAATTCTTCGGTTTTTTCGGATCAAAGATTATATGAAACCATAAATAATGTTCGCGCAGTACAGGGGTGAAATATTATGTGAAATCATTTTGGTAAAAGTTTACTAATTGTTTGCGCCACATCAAACTCAAACTGAAACTCAAAATAACTTTATTCATATAGGTAACCAAGTACACTTATGAACGTCAACAGAACAGATGTTAAATTGATTCTGAATTTACTACCTGTGCAAGTCAAGGGCGTAAAGCATCGCTGTCTAAGTATATAAAGGTATCTATATGTTATAAGTCTATAATTAAAAAATAAAGAAAAATATATTTTTTTGAAATATACATACATAACAAAAAAAAAAGTGTGTGTGTGTCAGCTACGACGCACGATTGGAGTTTACTCCTTACGAACCATAAAATGGCGATAATGTTCTGTGGCTGTCGACCATATTTTCAAATTAAAGGTAGTAAGAATATATGTTTTTATGATATAAATGTTTGTAGTAGTAATAAAACGTACCTACATCATCTATGCCCAAATAGGATTTTCTTTCTGTGACCAAATTTACCTTTATAGTAAGAGAAGAATAAGAATGAACAATCTTTTTAGTTTTAATTTCACTGACCATTACTATTGACAAAACTCTATGGTACGCTAGACAATCTACTTTTATTTTATACACCTGTCAACACTGACAATGTTGTAACGTGGCTGTCAAAACGTGAATTCAAAATAGAAAAGTCTGTGTAATGTATTCTATCTCATTCTTTTACACGTTCAATCCATTTGTCTCTTTCTACATAACGCCTCAACTTTTCGTGTTACACATAACGCCTCAACTTTTCGTGTTACACTTGATTTTACTCCTCATAAAATTTCCGTACCGGGCCTTATAACTCAAATCGTTTCTTAAGGAGTAAACTCCAATACAAACTCAATAATGGGCCCAACTCTGCGTTAAGTTGCTGTCATCAGCACTGATTTTTACTGGGTCATATCTTTGAGTGATAAAACAAAAATGTTAACAATTAAATTAAAACTATTTAAAAAAAGAATACAAAATTAAATTAACATGTTTTAAATTAATCTTCTAACGTCTCACATGTATCATCGAAACTTAATTGATTGTGAAATAGATAGTAAAACTGTGCTCATTTTAATGCAAGAGCATAATACATTTACTTATATTAAAAAGCCATGAAACTTTCTTAACCTACAAAAAATTTATAAATAGGAAACTATAATAGAACATTTTGGTCCCTGTGGCAGTGTACTTTAAATGCTGGCAGCATTTCCTAACTGCGAGGAAAAAATAAAACAAATATTTTACATTAATGTTAGTTGGGTACGGCGAGCCTCTTCACAGAATGTGTTCTACTTTGGATTCTGCCACTACTGATAATCTTTTTTCGCACGGCTTCATTTTAGAATAGGTTGTAGAATATCCAATGTGTTATTTTCATGTTTTATTTTTTAAATTTTATTTTATACAGATGTATGTGTTTTGTTTGCTAAATAAATAATTAGACATGCCAAAACTTATTGAACTGTTAGGTTAGCTCTAATACGCATATAAGTCGAGATATTGCATATTGAATGGAATTATAAAAATCTGTTTTGCATAAATTTAAATCGTTCCAAACTTGAAGTACCAGAGATTTCAGAAATTGATATGAAAATTTCGAGCAATTTGCGTACATCATTATTTTTGGAAAATGATACGTTTTCGTTCGCGAACTTTGCTCACGCGCATCAACTGCAGTTAGTGACTGTTGGACGCATGATGCATTGATATTTGTACTTTAATTCCAGGCAATAAGGATTGGAATCGTGTACTTACTATTAAATATAGACCCTGATAATTTCTGATTGACCAAATTATGTTTGTTCAGATTAAGCCATAACCGTAACAGTAATTGACCGTAAGTAAAATTTCGGTGATTTAAAGTACCATTAATTCAATGAATGGTTTTAAGCTGGACAAGTGAAATAACGGCGCTTCAACGATCATTTTATGAAGGCTTGATGAAAAAAATCGGTTGTCTGTAAAGTCGGTTTACTGACGATAGTTGAACGTGACAATATCATAAGAAAATACCTACTGATGGAATGGTTGCATTTTTTAAAAGAAAATTTTAATTTTATTTGTTTGATATATATTTTTGTATTTTGTATTTTTTTTTTATAGAACAGGGGGCTAACGGGCAGGAGGCTCACCTGATGTTAAGTGATACTGCCGCCCATGGCCACTCTCAATGCCAGGAGGCTCGAGAGTGCGTTGCCGGTCTTTTAAGAATTGGTACGCTCTTTTCTTGAAGGACCCTAAGTCGAATTGGTTCGGAAATACTTCAGTGGGCAGCTGGTTCCACATAGTGATACGGGTGAAATTTCGTAGTCTGCCTCGACGTCCGATGATGAAACTCAGCTGAAGGTATTAATCCGAACAACTCCTCTGAGTTGGATACAATGGATATAGAGAAGGAGGTAAATGGAAATCACAATTGAATTGATCAAGTTACATTTATTTCTACGCATAAATACAATTAAGTCAATTTTTGACATAATTGTAGCGAAGGCCGATTGTGCCTCTTTGTCGCTCGTTTCGCGTTCTCGCTTGCACTTCAAGCCTTAAATGGAACGCCTCAGAGCGAGGTAACGCCGCATGAGTCATGTTTTTTTCGTGCGTGCAGCCGGCTCCATCGAATTATAAGACGTTGTCAAGTCAAAAACCTCCATGTTGGGATCGTTCTAAAATTTAGCGTTTATTTTAGGCCCTTTCTGCCTTGCACCATTGATCACTGTGTGGAACCAAAGTGCTTTTAACAAATTCCACTTTGAGCGAGCGCGTAGCGATTCTTGAAAGGTCGGTTACGCACTCGCAATCTAGCAACGTGAGTGTCTATGGGTGGCAGTGCCGCTTTAACATTTGGCTAAATCCTCTTATACGCGGTTGCCCTAGTTGTAATAAAAACTTAATTAGAAATGTACTTATATTAGGTCCTTACATATGAAATTGGCATATTTCGTACTGGCCACTTTAATCACGATGTTCTCCTCTTTGGTAAGGAATTCAAAATTCAAATTTGTACAGCTATTTACTCATGTATTTGTGCTTCGATGACCGTCATTCATTTGTTTTTTTCTGTTTGCGTCACTCATTTTACAAAATGGAAAACTTAAAGTATCGCATTATTTACGAGTACGAGTTCCGCCGTGGCACTAGTGCTGCGGAAACGACTCGAAGGGTGAATGATGTGAATGGCGGTCATGTTGCAAAAGAAAACACAGTTCGTTTTTGGTTCCAACGTTTTCGTTCTGGAAATTTCGACCTGCAGAACAAGCCCCGTGGACGGCCTGAGACCCAAGTTGATAATGAAGTATTGAAGGCTATTGTGGAAGCGGATCCATCGCAAACCACGTCCGAGTTAGCTGCAGGCTGCGGTGTTAGTGATAAAACTGTTTTAATTCACTTGAAGCAAATTGGGAAGATTAAAAAGCTTGAAAGATGGGTACCTCACGAATTGACTGAAGCAAACCGGCAAACGCGCGTCGACTGCTGCGTTACATTACTGAACCGGCACAATACTGAAGGTATTTTAAACCGAATCATTACCTGTGATGAAAAATGGATTCTTTACGATAATTGGAAGCGCTCAGCGCAATGGTTGGATCCTGGCCAGCCAGCCAAATCCTGCCCCAAGCGAAAATTAACCCCAAAAAAGTTTAAAACGTCACTTGTAAGCGTTTGGTGGACTAGCGCCGGTATTGTTCATTGCAGTTTTCTCAAATCTGGCCAGACTATTACGGCTAATGTCTATTGTCAGCAATTGCAAACCATGATGGAAAAGCTAGCGGCTAAACAACCTAGGCTGGTCAATTGCTCCACGCCACTGCTACTTCACGACAACGCTAGACCACACGCTGCACAACAGACGGCTACCAAATTAGAAGAGCTTCAATTGGAATATATAAGACATCATCCGTACTCCCCGGATCTTGTTGGGCTTCCAACAGATTACCATTTTTTTCGAAATTTGGACAACTTCTTGCAAGGGAAAAAATTTAACTCTGATGGGGCAGTCCAAATCGCCTTCACAGATTTTATTGATTCCCGTCCGACTGGTTTTTTTAGTAAAGGGATCAATGAACTACCTATGAGATGGCAAAAGTGCATAGAAAACAATGGTTCATACTTTGATTAATTAAATATATTATATTTAAAAATATTCGACTTTTTGTTCCTCCCATACAAAACGCCAATTTCATATGTAAGGACCTAATATATAATATATACTATTTATAACAAAACCTAGGTTTACACAAATCAATGCAGTAGTTTGGGAAAACTGTATATATAATAATTAAATAAAAAATGTATTTCAAATAACTGATATGAATTAAAAATCGTGGCAATAATTATTTGAAGTAATCTTCTAATAAGTTAATTATTAAGTTAATCATTTAATAAGAACTATATTTAAATTCTAAGCGGATCATATCCAAAGCGGTTATGACGTCACAAACGGATAACGTTAAGATGACGTCGAACAAAGAACGCCTTACACATCGATGAGTTCATTTCTAATAACATACGTGCACCGGAAGTGAGGTCGACCCTCCGTATTACCAATAGAACGTCGATTTTATACGTTTCCTGTGATTATACTAGAACCACTCATTCTCGCTACATTCTGCAAGAACCATTGCTAAAGGTTTGATGAGATTGTACAGTACATAATTTAAACTTGAAGCTGGATTCGGGCTTATTATTCCACGGTTCTTTCTATAAGGGTAAAATTCAAGGGCATCGCTATTCGCTGTTCATGAATCTGTAAGATTAGCTTTTAAGTTTTTAGTTTGTTATTAATATTATTATTTTTTGTATTACTTTAGATTAAGGTTCTATTTTTTTTTATAAAACATTTGGTTCTGCACTTCTCGCACTCATCATGTTTCTTTTTTTAGTTTTTCTCTTTAACTGGGGTTGCCTGGAATTTGGAAGAGATCGCTTATTAGCGATAAGGCCGCCCGTTGCATCCCTTATAATTTTTATGTATTGTGTTACATATTTGTGTTTCTTTTATTTTCATTGCAACGAAGTGTAAATGAATAAAAAAAAATCTTTAAATTATTATATTTCTTTTCTAGTTGTCGTTTTACCTGAAGTAATTCGGTTATAGCCTGGCGTAAAGCCTTCTTTTATGAATGGACTATCTAACACATTAAGAATTTATCATTTGCAACCTATTCGTATATAGTAAAAATAATAACTATTTAATTACAAAATTGTATACAGAACTTACTATATTAAAAGGTAGATAATAATTAAGGTACATTTTTGTTTTGTTAAATGTTTTACTCTGCGAGATATCTGCAGGCAGAGCACATCTACCACTACAGCACAGACCACGATCAAATGCCAGTGACAATGGAGGAGTTGCAAAAGCTGTATCTATGAAATTAACAGGAGTATCCGTATGTGTAAGTGCGTGTAAAATGCCTGCTGTGGTTGTGTGTGTAGCTTAAATATTATGTTTTTCTATTTTTCATTTCACTTATCGTGACTTATAGTGACCAGACCTCGAGGCCGATCCCCTACTCGCTGGACCGATCAAGTAAAGACCCTTACGGGTCTTACCATCACCCAGGCGCAGAGGCTAGCCGAAGACAGGGAAGAGTGAAGGAAGTTGTGCGGCGCCACTAACACGACCTTCAGAAATGAAGTGTGCGACTGAATAAGAATTTTGTAAATGTTTTTTCCTTCCTTCAAATATGTGATTCGTCCGTACAAAGAATCATTTCTGCCAGGATGTGAACGCACAACCTCTAGTATGAGAATCTTTAAAGACAGTAGACCTCTTCGGATTTATAAGACAAAAAAATATTTTCTATTTAATAATTACATATTCTATATTAAAATTATGTCGCAAGAAATAGTGTGAAATTCCTAATATAGGTTTCATTTAACGACGTGTTTTCAGTGATTTATTGTAGTAATTTGAATATAAATTGATATAAAATATGTATAATAATCTGGCTCGGCAATAAATTATCCAAACGATGATACACGCCCCTACTTCTCAGCACGTGCTAATTTGTATCAATGTTATGCAAGATTTTTAAAGACACTTTTATTGGATTAAACATTTATACATTTATAGATATTTTTAAGCTGTCGGCCGTATGTGCCTTGCCGATAACCTACACTTGTAACTGAACCTAGATGATTTCCAATGAATAATAACTAAATGTTGATAAATAAAAGTAAAATCTAAGAGAAATCCTAATCGATATCACTTATTTAATACATTATATATACATACATTACTCGCTAAGACTAAGAATAAAAATAATACTAACCTTCCAGATATATTGAAAGTCCCATTTTTTTATAATATCATATTAAACACATTACACATTCCCTCACGCCTTAACATATACATTATTAGTTATTATTAGTTATTGTCTTTGTAATAATTTTTTTATTTACTAACACTTCGTTGCAATTACAGAAATATAATACAATTGACATGATAAAATAAAAAGGGACCACTGGCGGCCTTATCGCTTTCGTGCGATCACTTCCAGGCGACCACTGTTAGAAAAAAATTTAATAAGGTAAGCGCAAGAAGTGCAAAAATACGTCAGAAATATAGTTAGCTAGATTAAACTAATGGAACAAAACAAAGGAATTAAAACATATGTAAACAGTAAACAGGACAATTATTAAAAAAAAACTGCACATGAATCACGATAATTTCAGATCAGTTAGTACAAAAGATAATAATAATGTACAGAAGAGATTGAAAGTAACATACAGAAGAGTTTTAGTAGTAATTATTGTGTAAATATTATCTGTATAAAAATCTGTATATTTTTTTTGTTAAATAATTATAAATATCAATTTGTCCATGATGTGTCATTCGCATTGGCAATCAACTTTCATAACTTATTGATTGGCTCTACATTAATTAGAAATTGTTCGATGATCGAGATAAGACATTGTTTATTGTGTGGTACATTAGCCGACGTCGGTAGCATTATCTGGCACACCCGGGTCATTATAAGACACCATTCAACGCTTAAATGCATTTTGTGTAACAATAGCGGTAAAATAGCCGAAGGGTACTAGAATAGGCTTCGTTTTGCAATACTGGTGGTAATTAGACTTGGATTACAGCATCCCGATTCCAACTATACTTCATTCATGAGGCGCCAATGTGATGTGAATTCGAATAGGAACCCTGCGTAACAAGATACAGAGCACTCATTGTAGTTGTATGAAACTACGCTTTTCGAGGTGGGTTTCGACAAAGCTGTCGCTGCAGATTCGAAAGAGCGTATGTCTAAATAGAGTATACGGGATTTTCGTCTTTATATCATGGTATGTAACGTGTGATTTATGTAATGATGGCTTGTGTTAAGTCGTTTAGTTTTAAGCGGGATATCGATATGGTCCCTTAGAAACTGGACGAGTTTCGCAAGGAACAGCCACTATCGCATCGAATTGATATCGTATAATTATAAGGTATGGTTGTAACTGACGCGTGTGCAGCTCGGTCAATTGATAGCTTGGGTATTCATCACTACGCTATTTAATGATTCTCAGCATTTGCGGGGTCAGACTTGTGTAATGCAATCCGTTCCGGTGCAAGCTAATTCTTAAGTCTGGATAATTAGGATAAAACATTTGTGAGTCAGAATTTTGATATATATTTATGTATCAAAGCTGGATTGTTTGGGTAAAATTGTTGTACGTTTATAAAGTAACTATCCAGGTTTATCACTATCCCGGTAGAACCTCCGAGCTATGGCGTCTAATACGCCAACAGAGTATTAAATAATGATTGTTTTGTATGATAAAAAAATTGTTGTAGAGAGTCACAATTATATTAAATATTGATTTCTCTAATATTTTTTACTGCACCCCTGTTTTGTTCTTGTGACATTGAGACTTTCTATTTCTACCTGTGTAAAAAAGTGTATAAAATACATTATTACTATACAAAATATTTAAAATCGATAATATATTTTTCCATGGATCTTACGATCTAAACTATATAATTTAGTTATTATATTATATTTTTTAAGGTTTTTAGTTTTAGGTTCATTGTTCTAGTAATTGTTTTTTTATAAAACTTACTTTTAACACTTAAGGGAGCGTTCAAGTATTACGTCACGCAATTTTTGGAGATTATTGGAACCCCCCATGTAACGCGCCGTAACGTTTTTCTGTAACCAAGTATAGTAAAACGTTTCGTGACCACCTAGTGACTCTTTATACCTAAAAGTTACCATTATGTGGTGTAAAGTACTGAAAGGCGGAAATAATATTAACAATAACGCGTAATTCAATCCCCGCCCCGCATCGTAACGTTTTACAAAAGGACCCCCCCCTAAAATTAGTTACGTAATACTTGAACGCTCCATATATAAATGCCTATAATTTCAGAGTAGCGGCATAAATATTTTTATAAAACAAGCCTTTGGTGATTATACTGAAAAACTGTATATAAAAAATATAAAATCTTAATGAATTCTTTTGATGTAATACAATCGCGATTTATGGCAAGGTCGTCAATCTAAATTAAAGCAGCCATATAAATCAAGATAATATTAACTCATAGATCGCCCGTCACATCAAGTGGTCACGTCGAAATGTCTGAAATACCCACGTTTTTCAATTTGTTTCTAAATACGGACAAATTAATATGGAGGTTGCTTCGAGGTCACCCTTCTCTCGATCCTCGATGATAAAAACTGTTGTGAGGACACAAATTAGATTTATCACGATATTTTGATTGACAATCTGTTTGATTGGTTTATATGGAAGGAATTTTTGCAACAGAATACACAATGATAAAAAGATTTAAGTTATTATTTTGTTCAAAGTTTTGTTTATACTATTATTGTGGGAAATGCAGTCCCTCCACCTTTGCGTACCAAAGTACAGGCATTTCATTCAAGCCTCCGCAGCTTCGGCTTTTTGGTCGCTTTTGCGTCTGTGTCTTTTAGTGTCTGTTACAGCGAGTGGGGGCTGCGCTTCCACCGCGCCTACGGTTTTAAAAATACACTCTAGGGGTAAAACAGACAATAAATATAAAAAAACTTTTTTTATTTTTCATGAAAAAAAAGAAACGATTAATTAAAAAAACGATCTTTTATGCAGAATGTCCCATCTCTAATAACCAATTCAAAAGTAGAAAACGTACGGTTTGCTTACGAATTTCAATACATTGCAAAAAATTTTAAATCATTTTTTTAATACTTAGACGTAACTCCGGCAGCAAAAATCACTTGAAGGTGTTCCAATCAAAGTCCCCCGAGACACCTACATAATGAGTATCATCAAAATCGGGCGACAGATTTCTAAATCGTTACCAAAATTACTTTGATTGTACCAAGAAGGGCCTGTCCTAATATTCATTATTGGTTGATAGTATTTGTTTCAAAATGATTTTTCGTATTCATTGAAAGATCTATTAAAGATTTTTCTTCACTATTTTATACTTTATACCATCTTAAATATTTAATTTTGATTAATTTATTATAACTGTGAATTTACCAGTGCATAAAGGCTTATTGGCATTTCGATAAAGCAACGCGATACTTTAAATAAGTATTGGAGCACTTATGATAACGCATGTTTTAAAATTTCACAAAGTAAATGCGGATTATACTCTGATGCCTCATATTTTATACATTAACGAGATGATGTCTTGTGTTATGTTGTACTGAATGTAAAGGTGCGAACCAACCAGTGACAGTATACTAAGATGACCACACGATAACTTAAACTAAATCTAGTATTTAAAAGGTCTTATAGGGTCGAAGTTTGACATTTGTGACAGTTGTCACGATGACAAATGTGTCGAGATATATTTAGGAATAAATGTCATTCGTATAGATTTTTCTTGGATTTCTATAATTTGGAAACGCGTAGGTAAACATAAGAAAAACAATTGGTATGGGTTTCTGTATTTGCTTATTTAATATTTTTTATATACAAGGGGGTCATTAGACTTTTGTACAAAAATATATTATTGAATCTAGCTAAGTTTTACAATATAAAGAAACGAATAGGGAAAGTCCCTAAAATAAAAAAAATATCCTATGTGGTAACCCTTTTTTCTATGTAATTTCAAACTAACCTCCTTGATTATAAAAAAAAGTATTCAGTTCAATAAACCGTTTAAACTAAAGTAGCCGTCTCAGTCAGTCTCTTTTCATCACAGCGTAAACACAATTTGACAGAAAGAGACGAAATAATACTTTAGTTGAATAGTGCAACTATCGTCATGTTTTATGAATACGTGTAGTAATTGTTGCTTTTACAGATTTCAATATAAATAATTCCATTAACACAATACACACACCTCTACAAGTAAGGGCAGTAAGACGTTTCGCGTCACATCTGCGCAGGCGACACGACAGTAACGAAGTGTCGCCGCTAAAGGACATTGCATTATGCCCTCCTCTTGACATCATTAAAGAGCAAGTTAACGCATAATCCCCCGTTACGGAAGCCGACGTACGATAAGTTATAAATTTTGCGAAATAAGCAGTATTTTATTCGTGACAGCAATTAAAAAAAGGGGCTAATTGAAAGAATTTTGCCAACGTTTGAGGAATATAAATCAAGTGATGCTACTGATTGTAAAGTTTTTATTGGTTTTTGGGGAACGTCACATAAAAATTCGAAAATCGAATGACAATTTGAAATTTGCCGAGCTTTTTAATTATTAAAGCAACGTTCACTGTACACAAAAATATGTATGTATGCAATAAGAGCGAAAATAATAAAAAGAAGAATTCATTATAGAACTGGTTCAACTAAATAAAACGTAATATTAATGATCAATAAACATCTGATCTATGATACAATACCACTGAGCGTTATTTAAGACAGTTTTTGCCGCGCACCACCAGTATGTGGAACCAGTTACGTACTGAAGTATTTCCGAACAATTTGATTCAAGTCAAGTCAAAAATCATTTAATTATATAGGAAACACAATGTACACTTATGATCGTCAAAAAAGGAAATGTATATGAAATGCTTCTAATTTTACAATTGCCAGTGAGTGCCAATTCTCAAATTAAGGGCGTAGAATGGAAGAGAAGAACTGCCAATAAACTAACCACCACTCTTTTTAATCGCCATGTTTTTTTTACACAACGTTTGTAAGGAGCTGCAACCATTACACCATGTTCCACATGACATCTTAAGTAATTAATAATAATAACATAAATTTAAAAAAAAGACTTGCCCTCTATAAGCAAGAGGCATAGTAAAATAGGAGCACGCACTTACATTCTCGTGGGTACAACACGCAAACACATAGTCGAAATAACTAACATCACCGCATGCACGAATTCAAGTACGACCAGTCACCACAAATAGCACCCGTTCACGAGAATAACGCATGGCTAGCCATCGGCCCCCTCGCCATATTTTAGGGAGAGAGACAACCCGACGCATGGACGCCCGATTTAGGGTCCTTCAAAAAATAGCGTATCAATTCTTAAATCGCCGCCAACGCGAGCCCTCTGGCATTGAGAGTATTCAAGGAGGGCATCACTTACCATCAGGTCAGGCCTGTTTGCCCCTTTACTATAGCAAAAAAGTTTTACGCTTTAGAGTTAACAGAGTTTTATGTTCGCATTTCAAACCATTATTTCGCTATTGATTCACTTCAAGTTGCATCAATTACGTAATTTAAAGGAAGCGTCTTAATTGTTAAAAGCTATGTCCTCATCAGCCTAAGAGCTTTTGCTTGTACCATTTAAGTCAAAGATTGATAGGCTTTACTACCGTTCTCGGAGTAATGGTGTTGATAACTAGACGATGATCGGTATATTATTTTACATAGTAATCATGATGGGACGATAACAATAATTACCCTTATAAAAAGTTTTGATATAAGTTTGAAACAAAGCGGTGTCGTTGTAATTAAGTAAGTGTGTCGGGGAAAATTGGATGATAATGGCAGTTATGTTTGCAAAATACAGTAATTTATATAATGGTACAGTTTATAAAAGTTATATACATGCATATACTTCAAACTTACTTTTTTTACTAATTACTTACTTAAAAATACTACTATAGTCTAGTATATTTAAAATATTGAGTAATAATAAAATAAAATGAAAAAAAAGGCCTTTTTATTTCTTGCAAAAAACAAAGTAAACTAAATCCTATATATATAAATGAATACCTATTTCCCTTGGTCACGGATTTCGGTAATTATTTTTTTGTTGTGTTTGTTATTGTCAGGAGAAAGACCTTATGAAAGAAAAAATTAAGAAAGTTGCGCGGAAAATTAGAAAATTTAAGAATACTTAACCACCATACAATTCAAACTTTTTTTGATGTAACCTTATGGTGTTTGATAAAACATTGATAGAATGCCTGCTGAAAATATCATCAAAGAGGATGTAAGAAAAAATAATATCGTTTAAAACAAATGCTTTGATCGGAGTTATTATATTGATAAAATACAAATAAAATAATAATCAATAAATTTATTTAAATATATATTGAATATAAGCTTGAATTGACTTAATCACCTAACATACAACAAACAGTTCTGTATTGAAAAAAAATGGTATAAGTTTAGTGATGCTAAGAAAATGCGATTGTCCATATAACCATCGCTACGGACCGTTATCCGTTGATTGTAATGAGCACAATTACTTGGGCATGTTTAGTTAACATTAATTTACGCATCGTTATTTTAATTAGCCCGCGATGGATGAGATTAAATCAGAGCAAACAGCAGGAAATTTATTTCTTTAATTACAGTTTCACAATTATGACCTTTTCACCAAATAAAGAAGTTAACAGCCAGAGAATAATAAAATGAATAAGGTTAATTTAATTTAAAAGTATATAAAACACTTTAATGTTGCAGTATAAAATTTATATTGATTATTTCACAATATTCATCTGTGTGTATTCCTAAAATCGTTCAGATGTATGAGCTTTTTGAGGGTTTTATTACATTTATAATACGCAGTGTTCGAGATGCTTCTGAGACGTAATACGTAGTTACACATTCCTTTCATTCGCTCACTCACTCACTCACTTGCACCCATATACTTACTCATTCACTAACATGCACCCACACACTCACCCACGGAGAGTGTTCAGGGGAGTTGTTCGGATTAACCTGCAGAAGAGTTTCACTATTGGACGTAGAGGTAGAAAATTCCACCCTCGACGTCTGTCGTTTCGCAATTTCGTATGTGGGACCGGCTCACTAAAGTTTTACCAAACCAATTCGACTTAGGGTCCTTCAATATAAGAGCGTACTAATTCTGAGAAGCCCATCAAGGCATTTAGGTGAGTCCATGAGTGGTATGACTTAAAATTACTTTAATAATTATATTTTTACTTAATTTTTAGACGACATTTAATTTTGACGAATGATGCATATAACAAAATCAGTTACAGCTAAGAAGAAGGCGTATCGTTATTATTATCTACAATTAGATATAATAGTTTTCATAACTATTTTTAATATGTTTTTAGCTAAAAATTAGCAAGCTTGTATTGAGTTTATTGCATTTCTCGTTCTAGTTTTCTTTTCTTTTCTTTAGTTTTACATTTCTCGTTTTTAGTTTAAGATTCGATAATTTTATAGAGTTTGTTGACGGTACAGTAATTGCATAGAAAAATGACAGTGGTCCACTGTTTTGACGGCAGCGTAGTGGCTGCCCGCGGCTCCGTTTGATGAGATGATTATACCTAATTGAATGTTGACGTACGAAGCTTTGTAACATAGAGGGTCACGTAATTATACAGAAGCGTGATAAGGACGTGTGTTATACAGATATAATCACAGAATTGATGAATAAATGAATTCCTTTAGAAATTGTAGGACTAAACGTAGTTTTGCCTCCTTAATCTAGAAACCTTATCTTACGTACTCTTAGCGCGATTTATGACTCTCGTATGTCACAAACAAATTGAACTTTGATATTGCACACACATCAGCATGAAAATTCTATTAGGCATGAAGAAACATGCAAATTGTAATAGGAATCAAAAACATGTGATTTCTATTAGGAATAAAAAATATGCAAATTCTATTGGGCATGAAGAAACATGCAAATTCTATTAAGCATCAGGTATGATCTGTGTAAACTAGCTATTGACTGCGGCTTAATTTTAGAAATATGTTTCGGTATATTTTAAAGGGTTGTAGGGTTTAATTAAAGTTAAAAGGGTAGGTTAAAATTAAAGTTCTATATTTTATTGCATGAACTGCTAATGTTACCCTTACGGTTAAGTAGTGTTTTGAGAAATTAGTCAATACCATATGTGTTTAAAATCTGTGTGGATTACGGTAACTTTACAGCATTTTTGGCGGAGTGAGTGAACGAGTGAGTGAGTGAGTGAGTAAGTGAGATTTGAATCGATTTAGTTGGTAGATGTGCGGATGTAGTATATAATAATAAAAACACTCTGGCTGAGTTATGAGTCGAACGTGTTAATATATGCTGATACTGTAAAGATTTACTTTATACAGTAATTAGAATGCGCAAGAGTCAATTTCCAACCGGGAGCCTTTGAACCTTTCTCTCATAAAGAAGGTATAATAATGCTACTACATTACAAGCATACATGACGTAATGCTACTACATTACAAGCATACATAAATCTCTCATTTACTAAACTACTAAAATATATAAAAATTTATACATTACCGACGTATTTTGTAGCGACCTATAAACTTGCTCAACAAACTTCAATGTTAGCCCCCATACAATTTACTTAAATTGTTAGAGATGCTATCGCATTTATTCCTTGGTCACGCGGATTTAAATCGACATTTTCCAATTCAATGATATGTACTTAAACAAACAAGATACGATCGAAAGAATTCCTCCATTTGCTACTAATGGCTCTGTGGTATCATTGCACTGTGCCATTCAATCTTTGTATCTTTTTCCAATTCAAACACTATGTAACTCTTCCTTTTATACATGGGACTTAATACCATATTGCCTGATATATAGAGGAGATAGTTGTGTGTATGTTAATTGACGTAAGACATTACATTGTGTGAAAAGAACGCGTGGCTAGCTCGTGCCAATTTGTGAATAGCGCCGGACGCTTCGGGCAGCTTTCTTTCCACCATTGCTAAACTTGTTACTTGGATATCACTGTGTTAGAATAGGGATTTTCGATAACGATATCGATACTGCAAAATAAATGAGTTTAATATCGTAGAAGGTTTGTCTCTGAATTTTTAAAAATAAAGAGGGTAGTACAAAATTTTAATTATTTCATGTTTAATAACATACTTCTCATTTTTCAACAACACTCAACATAAAATTTCTAAAATATAAGCTTAAACTTGCAATAACCCAATTTAAATAAAAAGATTTTAAAGTATACAACAATTTTTAAAATACTCGCTATTTTCTAAACTAAAACTACAATTACTGTCAATTACTGTTAATTTCTGTCAAATATGAAATGATACAAGAAAGTTTGTGATATAATTTAAATTACATTCAATATGAAGTTTATTTCGGATTTTAACACACCACCACACATACACTTTATGAAGTGTTATATGTTTGATAGTGTTTTATTCAAAATTGGAAAACAGTCCAAATTTCATCAAAATTCATTGAGAAGTTTTTGACGCACTTCTGCATGCATAACTTTGAATAATGTTAGGTACGGTTGAATATTTCTAAATTTCTTTATGACTTACTTAAGTACACTATCGACAAAAGTACATCACTAGAAAGGTTCCTCACGCGATGGCCTCGGCCGTATCTGCCTACCAGCGTAGCTCATTAGAATGATTGATGCTGTTTGGGTGCATAAATATGCCTACCGACCGTGCACCGCTCACGATTCCTCTAATGAAACTGATTATCTGTCATACGATGCCGGTTTTTATTGATGAAGTACTATGCGATAGAGAATATTTTGTCCGATAGAGCGTAAAATTATATTACGCCCGCGGCACCGCTATGTGAGATAAGAAAAATATGTGACTCACATTATTGTATTTGGTGGACGTTTTCAGCAACTCCATGGAGACCCGTCGCCGAGTCGTTTTTGAAACCTTGCTGTGTTAATTATTAGTTTCTTTATTCCTACATAATTATGTAATTACACTATATGCTTGGATGCTTGCCGGACCTATGCGACTTCTTCAATACAAAAAGTCCCCTTGTGAGTTGCTGTTGTTGCTTAGTTGGGTGCTGCGATATTGCGGCTTACTCGATTGTGAGGAAACTGCATGGATCTGCATTATCGCTGTGCCTTAAGTTCTCATGGTTTTTGAAGTTATACTTCTTTAGGCGCGTTATGAAAAAATTTATGAGAGTGAAATTTTACGATGCGCGCGCACCGTGACGCAAAATTAACAGCATTAAGTTGCCAACGGAAGATGCTACGGCATTTGACATAATTTAAAAACAACATTCGAATGATAATAGAATTTATGTTACACCTAATGTAAGAGAATAATAATAAATATTTATTTATTTAATTTTTCAAATGTAAACTGAACTTTATTGACTATAATGACTCCTTTTCCAGTCTTCAATTATTTAATTGTAATTAATTATTTGCTTGGAAAACTATTTTTAATAATGCCAAAGAAGTATAACTTCTTACGCGCGTACATAAGTACACGCACCCTTTTTTTTCTTTTCTCACAGTGGTTTCCTGGAAAAGATCGCTCGAAAGCTATAAGGCCGCCAGTTGCCCTCCTTTACATTTAACTATGTTAAATTTTTATATTGTAATGCAACAAAGTGTAAATAAATAAATAAAACGTGAAATGTTTGAGAGCAAAAATAATTTCTAATTTATTGCCTGTGCCAACGATTCTGCTACAAATGTGTGTATAATATGTATACGAAAATTAAAAAAATACTGTAAATATCGTGATTGGACCAAATACATATTTGATTAATTATTTAAAAATAACTTTAGTTAATTAAGGCATTCATTCAAACCATATAATATTGTAATCACAACACACAGTTTTAAGGTCTAGTTATTATAGGATTCTTTAAATTTATCATACGCGCTATAGTAGAACTCTGGGGATTTTTGAAACAGTCTCATGTATGTTTCAATCTCCTACGAAACTAGCAAGACGGTAAAATGGAGTTGCCAACGACTGGACAATAAACGCAAGAGATCTAGTTAGCTTATGGATGACAAAATATGAATACTATTTACCCAAGCGCTGTACAAACATTGTTATATATCCAAAAGTAAAAACAAGTGTCTAGACATGGTAAATTACTTAAAAAACAAGTGAACATTCGTGACTCATATTAATTTCAAGACTTAATCAACTGATCGAGGTCTTGAAACCGCAAGCTTAAAGCATATGAGGCATGGAGAATTTAAAAATCAAACCGAAATATAATACATTGAAGGCTGTAGATAGGCATGAGGTCTCTGAGGATCCTTGTAGGGTCAACCCCCGGCTGTGCACTAATGGACTGACTATATGTGCCTTTAACACTCGCTTGTAAGGTGAAGGAAAATATCATGAAGACACCATAGAATGCCTTAGACACAAAAATTCGACCGCGTTTGTTAGGCACAGATTGCTGAACATCCACTTGCCTATCAGAATAACAAATGTTCACAGAAAATATACAGAAATCTGAGGCCAAGATTTGTGCCACTGGATTTTTTAAACTGAGATTTTCCTTATCGAGAACTTGACACGAACGTTTTTCGAAAGTGAAATCTCTGGGCCTTCATATCGTGTGTAAAGGTCTTAAAAGTTATCCAAGATTTATTCAACAGATTGTGGTGTATGATAACAATTAAATTGAGACGTTCGCGTGACCCCGTGGGTGTGATACATACGTGAGATGTATTAATTCGACGATTTCCATTTTTAAAACTATGACACATGCTGTAGTCCTTAAGTATCGGTTATTAATATTAATTCAAATTGGAATAGCTTTTTCATACTAAAGTTTTAAAAGCTATGTGGCCATGACTTCTATATTGAGACTAACCTAACGGAGAAATGTTGACCACGTATGTGTGCAGGCCAACACTTAAGACAAGCAGATATATAATAGAGAAGTGATAGATTCTTATAGAAACCAAAGAAGTGCTGCAGGGGCAAATTTGGAACTAAACGGAAGCACGGATATGCGTCATTCAAATAGAATGTAAGACAAAAAGATAAGATACGTTCGAACTGTCAAAAATTGATTTAGTATTGAAGTAAACTAATACTTACGTAACCAACGTTAAGGCCTCGTCTTTATCCTGTAACATTGAAGTTGGGTCGAAAGTATCGAATACGGCCGCATTGCCACGAGATCAGCGACCGTACTTCCAACAGCGATAGCGATCCCGACGTTTTTATTTGTAATTTCGATCTAGTTCCATCAATATCCCTATCGTATGTATGGTTTAAAAACTCAATGTGACCTCAATTTAACTATAATACGAAACAATTTTAACATCACGTCCAGAAGTTGACGGCTTTCATCTAAGGTTGAAGAAGGATGACGATTCCCGACAATCATGGCAATATCTTTTAATTTGAAATTAACGTGTTTAATGAAGATATTTTGTAATTTTTGTAATTTTTATTGTACTTTTTATAGAAAGGCCGCCGTATGACACTTTTCACCATATACAGATACCGGCAAACTTCTTGAGCATTGAACAAGGGAGTTGGGGAAAGATTGCGCATCGTACGGGACGCGCGGGACACAAACGTCATCTGATTTACCAATCACGCGATGGACACGTCACTCTCCCGCCGCACCACCGCCCGCTGCTCCCCCTCCCAGTGATACCTAAAAATCGTTTCTGCGCAGGCAAGGACATTTGTTTAAGATGTTTGCCGGTATCTGTACGTATACGTTGGAAGTTGACTGTGTTCGAACACCGTTCCGAACTCATATTTGAATTCTTGTTAGGTTTTACATTTTCGGTTTCCTTAACCTATTTCGAATATACAAAACAGTTACATATTGACAGTTAAAAATTTGCTTGACTGCACTAAAACAATATTACATGGTAAATCTGATACTGTAATAACAAATGCTAAAGTATCAAGATTGTTTTTGCGGTCGTTAATGTATACTAAGCAACAATTTTCCACTTTCATTCATGATGAAGTACTGTGACGTTTTTTGTAGTGAGAAAGTGGAGTTGTCCAGTTTGTGACAAGTTCATATTAATAATATAGATGTTATTGTCATTAAGCTAGTTTTTACTGTGAATATTATTCCCATAATTACAATTTGAAACATGCCCTGTACTTGCTAAAAGGGTTTTCTTATTATCATTCTCTGGTAAGATGTATTAATTCGACGATTTTCATTTTTAAAACTATGACACTTGGTGTATTCGTTAAGTATCGTTATCTAAATTCATAATAGGAATAGTTAGTTTCATTCAAAATTTTTCAAATCTATTAGGCTATGACTCATCTCTATTGAGACGAACCTATCGGAGTAATGTTGCATAATTACAATTTGAAACATGGTCTGAACCTATTACAAGGGTTTCCTTGTTTATTCATGTGAGATGTATTAATTCGACGATTTCCATTTTTAAAATTATGACACTTGCTGTATTCGTTTAGTGAAGTGATATAAATTCAAAATAGGAATAGCTTTTTCATACTAAAGTTTTCATATCTATATAACTCATCTTTATTGAGCTAAACCTACCGCAGTAATGCATAGTTACGATTTGAAACATAGTAATAATTTAAATCATATTTACTCTTTGTTGTGCTTACTTATAGAGCAATAAATACAGTTTTATATTTTCAGAGCAGTCTTTATGGCAAATGTCAAACCTGTCAGCGCCATCTTTGGCGCACTTGGAGCCCGCGTAGGTCCTTATCTACGGCGTCTTTCAAGCAATATCTAGGCCTGCCGGTTGCCGGCCAATCGTTATACCGAGTTACGCTTATTTAACACTCCAATATTCACCCATTCTCTATTTCTTATATCTTCAATTAATTATTTACATATTTATATAGGAACAGCTGCTTTTCTTCTTTTTCGAAGTACCGATGGATCATGTGATGTATATATTTCATTTATATCATTAATATAAATGTCGTAAATATTGCAACATATAAAATTTCTATAATTTTATGAAACGTTGATGTAATGTAAGCTAAAAACTGGACTTATTGATAACAAGTTATGAATTATGTAGTTCTCGAAGTAGGATTTTACGTTATCTAAATCTAAGTTATACTGGGCATGTCTTGTTAGATGATGGCAACAAATATTAATGAGTCGACTAATAATCTTACGTATGAATTTAAACAAGATTTATCGACTAAACTGAAACTTTAACTAAAAATAAACAATATCTCACTTCCTTCAATGTAAAGGGTGGATCCTCGGCTTGTCTAAGGCTGCTGCCTCGAATTTTGCGGGCAGCGGGGCGGCAGCGGCTTCGGCGCGGGAGCGGCAGGATCTTATGCGTAAAATCAAATGGACCGGTTCTCGAAAACAGCGGCAGCGGCGGCGAGGGCGGGCAACGAGAGGTGCAATGCGCCTGCTCCCGCGCCGCAGCCGCCGCCGCCCCGCTGCCCGCAAAATTCGAGGCAGCAGCCTAACTGACTGACTATCCGTCCTGCAGATCCTCGCTGAGGTAGAAGTTGTATAAAAAATAGTGTTTATTCTTTATAAGTATATATGCAATACAATTTGTGAACCCTTTTAAGTAAAAAATATCTGTGTCAGGGATCTCCATGGGTCTGTGAGGCTCTTCCATAACAAACTTTATACCTAATTCCATAACCAAGTTAATACACTTTTTTAAACTGTTCACTACAATTTTTCTTAACAAATAGTAAGTAATCAAAAATTACGCGACGCGTAAAACGCGTGAGTGCATGAGTGAGTGTGTGGGTGTATGTTAGGAAATGAGTGAGTGTGTGGGTGTATGTTAAGAAATTAGTGAGTGTGTGGGTGTATGTTAGGAAATAAGTGAGTGTGTGGGTGTATGTTAGGAAATAAGTGAGTGTGTGGGTGTATGTTAGGAAATGAGTGAGTGTGTGGGTGTATGTTAGGAGATGAGTGAGTGTGTGGGTGTATGTTAGGAAATGAGTGAGTGTGTGGGTGTATGTTAGGAAATAAGTGAGTGTGTTGGTGCATGTGAGGGAATGAGTGAGTGTAATGTGTATGTGTAACTACATGTTTTTTTTTATTCATAGTGGCGTTTGTGTTTTGAATGAGCTTATAAGCTAAAGACGCAAGGAAGCAGTGGCTATTTGATATCTTCTTCGTTCCTTACATTGTAACTACATGTTAGGCCTCAGTGGCATTTTCAACTATGCGTAAGGTGTGTTCAGAAGCCAGTCCTTTAACAGTTTTGTATAGATGGTAGTAGGTTTACTTAAAAATGCTCCGTTAGCGCTATTCAGGGTTAGATGTAATCATACTGTTTGTAGCCGCAGAATGTAGGTGTCACTACATGCCACATATAACCCATAATTGCGTAAGTATAATCCTTAGATATGAAATTAATTTCTCAATGGGAACCGATAACCAGATGCTACCACAAATAACTTAAATGCCGTCTTAGCGGGCCATCTGAAACCGCATTACCAATTGAGAATTCCTTAATAATAAGTTGTTAGACGAATGAAATGTTTGAGCCATGTAATTGACTGTGAGAACATTCCTTAAATGCTTCCAGTTAGAGATGATCTGTGGTGAATTTGTACTATCAGCAAATTAATGTGCGATTTATAACATCGGTTGTATTAGGTTTTTATTGCGCAATTAACACCTTGTCATATAGTCATATGGTCGGGGACACTAGAATATCTAAGACAGCATTTATATATCAATAAAATAGATGAAGAAATGTGAAACAGGTACCTATAATGTATTTGACGACAATTAAAAGGTCGGTGACATAACAAAGAACCGCATATATTGTTAGAATGGACGTGGATGTTGTAATAAAAGGAATATTTAATTAACACTATTTATTCTGAGATTAACAAGTACGACATTTTGGGCATTAAGAATGGAAGGAAGTAAAGGTCCTCTCGTGACATAATTTGGTACTAAAAATTGGTTGCGTTCCAAAAATACATGTTCTAACACTTGAGATGACAATTAGTTTAATATAATTTCTTCTTCTTCTTTTAGTGCCTCTCCTGTTTACTGGTTACCTGTTCCGGTTACTGGTCCCTGGTAACTGTTACTGGAGGATGGCCGTCAGTCTCTTGAAGCGTGTCTTGTGCCAGAAGCAGCAACTTTTCCGCAGTCGCAATACCCGTCCACTCCCTAACGTTGCGAAGCCATGATTTCTTCTTTCTACCTACACGCCGTTTACCCATTAATTTAAATCGGAAAAATTATAATTATCTAACTGTACACAATAATATTTTACATTTTAAATAACACATTGTTATTTCACATTAAATTTTTATCATTGGTTTTAAGGCTATAAAACTTAAAGTTTGAATTAAAATAATTTATTTACAATGTGTTCCTTGGCTCCTACTAAAACTGTTACTCATAATTTGATATATTTTATATATAAGAACCAAAATGTTTGTATTTATTTGTTTAAATCACATTATTTGTAGGAAATTAAAGGCTTTTTCTTATTATTATTTTTATTTACAATGTGACGATAGTGGATAGGACGTGATCATTAGCACGTATCAAACGTAAAATCGAATAGCTATCGTGTTATCGTTAACGTTATCGAATATTGTAAAAACAATTTTAAAAGAGTAAGTATGGAGTTTCTTGCCCATTCTGAACTGGCACTAAATGTAAAGTTAGAAGCATTTCATATACATTTCTTGACATAAATGTTACCTAAATGATTAAATGATTTTAAAATTTTGAATTTTATTTGAATTTTTCTTTTCCATATGAAACTACATTTTGGAACAACTCAATTAATTTTTTTTTACTTGTATTTTGACTTACAAAATTGCCTTTTTTAATAGGCCTAATGGAAATAAACGAGTTTGACTTTGACTTAAGATAGAAAACTGGGCTACGTGGTATGGAACTAAACGAATGCACAAACATCGTATGAATAGAAGTGTAACAATGCAATTGGTCTATTGTCGATACTTTGGAGTAAAAAAAATAATAAAATTATTATAAACCTCTTGCCTTCGTAAGCAATTTTCTTTGCTGACAGTACGTATACTATTTAAGGTATATAGATTATTGGGTAAAAATATGATATTAATTAGTACAGTCTGCTGCCTTTTTTGGTGAATGGAGTGAGCTGGATGTCTATTAAAATGTAGTCTACCTTGTTTATTACATAACTAATATTATATATTAGATAATTTTATTTTTATCTTATTTATGCTCTCAAACTTACTACTTGTGAAAATATGTTATAAAAAGTATAAAAACGTGAAAATGACATGAGAATCTAAGAAGACGCAGGGGCAAGATCCAAGTACACAACTCACTTGGGGACTTTTTGTATGGAAGGACTTACATGGGTCCAAGCATCCGCAAATACAATGTAAATACATAAATTGCAATTACGTAAGATATTAATGAATATATATATGTTAAACAATTGATGTACGCATCTAAATGCGAATTTAATACGTTATTAGGGTTTCAGTAGTTTTATGTTTTTTTATAGAATAGGGGGCAAACGGGAAAAAGTGCCATGGTACATAACCAACGACGAAGTATTTGATCAACTTGAAATGAGAATAATCAAAGAGGACTTCCGGAGAGTTGCAGCTAAATACAAAGAGAGGTTAATCTGTCACCCGAACGAAATGACTCGCCATAGAACAGTATGTGTGACGATTAATACGTCACCATATTCTAGAGCTAGAAGACTGCCAGTAGCTCTAGGCAGCTGATGAGTAGATGCTTCCACTCGTGACTCTCTTCCTAGCATCCGGTAAAGGCTGCTGTACTAGCTGTAGCTCCTGCTTTTTACATTTGATGCCTCCACGTTAATCCACGACCAATGTGTAAGCCAAGATATCTTACATAAATGACATATAATATTTGACGTATCATATAACAACATAATAAATCTTTACATTATTATCAATTGTCAAATTTCTCTCGTGGTTGACAAAAAGCATTCGAAATTCATGTAAAATTAATACATTTGCGAAGTTTTATTTGCACCAGGTAATCAACCTTTCTATAATGGTATATAAACTTGTATGAAGGTGAGGTGGTTTTGACGTGACAGAAATCACATTGTAAGGATGTGAAAAGTAAAATATATGTGGGATACATGTGACCTTCCACAGATTAAATAAAAACAGTTTACCACTTTAAAAACTCTCTATCATGTTGTGCGCAGAGTAACACGCATGCGCTGTCGCCGGTGGCGTTTGGATGCGACCTGGCGTTATAGGTACCTTGTTAAAGTTTGTCAAGCTTCCGTACCATCAATGTCTTAATAGGAAGCCATTATCATTTTAAGATAGTAGTAGTAGCGACGAGCGTGTATTAGTAGCCTCTATTGCACAAAAGGCTGTTCACATACTTGCTTTTTTTTAATAATAATAATAAAAACTTTTTTCAGTACAAAAGTGTTGTGACAAAATTTATCTATCGCTATTCCCATTATGTCCCATAGACTAATTTCATATAAAAAAAAATACAGAAGACTTATGAACAAGATCATATCGTATCGACATGCTGTTACAATTTCGCTGAGTTTTTATATATAAAAGGAAAATTTAATTCAATGTTTTTTAAAATCATTAATTTCCTTTGAATTTTCTTTAGTCTGTAAAAGTTCCTTTTTACAAATTTACTTTAGATACAATGTTATCTTCCATCCCATATTATCCACATATTTATAATAAATTGAAAAACTTACTGCAAAAAGTATACTATGGCATCCTCCTTTCCAATGGAAACATAATTGAAGGTCTGACTGCTGCCGCGGGCTGCTCCCATTTTTTTCGGCTTTAACAAGTTTTTTGTACGAAAAAACACGTACTCATCTTAAATTAAAAGTCATCTTGTTGCATACATTTCTTATAGCATTTATTTCTTGTGAATTTTAACGTGTTTCTTACGACTTCGATTGGAAATACAACCCTGAAAAACCTATACTAATTGGATAAATATATTATTATTATTTAATAATAAACTCGGAAACTACAGGGCCAAACCGAAAAGGCATTAACATTAGATAAAAATAATAATATTTTTTTTAAAGATCAGAAGGTTAACGGCTCACCTCATGATAAGTGATACCACCGCTTATGGACTCTCTATGCCGAAGGGCTCGCGAGTGGGTTGTCAGCCTTTTAAAAATTGAATTTTTTAAAAATTATTTAATGAACGACCCTAACTTGAATTTGTTCGGAAAAAACTTCCGGGGGGGGGGAAAATTTTTAAAAAACCCCGGGTGGGGGGGGGGGGGGGGGGGGGGGGATTTTTCCTTTTTTTTTTAAAAATTTTCTCCCCATGAACTATATATATATATTGAATTTGTTCGACACCGGACCAGGGGGCGCGGGGGGGGGGTTTTCCCCTTTTAAAAAATTTGTTCGGAAATACGTTCAGTGCGGCAGAAATGTCTTAAAAACGCTCAGTTGTGGAACGACGAACGTGGATGGAATTAATTCCAGTGTATTATGAAAAATAATATCCAGCCGTGCGAAGCTATATATATATATATTTATTTTACTAATCCTCTATATACGATACAAAGACCAGTGTCGGCCTACTAGCTTCAGATGACAATGGCAAGCGGCCGGATAATGCGGTCGGCCGGATGATGAAGCGGCCCGATGTCTTTGATTCCTTAGTTACACGTTAGCCTAACAAAACCTCGCACGGCCACAGAGCAGGTGGAAAATAATAAACAGCATAGAATAATCTTTCCTCCAACTTTGTTTTTTTTCCCTTTGGAGTAGATACTCTTGGGCCGTGGGGATCAAGTGCACAGGCGCTAATTAAAGATTTAAGTTGGCGCCTGGTACCAGTCACCAGAGCTGGTGCTGCCCTCGCTCAACGAAAAAGTATCGTATTACAATGATGAAATGCTGGCAGCATTAAACACTGCACTGGGAACAAACTTTTTGATTTGTTTTTATTTTCTATTTATCCATTTTTATTATTATTACTATGTAGGTTAAGAATATTGTAAATTAGCTGCCCCCGCGAACTTCGTTCCGCCTTAATATGATTTACTTAGCATACCTTTTTAGTAGCTACAAACCAACAACTGGTTGCTATGCTAACCCATAGAATCTGTTTGCGTTCACAATTACAGCAAAAGAAAACTTGTTTTCAGGTTATCCGTGCAATTTTCCCAGGTTTTTTTCTTCATAAGCCCTGTCTCAGGTTAGCCGTCTTCGAAATAATTTCTCAATCTTTTCATATGAAATAAATGTTAAATTGTGTACATATTATATCACAAAGATTAACTAAGTACAATTTATTTGGTAATCTGTGCGATAATTTGATTTATATGCGTAGTTTTGTCAACAGATGGCACCACATGCTGTTTGCATTCGTCAAATTAATTAATTTATTCGATATTTTATTACTTATTCTGATATTCGGAGCGGAGAAGAATCCACCAAAAAAGAGATAGCTAACATCGGTCCAGCCGATCTTGAGTTATAAGTGGTGTAACTAACACGAATTTGTTTTATATATTTATATAGATATAGATTAGTAGATATTTATTAGATAGAAGTGTGTGACATAGTAATATAGTAACAAACATCGATAATATAACTTCGTTATAAATCTGAAGTATGACCGGTATTGAAATAAGTAGTTCTAGTACATATTGTGAAAATACTTGGACCGCAGACAGCGAAACCAGTTGTCTCGTCGCGGTTTGAAAAAGTGTATCAGTTAGAAAACGTAGCTACATTGCATCGAGAGTGAAAACGATCAGTAACTGGATCGTTCCATTTAAATACACGGTGAGTTTTTAGTGCTTAGATGCCGGTCTGCGAATCGATTTAGACGGTTTATTAAATCAAAAAGAATACATTATTCTCTCACCTGATGTTAAGTGATAAAGACACACATTGCCAGAGGGCTCGCAAGTGCGTTGCCGGCATTGAAATTTACTCTTTGTAAACATTCTTTATTCAAATAACATGCGAAAACGTAGGAAATTGGAGGCTTTTCTTATTTTTTTTTAATAGTTGGAAAATACTATTTAAATTTTATTTTTTTATTATTTACTCTGGGTTGTCTGGAAGAAACTGCTTTTTAGTAAGACCGCCCCCAATATCATCCAGATTTTTTTTTTTTTTTTTTAAATTGTGATGTAACAAAATTTGTTTCTGCTTAGAAGCTTAGATACTAGGACAAGAGAAGGTCGGTTGAATAACCGCTGGATCGACAAATTGGTGGATGGAGGACCTGTTACAGCTGAAAGCGGGATTGGCAGGTGGCACAGGACAGGCGCTAGAAGATTCCCATTTCGGAGGCCAAGACATGTTTAGGCCTAGAGCCATGCGTGAGTGAGTGATGTAAATTAAGTGTTATTATTTTAGTTAATAAAAGAGGGTAGAATACTTACTAACGTACTGGTCATTTTCATGCAATAAACATTATGTAACCTTATATATGGAGTAAAGTGATATAGTGAAATAATTGTATCACCAAAAATGGTTTAATTAAAATATATTGAAGCTTTTACTTCGGACTTAACAAGGTATAATTTGGCCACCCCAGGTGCGGGATTCCGAGCATTCTTTCGTTCTGTACGTTGCAACATTACTCCTCACTAATCTGTGCTGTACAAATATCAAATATACAGTGTAACTCTTTATAACAAATTTCAATTGACCATAAAAAATTTTCGTTATAGAGACGTTTCGTTATAAGGAAAGAGAAAATAGAAACAAATTTAACCAATTACAATAACTTCTAATTTTATTACTATCAATAGGTAAATTATTCTTAATATGTTCTGTTAACTTTGCCTGACGTGTTTTGCTATGCCAATATTTGTTAATACTGAGACCAAAGTTTCCTGCAATTAACAATAAGAAAGGCGAGACGGCTGTTTGTAACCTCAGGTGTCTTTCTTAGAAATTTCGGCACCTCAAAAGGTTAGTTTTGTAAGCTGATTATGAAAATAATTACACTTAAGTATGCTGTTTATGTCTTAATATGATAATACTACTTCGTAATAAAGAATGGCTGTTGCGTTATAAAGAGTGACCTAGTGAATGGGGTTTGTGTTAAACTAAACAAGATTAACTTTACGTTATAGAGAGTTTTCCTTATTACAAATGGCGTTATAAAGAGTTTAAACTGTATTTTCAAATGAAGACACAAAACGAAACAATATTCCTACTGCATTTGGGTTCACAATACCGTCATTTAAACATTTTGTTATATGTTATAATTGTTAAATAGAACAAAATTAGCACAGGATATTTATAAAAAGGAACCATAATCAAATTAGCTAGCATATTACAATACCTAAAATATACTAAAATTAATCTTATAATTAACTTAAAAAACAAAGGCCCGCCAGGAGGATTTTAGTTTATCAAATCTATTATATGTTGTAATGTTTAACCATATGAAACGAATTGTTATTTTTTTATTCTATAATTGGACACCTATTTTGAGGGCTTTTCCCAAAGCAAGCAAAGAAAAACATGTAAAATAGCTTCACAACAAAATAAAACTATACATTAAAAATCATTACGAAAATATACCAGTCACAAAGTAATTACAAAAATCCAAAATTTCATATAACAAGGAACAATTTATAACTCAAAAGCGTCCAATACACGGCAATCACCGTCCGTGTCAGTCGTTTTGCCTCTACCCTCATCCTATTATATTTATAAATATTCAAATAACTAGATCAGTCTTCTTTTTCGTTGTATTCATTTTATTCTCACTAACCTTGTGTAATTTCTGAATAGTAAATGACTTCGTTTTAGAACAAGGAAGGGGTGGGGGGCAGGAGGTTTACCTGATGTTCAGATGTGAACATGGTTTCTCAATGCCAGAGGGCTCTCGGGTGCGTTGCCGGCCTTTTAAGATGGTACGGTGGTAAGATCTTTACTTGAAGGTCTGATTTATCTAGTTGAGCCTAGAGGTATATAAAGACCAAAGTGGCTGGAATTCTTTTGAAATTCGAACACATGGTGCCGCTTCATTGTGATTTAGATTTAGTTAAAAGCATTTACCATTAAGCAGAGCAGCCCTACGATTCTGTAACTCACTTTTCGAACTCACTCAGCGGTTTTCGCATCGGCGGTCGCTTTGAAATCAGTCGTGAAGCAATCATTTTATGATTTGGCATTCTAATAAACAATAAATTACAAGCTTCCACCTTTTCAGAATGCCAAATCATAAAATGACTTTTTTAATACTGAGACCAAAGTTTCCTGCAATTAACAATAACAAAGGCGAGACGGCAGTTTATAACCTCAGGTGTCTTTCTTAGAATTTCGGGCACCTCAAAAGGTTAGTTTTGTAAGTTTATTGTTTATTAGACTGCAAATCATAAAATGACTGCTTCACGACTGATTTGAGAGCGACCGCCGATGCGAAAACCGCTGTGTGAGTTCGAAAAGTGAGTTACAGAATCGCAGGGCTGTGTTGGCCTAGTGGCTTCAGTGGGCGATTTTCATCCCCGAGGTCGTAGGTGCGATCTCCGGCTGTGCACCAATGGACTTTCTCTCTATGTGTGCATTTAACATTTGGTTTGAGGCAAACTCTCAAAAGTCGAGTCAAGTCAGGCGCAGGAGGCTAAACACTGTCAATCTAACGACAAATCATCATGAAACTGATACCGAAATCTGACGGACAGACCTAAAAAGGGTTTTTTTTAAATGCCCCCAAACCTTATATAGTTTGCTATTTGCTATTGCCATTTGGACAATGGCTGAGCTTAGTTTTACCGTCAAAGTGGTTCGTGTTAAAAGACAGTTCGTAGATGGCTCTCGATATATAAGGTGAATTGAAATGCGGGTGCGCATTTCGTGCATACATCGCACTAATTAATCGCGACCGCATCCGGTGAGCGATTTAAAATATTCGTGTCTTCGTTCGGAGCTCATTATTACGGAATTTGCTCTTGTTTCAATTTTCGACGTTTTTTTTACTTGATGTGTGGAAAAATGCTGTTTGTGTGAAAACCAAGTTTGGTTTTGGCAAATGTTAAGTGATACCGCCGTGGACACATCGCGGGAAGACTAGTGCGGTTGCCGTCCTTTAGAATTGGTACGCTCTTTCCTAAGGACTCTTCGGAAATACATTGGGTAGGTGGTTCCCCATAACAGTGGTGACAAAAAAAGCTTTAAACAACGCTCAGTTGTGTATCTTATATAGATACCGGCAAACATCTTGCCAAAAACAACAAATGTCCTTGCCTAAGCAGAAGTGATTTTTATGTAACACTGGGATGGGGACGGCGGGAGAGTGACGTGTTGATCGCGTGATTGGTAAATCAGTTAACTTTTGTGTGTGTATGTGTACGATGCGCAAACTTTCCCCCACTCCCTTGTTTAATACTCAAGAAGTTTGCCGGTAACTGTAGGTAAAAGCAAACTGTATGTCATTAAGGTACTGGATATTGACATACAGGAGTCAGTGCTCTCTAAAAATAAGATTCATAAACGAAACTTAAAGCTAAGTCCGACTCCCGTACGTCACAAATGTATTGGATTTTGACAAACGGGAGTTATAGCGGCGGTATCTCGTGTCTGAATATCACCCTAAGTCGGGACTATGACTTAAGCTAATAATATACTATATTTCAATTTAAAAGCAAGTTTCGAAATGTTTAAAGATTTCTTAAATAATATCAGGGCGGTGCAGATTAATTTGAAGCGGCAAAAGTATGTGAATAAATCGAGTGCGATCGAGTTTATTACGAAAAACTCGACCAGAATTAGTCGTTGATTTACATCTGGTTTACTCCATTTTGCACTTTTAACACTAAAGTACTGTTTTCAAATCACTATACTCAACATTAAAATTCGACCTTCAAGAAATGAGCGTACCAATTTTTAAAAGGCCGACAACGTACTGGCGGGCCCTCTAGAAATGTGTGTCCATGGACGGCGGTATTTCTTAACATCAGGTGAGCCTCCTGCCGGTTAGCCCCTACCAAAAAACCTCTCAATATCCATAGCGCTGATGTCGCATCCAGCAATCGCTGTGAACAAAATCTCATTTTTAGGATCGGGATTGCTGTCAATATTCAAATCAAATCAAAATCATTTTTTCATATAGATATCACAATTTATACTTATAAGCGTCAAACAAGAAATACATATTAAATGCTTCTTACTTTACATTTACTGCCAGTTCTCAAAAAGGGCGTAGAACGGAAGAGAAGAACAGGCAATAAACTCTCCGGCACTCTTTTTAATCGCCAAGTTTTGTGGTTTACACAGTGTTTGTAAGGTGCTACAAAGTTTACCAATTACATCTATGTATCAATGACATTGCAAGTAAATTAAAAGTTAAAGATTTGTTCTCAATAGCATAAAATAAATTCTCGCGAAAAAACAAAGATTTGTCCTCTCGCAGATGTAATTAGTGATAAACCCTGTGCCAGCGAGTTATTATTTATCCTTGATAAATATATAAAAATCTATTGGAGACCCAAGTGAAATAAATCTATTCGGTCGGTTGAATTTATAATGTGACAAGCTGACGGGCGACGTCGACCCGTCAAGCCATCTAGATTGCGTCTTTTGGGTTCAGTACACTCTTTTGCTTAACGAAAAATTCGTCAGTATGAACTGCCATCATTCTTAAAAGCTCAGTATTTTTTAGAAATTTGCTCGACAGAAGCTTGTGGCATTTGCGACAGTAGGCCCATCCTCCGTAAATGAATACCATCTCCGTGAAACCACTTTTGATATCTATGGACAGATACCAACGCTGGATCCTGGATTATGTATATAATTATAGCAGTCGTTAATATATGTTAATAGAGATAGGATATATTTGATATACTTTTGATTTTGTTCTAGATTTTTAGAGGCTTTTCTTTAGTCACGCTTATGCATGACCATGCCCAACGATAAGCATGGACTCAATTACAGTTACAATTTCCTTCAAAACCAAAATGTGATAACAAGGGTGACGGAGTCTTACCAGTTCTTCGCGCCCTTGATTTGGGAACTGGTAGTAAATGTAAATCATACTATAATATGTAAAAACGGTGTTTACTTATAGCCACGCGGAAGTTATACTCTTACGTTACAGATAAAAGATATTATAAAAGTTATACTTTGCCTTAGAACAAGGAAGTATTCTTGTAGAAAAAACGACACGAAAAATAGAAAAAAAATACTCTCATCATTTTTCCCTAACGCGGCAAAAGAAGTATAACTTCAAAAAAACTAAAATGTTGACTATAGCTAACTTCAGGGTGTCGGAATTTTGTGACGGTGAGCGCGCGCATCATAAAAAATTACTCTCATCATTTTTCCCTAACGCGCCCTAATTGTCAACTGTTTCCGTTAACGTCCCCTACACAATAAAACGTTTACAGTAACTTTTAAAAGCTTTACGAAACGTCCAAAATATCATGTTTGTGCATAATTATAGTCTTCGATACTTCGAGTTGTTTGTTCGTGATCATGTTTTGATTAAATTACCACCGGATGTTATTTATATTATAGTAATGAAAGCAATTTAGAAAACACATAAACAAGAGAAAATGGATTGTAAAATATTATCGTCCCATCATATAGAAAGTAAGCGTCTAGGGTTTTTCATATTAATTGAATTTATCTTTATTCTCACTAACAAAACACTGAATTTTGTCATTTTAGACCCTGAATATTTTAAATTAGTTAAATAATAGATTCCCCTCATTGAATTAATAATAAAATTCCAAGTCCCATTCTTAAGAACTTAATTAGTCTTATTACTGTTCTTATCTGTTTATTTCTGTCAGTTTTTATGCTGCTATGAAAAATATTATTGCGTTTTCTTATACACATTTAATTTTTAAAATTAATGTCTGTTTGCCAATCCCGTCAAACTCCTCCAGATCGTTCCATTTCCCTCTCTCTGTCGACCCTTGATTGCAACCAGGTTTTTATCGTGTTCTCATCTCTTGCACTGTCTTTTTTTCTAGTATTTGTGTAGCGTCTCATTATATGTTGCTCTACTTCTCAGGTTCTTCTGTGTGTCATGTCCATCTCCTTGTCTTTTTCCTGATTTAAGTATCGTTAACCCTATCTCTTTTGTTTATATTTAATAAGTTTCTAACCGGCTCTTTGACAAACCTAATTTTTTAGTTCTGGGCATTGTGTGACCCAAGTTTGGCAGCAGTATTTAAAAACTGGAATAATGCATGTATCGCATAGTATGTCTTTTTTAATTATTTATTTGAATGTCCAACATATCTTACACGCACTTCCTATTTTAGTGTCGACTTATTTAGAACTTAGATCTGTGAAGGGAATATGAAATATTCTGTGACTTCGACAAATTCAATCTCGTTCCCGTTAAGTACTATAGGTATGGAGTTTGTCACGGCTTTGGTTTTCAGTGGGTTCACTTGTCAGTTTAAATTTTTTTTATCTTAGTCTTGGATAACAAACGACAATTCGTTTACTTTATTGGACAGTAGGAATATGTCGTCTGAGAATCTGAGATATAACAGTTTTTCCCTATTGATATTTATTCTAATTATTCCTGGGATCTCCTTGTCTAACAGCTCAACTGTTACTTCTCCCTTCCTTCTTTCTTTATGGCTTTGGTTTTCAGTGGGTTCACTTGTCAGTTTAAATTTTTTTTATCTTAGTCTTGGATAACAAACGACAATTCGTTTACTTTATTGGATAGTAGGAATATGTCGTCTGAGAATCTGAGATATAACAGATTTTCCCTATTGATATTTATTCTAATTATTCCTGGGATCTCCTTGTCTAACAGCTCAACTGTTACTTTTCCCTTCCTTCTTTCTTTATGGCTTTGGTTTTCAGTGGGTTCACTTGTCAGTTTAAATTTTTTTTATCTTAGTCTTGGATAACAAACGACAATTCGTTTACTTTATTGGATAGTAGGAATATGTCGTCTGAGAATCTGAGATATAACAGATTTTCCCTATTGATATTTATTCTAATAATTCCTGGGATCTCCTTGTCTAACACCTCAACTGTTACTTCTCCCTTCCTTCTTTCTTTATTTTTGTTGAATTTTTCCTCTCATAGATTTACTGAAATATATCCCCCCTCCCTTCCTCTTGTCAGCAAAAGTAAGCAAAGCTCTCTAAAATAATAGTACATAAACGTATAATTTTTTGTAGGAATCCTCGAAAATGCATTTCGTTATGACTATGTGGGTAATATGTGTAAAAAAAAAATAATTACTGTTGATGTAATCACCAAATAAGAAATTCAAAGACAATATAGTGCTTACCTAATACTTGCTCGGCCCCAAATACATGACTTTCGTGCCAATATTTTCGTAAAAAAAAATCTAAAATGTGTAAATGATGAAGCTATAACGAACATACCTGTCGTATCAAACGTGACTTAAAATGGACGGAGTCGTGTTAACCAAAATAAGTAGTAATTAAATTGAAGTTCTTCGTTGACATACCGATTCTAAAAGGTAGTGTTAAAACTTCAGGTTTATTGATTTGCATTTGATTAATTATTCAATTCTATCCTTTTCATATATCAATTATATGCTTGAGACCAAACGTCAATGGCGTGTCTCAAGGCTGATGCCCTCTTGTCTATCTTAATATAATATATAAATTACGCGTCACGTTGTTTGTCCGCTATGGACTCATAAACTACTTAACCGATTTCAATAAAATTTGGCCACCGTGTGCAGTTTGATCTAACTTAAAAGATAGGATAGCTTACATCTCAATTTATACCTGCAATATAATTTTATTGCAAATTATTTGTTTATTATTTGACAGTAACAATTCTAACAGATAGCGCTGTGTTGAAAGTACCAACTTTTCACATAAGCTACAATTTAATAACATAACCACCAAGCATGGTGGCCCTCACGACTGGTGTTCTCCTACCGTTTCCCTTCAATAGTTTACTACTATGTAATATTACAAAAAACTAAGCCACAGCAACGCTTGGCCGAGTCTGCTAGTTTATTATTAAAAAAACATGTAATCTGACGCCACCCATTAAATTCAAATATTTCTTGGTATTTAGAGAAAGTTGCTTAAAAGACGTCTTCAAACAGTGAGGATGTTGAACATCTTAATCAAAAATTATTTACGTAATGACAACATTGAATTAGATACGACCTTATTAATTACATGATTGATCGATCGCTTATGAGTTGACGATATGTTGATTAATTAAATTTATATACATTTGCAAAAGTGACGCTTTTACCAGCCTCTATATATTCGTGATTGACACGCGAATAACATAAAGGCCTGGTTACAACAATATTGTATCGCACCGTGTAACCAATAAGAACGATGGTAAAAATCTGTGCTTGCTTCGAATTGCAGCCTCCGTATTCTCCAGATTTGGCCCCCAGCGACATTGCAGTTCTCAGATCTCATGAGAATGCTCGCGAGTGGTTATCGCCGAATCTGAACCCTATTTTGAGCGTAAAGACAAATCGTAGTATAAGAATGGTATCAATATATGATACCGCTATAATTGGTGTATCGCTTAAAGGCATTTGAAATGATCAAATCAAATTATTAAAAAAATATTTTTTCTATGTTAGCCTACGAACTAACGTTAAATTATTTTTATATGCATTTGTCGCGCTCCTAAACAAGACTGTCACTGTTACATTAATACAAACCGCAGTGGTTTTCAAAACATACTAATTTAAATTACATTATTCTGTTAATAAAAAAAAAAGTGCATGCAAATCTAAAACTTTAGATTTCCGAGACTGAGAGGGAGGGAAAAATAAAGATATGTTAGGAATTTAATGAATTTAATTGTCATTAAAATATTAAAAGTGTTGAAAATTAATACAAATTATTTAAAAAAAAATATTTCTTCGATAATAAAAACACGTGGCATTTTGATTTCCAACTTGTAATTTGAGATTTCAATAAATTATTTTGCATAAAATAAAAAAATACTAATATTTCATAAATATTCTTTACGAAATTTTAAAAATAGAATTTCTTAACGGTAATTTGCCCTTCTCACTCCCTCTCAATCGGTCTCAATCGCTCTCTCCCTTTTCTTCGACAAAACGCTGCACATCGTGACGCTATTATTATTATTGCGTTTCATCCGTAAAAAAATTACCCTCATAAAGAAGTTTCACTTCAAAAAATATTTTAACAAAACTTGAGTTCTGCCCCAATAGTAGGTAGTGCTTTCGACAAAAATACACGTATTAACCTTCAAAAATTTATTATGTATTTTTAAACTGTTACCGCTTTAAAAAGTTCCGACCTTATCAGTGTTTATCGTCAGTCTCATTAAATTAATGTAAACATTTTCATAATAACCTTTAAAATAAATGTCATTAAACATTACGATATGCATACTTTCATTTCAGAAGATTTGTTAGAAACGCTATTACCAAACAATGTAAAAAATAGATTGACCACAATAATCATAATTGTGCGAAAGTGAGCGCGGTTTTTCAATAAGCAATAAATAATGTAACGCAACCCAACAGTGGCGCGCACGCGCCGACCGCTAACAAGCGCCCGGCCGTGTCATCGTGGTGCAATCTGCCCCACCCAGCATTGGAACTCACTTCGCCGCTAGTCACTAGCTGTAGCGGTGTCTAGTTAGACCTACTCTTCCGCAGGGTTCTTTAACTTACGACACAGGGAATCCTAGTGTGGGGCTAGTGCACTTTCCTTTTTTATTATGTATAATAAAGCTTTGCCTTTATTTCTTGTTGTATTGACGTTGATGTTTTACCGCAATCTAAAGAACGAATCTAGTACTACTGACCCTAAATAAAAAATGAACCGTTTTAACAGACCTCTATCTCTTTTTTATTGCAGCGTAACACAATTTGACAAAAAGAGACGAATGTATACTTTAGTTAAAAGAGTACAAATCGACTGATTTACTTGTTTAAATAATAAGAGTTTTAATTAATTTGACGTATTTACCCAACTATAGGCTAAACGAACCAGTAATTTAAAAAAAATAGTTTGTACCATTGTAGCTGATTTTCCTACGTGAAATTTTGTTCACGTGAATGACTGTTTAAAATAACTTTACTCAAAAATGGACCACTTACACGCTATTCATAACACCGTTTATTATATAACAGATCGCTTTCGCTCATAACTTAATAGTTTCATTAGAGTCAGGTAGGTATAACAGATACTTATACATAATGGAATTTAGTCTTAGTTGCTCGATATGAACGAGAAAGGATAGTTAAAATGTTTAATCGTATCTTACTTATATAATAATATCAAATGTGTCTATTTTTATTTAAATTAATCTACAGAAGCTACTTTTTCTAATATCCCATCTTTGTATTAGATTTCCTAAAAATATTTCGTTTTATATTGTTCGCTTCACTTTTAATAAAATTTAGTTATTTTTTTTTTTGAAATATGTATAGTCAAATAACTATGTGTATTAAATCTATTTGAACTACTTTCTTATTTATATTAATCATATATATTATTATTCTGATCGGATGTTTTAATTAAGCTTCAGAACTTAATTATAAAATATAGGATACTGAAACTATTAATTGGTTTTATAATCTATCTAATATAGCAACATGGCTGCCCGTTGGGCGGTTTCGTTTGTCGCAAATTAATGGCTATGAAATGTAATCATATCCTAAGCTCGCTGGTGAGGCGGGCCTCACGACATCGGTCCAACCTGCCCTTCGGTTAAAATGGCTATAGCTTTTAATTATCTAAATACAAACGCTTGTTCAACCACAGATAAAGATACTGCGCTAGTCTATTATCTGTATAACTGGACATTGAGTAATAAAAAATAAAAAGGAGACATTTATTAATATAGTTACCATAACCAACACTGTATTAATATTCTATTTTATTATATATTATAGCAAATACAGTCTGTTTATTGTAGATATTTGTCTTGATTGTCTATGCTTCCTTTACGTGCAATCAAGTCGAAATGACAGGACGCCATAGGTATTCTAGAAATGGCGGGAAAGTAGAAATAATTTCAGTTATAAAGAAACCTGGCGTTTTTGTTAATAATTTTCGTATTGTTCAACAATAATTAATGAAGTGTTATGTAGAATCTGATACGCTGACTCCAGCTGTGACTAGGTGCACACGACGCGACGTAGGGATTTCTAGTGTTAGGACTAGTGCATAAATTTATTTTTCTTTAATATGAAGTTCTTTTATTTTTTCTTAAATGCTATAGGGTAGCTTGGCTCCTTAAGCTCTGGTGGCGGTTAAAATAAATACACAAATAAATTTAAAATTATTTATTTCATTTTGACAAGGTAATTGGTGACCTTTGAACGACTAATAGGTATGAAAAGTACAAAATGAAGTAATCTCTATTTCTTATACTACATAAGTTAAATAGCATCTCATAAAAAAATAATTTTGGTACGAGTATTAACATAGTAAGGCACACGTATTCTATATTACAGGGTAACGTCTTGTTAAGGAAAATGCGGTTATTACATATATTTTACTTACGGATGATAGTCGGTAGGCTTAGATTATGTATGTGGGATTGTAAAACAGAAGATAAGACGGTTTCGTTTGATTCTGATTGGTCAGCGGTATCTCTGGTCCAATCACAGAGTCTTGCCATTTGACCAATCAAATCAATCGCAGAATCGCTTCGATTTTTAATTTACATTCCCAATCCTATGTTTTGTGACAGAAAGAATTATAAACTGTGTTATTTGAAACAGAATAACTTCGAAAAATTATGTTTTTTTTTTAAATAAATCGAGACTTTTTTTTACTGAATTAAGAATAAATTTGTATTTAATCAATTATTATTTTATCAACAGTAAGGAATTTGAAATATATTAGAAGAAATTATTCTTATTACAATATAGAATTTCATACTCGTAACATTTAATAGAGATCTATCTATACTTAGAGGAACGTTTAAATTAGTTCTTCGAGAGGCATCGTCCTAAAACTGTTCCGAACAAATCAAAAATTTCAAAAGTAAATAAATAAAATCACAGATTCATATTACTTAATTTAGTAAAATTTGGATAATAAACGTTACAACAGTTATTATATAGAATTTTATATACAATGTGATTTTGAATAATAATTTGAAACTTAACAACGTTGGGCTCTATAACATTTGTATCGATTGTCTTGACACTTGTCAAAACTTACGGTGACATTCAGAACGGAGACTTAGCGTTAAGTGTTACTTCTGCATGTCTGTATTATTGAATTTTGAGTTCGCTCTAAGTCTCGTTTCTGAATCTAACTCAGATGGGATTCATTTACACGAAGATGACTAAAACTGTCGCCTTTATAGGTAGACGTAAATTGTACAAAACTACATCTTGTACGTAAATTTACGACAGAAATTAGCAAAGTATTAAAGGGACTTAAACCGATAAAGTATTCACAATTTTTTATTTTTATTGAGGTTATACTTCTTTAGGCGCGTTATGAAAAATTGTTGAGAGTGAAATTTTACGATGCGCGCGCACCGTGACACAAAATTAACAGAATGAAGTTGCCCACGTAAGATGCTACGGCATTGGACATAATTTAAAAATAATATTCGAATAATAATAGAATTTATGTTACACTTAAAGTAAGAGAATAATAATAAATATTTATTTATTTAATTTTTCAAATGCAAACTGAACTTTATTGACTATAATGACTCCTTTTCCAGTCTTTGATTATTTAATTGTAATTAATTATTTACATGCAATCAAAAACTATTTTTAATAATGCCAAAGAAGTATAACTTCTTACGCGCGTACATAAGTACACGCACCCTTTTTTTTTCGTTTTCGTGTATATTCGATATAACGTACAGTTGAAGAAGTAAACAATAACAATCTTAATATATTTTTGACAACTCGATACAAATGCTTTATTAATTATCAGACCCTTCCGTGACATCTGCAATTTAATACAGACATAAAATAATTTATCCAACGTAAAGATAAAATTCCCTGATTACATTTTCTAACACACAATAAAAATATTTATAATATCTTCAATAAGCAACAAGTTATAATGTTTATTGGTAACCGGCGTTTTCTCTCAGACTAAATTATTAATATAACATCATACAAAGCAAAATTTACAAAATAATACAAAAGAACTACTTACACATACAATACTAAATTTATTCTAACATAGCGAACACTCTGAACACGTAGAATATTTGATTGTCTTGGTATGACCAAGCTCATAAAAATTTATTACATCACTATCTAAAGAACTATATTCAATAGCTATATTTACAATAAGTACATCAAAGTTTATGATAAGATACGATATCACGTCTTGCAACTTATTACCTTAAACGAACTACTTTTTATGTGTCTCATCTGCGCCGAAGGGTACAGAACAATAGCGGTAACAGCTGTTAGGAATTATCTTACAACTAAATATATAGAGAATCTGTTAAAATTTTAACATGACAAATAAAGTAAGAACAGAAAAATGAGGCAAGGGATACCTTGGCGCTAATACTAATCGATCACAAGTCATGAAGCCCGAGGCAGAGAGCAAATTTACAACACTATTGAGTCATTTGGAAGCATCGACCAGATTTTTGTAGCGATGATTGATTTAGCAAATCACTATCAAGTGTGATCTGCTGCGCTCGCAGCAGCGGCGGCTGTCGTTCGCCGCGCGGGTGCTACTCTGCCCATAAACGATCTAATCTCTTCGAAGTACGTCTCTTCTGGGGATCTCCTGCGACTGTCGTCCCCGTTCTCGGCCTCATGTTTCTTCAGATGCCTGTCTAAATTCGTCTGTTGGCCGAAACATCTGTCACAGTGACGACAGCGAAACGGTCTCTCCTTATTGTGGATATTTCTTACATGCCGTTGTAAGTTTGACGATATTGAAAACGACCTTTCACAGTATTTGCACCGGTACGGCTGTTCACCAGTATGCGTCCGTAAGTGTCTGGTTAGGTTAGCACTACGAGGGAATGCTTTACCACAGTAAGAGCACGTGTAGCGGTCCCGCGCTCTGTTCACACCAGGGTTCTGGGGCAGCGGTGGCGGTCTAGGGGCTCCAGGTGTGAGGAGTGTCGCAGCCGCTGCTGGAAGAAAGGGGTAACGTCCGAATGACGCTGGCAATGCTAGGGGTAGCCTTCTGCAGAATTGCAGGAGCGCTGGGTGCGCTGGATGAGCTGGATGTGCTGGGTGTGTGGGGTGTGGTGGCGGTGACGGTGTAATCAGGTTGCAGTTTTCATCTTCGAGCCGCTGGGGACGCTTGTGAGTGACTCTGAGGTCGAGCGGTTCGTCGGCCCGTGGTGAGCCAAGTGGGCTGGGGTGGTGATCTAGAGGCGATGATGGCGGGGATGCCAGGCGGCGCGGTGCCGCGTGCTTTTCGCGCATGGCGGCCACTGCGCACGCGCTCATCGGGCTCGTGCGCCACCGACCTGTAACAAAGAAAACCCATTTTTAATATTTAACAAATTCAAAATTGTCTTTAAAATTTAACGACAGAAACTTTATTACAAATCTAAAGTAGTCCAAAATAATAGGAAATTGGTTCGAATGTAGAGAAACTAAGCAGTGGCTGTATAGAATATATTAAAACAATTACAAAGATATTAAAAAGAACCTAAAAATTTAAAATTGTCTCACATTTAAAGTCACATCGTTAATTTATTTCATCACCCGAGCTTTCGTTCAGCAAACTTCCATATTCGCAGCAAAATACATAAATCCGCTCAAACGAACTCGTTATACCAATTAAAGTGTACCAATTTGATATGCGAATAACAACTTTTACATACTCCAATTCGAATGATAGGTAACACTAATGATGAATATCCTAGAAACGTCAGTATGGTAAAATATTGCGAAATGTTGGTGGGGTTGCCATCTGATCGATGCGACCTACGCGAGTACTTGCCTTCCCGCCCACCGGCTTGCGACATCGAAACTGGAGCATTTGGAATTTTAATAACCATACGTATTATCAATGCTGTGACAAAAATATAAAATCCGAGCGATTTATACGAATTGTCTTGGGCTCAATTTGCGTAACGATTTTTTTAGTCCCCTTTAGATTAAAACGTTATTTAAATTAAATTTTTATATTAGTTATTAAAATTAATTGTTGTGAGTTGTACTTTCAAAAATAAATCTTGTATTTAGTAAAAAACATGTGTTTGTGCATGTACACGCGTTAGAAGTTATACTTCTTTGGCGTAACAAGATAAATTTTTTTATTAAATTTTTATCTTTCGCCTTATTCTACGTTTGTAGAAAAAACGACACTAACAATAGAAAAAAAGGTATTAAACACATTGAAAGTTTTATTTTATCGCATTATCTAGTTAATAAAGTTTATATAAATATCGGGACTATCTGAAAATGGACATTTTTATTTTAAAATGTTTACTAAGCTAACTTCAGTGTGCGGGTGTCGGTTTTTTGTGACGGTGTGCGTGTGCATCGTAAAAATTTACTCTTATCATTTATCCCTAACGGAACATAGACAACAGAACTTTAAAAATATTCAGGCATTAAATTTAGAGTCTTTAAACATGAATTCATTGTTCTTCTCTGAGATAGATATTTATTTATAGTCGAGTGCAAAAGTCCCTTTACACAATGACACATCAGACAATCTTTCCATTGAGGGGTGCCGGGTGAACAAATTTGTTAGCTCACGCCTACGTACTGACACGTTGCTAATTTGCACCAAAAGCAGCCGACATAAATCCTTTGTACACGCCGGGCATCGACATCCGGAACCTTATTAGGTGAGCTCGTGAGCAACGCGGCTAGCTTATGATTTGTTACTGGACACTGATTGTATTGCGAGAGTTTCCTTTATGGCGTTTGGAGCAAAATTCGAAATTCGAATGGCTAAGTTCTTATTCACTTAATACTTGTTTTTGTAACAGAATTTTCTTTCATTTTTGATTTATTTGAAGATACGTTAGTAAGGCAGAGGATTCATTGAGGGGGTTTTCTACAAAGCTACTTGAGTGTACTTTCCATCTCGAAAAATATGGCCTAGTTGCTTATCAAGACTAAAATTTAAATAAACTCATATCATTGAGACAATATAAATTTTATTCATAACTTATTATTGATATTATCCTATGTGGTTCATGTATAAAACATAGGAACAGCTATAGCAAGATTCCACAAAGCCCTTATCTCTACTTCCTCGATGCCTATTTCTGTAGATGCCACAGCTTATTACAACCAATAAAATTAAGAAAATTATCCAACTGATACTGAACGTAAAGTTATGATAAACGTTGCAATTTATTCTAGAAAATTTTAGTTTTTTGATTATTTCTCGTTGCAAAGCAATTATTAACCGATTAGCGCTTTGGCACGTTGCCGTGTCGATATTTTCACGTAGACGATAAAAGGTGCTTAGAAATTAATTAGTCGGCGATTTATAAAGAATCTCGAGCGTTCTCTATGAAGTTAGTACATCACGATTCGTGCAATTAGCACGTAATTAACGTGAGACATGACGTGTTACGTGGTAGGCGGGGCAACGGCGTTTATGTATGTTAATCTAAAGACCGTGGCCAATGAGCGCAATGACGCCGCGCCGCCTTGTGATATATTAGCATTTGAAGCGGTATTTATGCCGCTACCAAGCCATTCCGAAGCGACTTTTGTGGGCTTTGTGTCGAATTCTATAATAATATGAGAGCTATTTATTATCGCTATTTATGTGGGTCATATAAATTGATATCTAGGTAATAATGTAAGTAGGATATTGGGCGCGAGGTGCGAATTGAAATAAGACGTTATTTTATCTCAGATCGTTTTATATAGAATTGATTATAGTTTCATAATAGAGTTTATGTTTGCATACGATTCTGAATTGCATATATTAATAGAACATAAGTTGTATTACTTTATGTAATGCTTCGTCGTAAATAGTCACGAATCAACGCCAAGTATATAATGATTATCGTTTATATATATGAAGATTATGTATGCTATTATAACACTTATTTGAATACGATAAATGCTAAAATGGCATGTTATAGTCAAGTCATCATGCATGCTTTGTTCTGTATGATAGTTCTGCTTGGTTTGTAGTGCGTAACAAATATATGTAGGGTCCATTTTGGCGTTTTACTTTATATTTTGTAAATGTAAAGTATTACTTTTAGTAACTTTAATAACATAATACACCAATATTTATCTATCTTATATTTACCTTTCTATCTTTTATCTTATATGTATCTTAAGACACTTTACGCTAATAAATACACAATTATAAATTCATATAAAATGTTTATAAACGTTATTAAAACACAACAGATTAATTAGAGCTCAGATCTATGTAATACATACAGCAATAAATCATAAACAAAAACATAAAACGCTCTAAATCACTTCATTGCTGATATGGTATCCTAAAAAGGATGTATGAATTATCCATTTAATATCTTGCAATATGACATTCCGATAAAGTCTCATAGAAACGCGGTCGGAGGAGATTCACACAGATTTTTATATTTATTTAATGCTGCTGTTTTAGGAACAGAGTCGCGACGATTGCCAAGTTATGATATCGAACGTCAGTGAGGAAAAACTATAGTTCGTTAGTGTTAGGATTATAATCTGTGGCAGACGCTGTGAGAGATGTATCACTAGGAAATATTAGACATGATAAATTAGACTTAGGAAATGTTTTCAAGCAAATTTTGCTGTCAATGTTTTTTTTAAGTTAGAGCTGTACTTTCGACAAGCGAATAATAGAAAAAAAAAAGATTAAAAATTGTATGCAGTTTTTTATAGTATTGTTTGTAATTGCAAATTCTATGTATGGTCTAATGCTACTATACTAGTCTGTGATTATATATTAACAGATTATTAGACAACTTTGGACAAACCCATGACAGTTGAAGGTCAAAGATTATGAGTGATACTCGTATATTAATAAATAATAGTTAAAAAAAACTAAAAAACACGCTTTTAAAGCACATCAAACTAAAAAGTGAAAAATAATTCCTACTTTAGGCTGAAAATGATAATAAACAAAAAATACTGGTATTATTGTGAAAAAGCGTGGGTTGCTCGATAGACGAAAAATATGGCACAGAGTATTTGTTTATTTTTTAGTTAAATTTTTTTGCGTGTAAAAACAGATAAATGTTCAATGTGATTCTGTAACGTTCCATTAAAAGTATTCAAATGAATATATTTTTGTATATAACGGGGCTAACTGGCAGAAGGCTCGTCTGATGTTAAGTGATACTCATGGCAGAAAGTTCGCAAGTTCTTATCTTGTTTTTTATTGTATTATAATATACGTATATTGTGTCTATGTAGCCATTACTAAAAAGCAACATTATATTAAATTTTACGGGTTATCTTATAGTTGGAGATCGAAAATCCAGTTTAGGAAATTAATGCGATGATAATATTTCTTTTTAGTAAAGTACTTCAGAAGAATGTAAGAAATGTATAGGGCCGGCCAAGTTAGGGCGCGCATTCCGGCCAATTGCAAGTGATTTGTCACGCAGGCGCATTGCGTTACTACCTATATAAAGTATAAAATGTACTGAATGTGAGAATCAGGTTGACGTTCATCGTGAGAAAATACAGAAATCGGGATCTTTTTTTGTCAAAGTTAGCCCATAGCATTGCAGTGATCTTTTTCTGCATATTTTGTAAGATATGGGAAAACGATCTTTCTCATTTGGATTTTGTTGTAACGGATAATCTATTGAAAATTTTCTCACCAGGCTAAAACATACATATGTAAAATACGGATTGGTAAACATTGTTTTTTCTATGCCATCATAATTTTCCAGGTTAATTTTGTGTAAGTATTCTTTGTGCAGTGCAGAGCAGTGTTGGCCTAGTGGCTTCAGCGTGCGAATCTCATACCGTGAGGTCGTAGGTTCGATCCCCGGCTGAGCACCAATGGACTTTCTTTCTATGTGCGCATTTAACATTCGCTCGAACATTGAAGGAAAACATCGTGAGGAAATCGACATGTCTTAGACCCATAAAGTCGACGGCGTGTGTCGGGCACTGGAGGCTGATCACCTACTTGCCTATTAGATTTAAAAATCTGAGGCCAATAAATAAAGAGGTTGTAGCGCCACTGATTTATTTTTTATTTAAGTATTCTTTGTAAGTAACTCCATTCCGTTGAACTATTTTTAAGGCTCATTTATCATGTGCCTTGTTATAATGTTATTAATAATAACTTGATATAAACCCAATTCCTTGCACAATGCCTTTTATTTATATTGTATTACATATTAAGAAGAACTTGGTCATGGATAGTTCATTCTATAATGTGCGAGAAATATAGACAGTTTTATAATTTCAAGTTTAAAGTAGGTACCTAATCATAATGAACATAATGGCATTTAAGATTATTTTCTGATTAGAAAACTAATTCAGAGAGCATTATAGGAACCTATTTTGAAATGACAAATATGTTTTTTGTAAGTAAAATTTTTTAAGTTATCCGAAAATGTTTTTTTTTTAGATTATTTATTTTATATAAATAATTGTTATAGATTGACCAGTGTTGGCCTAGTGGCTTAAGCGCGCGACTCTCAATTCGACGGTTCGATCCCCGGCTGTGTACAGACTTTCTTTCTATGTGTACATTTAAAATTCGCTCGACCGGTGAAGGAAAATATGGTCAGGAAACCGGCTTAGATCCAAATAGTCGGAGTGTGTCAGACACGGGAGGCTGATGACCTACTTGCATATTAGATTGACAAACGATCATGAAACAGGTACAGAAATCTGAGGCCCGGACCTTAAACAGTTGTAGTGCCACTGATTTACTTTTATTTTTTGATAGATAGATAGACGCATTTTCATAGATATGAATCGACCTTATTGCAATAAGTAAACTCAAACTAATGCCGTTCTTGTAATAAATACGATCCAAGTTTTATAATATAACCACAGGTGTTTAGAATCCTTTATGAATCGTTGGATTACCACTTTATGATGGAAAATGGTGCCGTTTCCTCGTTTTACGGGCATTTATCGAGTTATGACCGGTTCTGATCTAATTACAAACCTCTATCTAAGCACACGCCAAATTGCGACATTTTGAAAACTGGTTGTTTGCAAATCGCGTGATGTTCTAGGTGCCTGGTACTTGCGAATAAATTAGTGTAGGCTTCAATTTGATTAAATATTTACATAGCCTATGAATTATTAATGTTTCAAATGCCTTTGATATCAGCTGAACCGTGGTCAAGCTCTGTGTTTGATACCCGGCGAAGTTTTTGCATATTCGTAATAATTAGCATGTGCATAGCTTTCTAAATATGAAAAAGAATTAAGTCTTATTTCTAGCAAACAGTGTTAAATCTCTTTACATAACAGTATATGGAAATATCAAAAGATTCTAAATTATTAAGATAATGTTTTGTCACGTTTTTAATTTCACATTTACACGAGAGCGATAGAGACAAAACATTCAATAGTTGAGGATATAAGGAGTTAGTGTTTATATTTAATGTCTAAACTATGTACAAGGATAGATAACAGAGTATGTTGTTGTATAATTTATGGGGCACCATTAGGTCGAACTTGGCAAACTTGCATTTCATTTACATTTGTGGTGACAAGTCAGTATTAAAATGATGTATTGCTCGCTGATTGGGGAATTTATATTTCAAAAACCTATTAAAGTCCTAGATTTAAATCTATGAATTAAAAAAAATATATAAAAGATTTTTTTTATGATATTTCAAAATTAAAAAAGGAATTTCAAGGATTATATCGGTTATATAATAACAAATGTTTAATTGCTGAACAATATACGAACAATCTTATCCTTGCATCGTTTTTTAATTTAAGATGATCAGCCATGGACCAACCATTGCCCTCATAGTCTGTTGGTTGTATAATGTTTGCAAGTTGTAATAAATAAGGTACAATTATTATCCGGGAACGGACCATTAAACAGTAATTAATATTCTGAAATTAATTAAGGACCCTCTCAGTTTGTACTTAATTAATTCATTGTAACGGTACAATAGCATACAAAAGCACAGTGAAATCCTAACACGACATTGCGCCAACGCATATGTAGGTGGCATTTATCACTCGGCGTTTTATTATAGGAATCCCTAATAAATTATGGGAACTCAAGCATCATATTTCACTGTTGTTTTAAGTTGTTTGACTGCGAAATACAGCTTTTGGGAGTAAAGAAGTGATTCACTGAAAATAAATTAAATTTATTCATAATAAAGTATATATTTTCCGATTGCCCGTCGAAATTTGAAAAAAGATTTTTTAAATATCGATTAGATTCATTACGACTGTGTTTTATTGACATAATATTACAATCGTGTCATCATCGGACGTCAAGGCAAAATACAAAATACCATCCGTATCACCTCGACGCCCGTCGTTCCACAACTGAGCGTTTTCTAAGGCAGTTTTTGCCGCGCACCACCACTATGTGGAACCAGCTGCCCACAGAAGTATTTCCGAACCAATTCGACTTAGGGTCCTTCAAGACAAGAGCGTACCAATTCTTGAAAGGCCGGCAAGGCACTTGCGAGCCTTCTGGCAGTGTGAGTGTCCATGGGCGGCGGTATCACTTAACATCAGGTGAGCCTCCTGCCCGTTTGCCTCCTACTACATAAAAAAGTGTATCATGTGCTAGACTAAGCAATGTTAATTTGTAATTTTAAACAGTATTTGGGTAAAATACAGTCAATTTATAAATATTTCCTATTGACTCCAGTTTAGAAATACAGAATGTAAACATAACTGTCTTTTCCACTTACACTTTCAATTTAAAAACATTTATTTAATGACAATTATAAAAACGCGGTTACATAATATACATCAATATCTAATTACAACGGTGTTTATTGGTATGGACAAAAATTAAATTGCCTCGAAGCCTTAGGCGACCGGATGTAGTTGGTGTCACAGATTATCACATACTCTACTAAACCAAATAGATCTAATACATGTTTAAGACTTTATAATTTAAAACCTTACGACTTCAATTTAAGATGTATTTTAAAGTGCCGGGTCCGATTATCGTACAAAGAAGTTCTTAAAAGTTGTTGATAGGTGAAAGTGGTCGCTGTCATATCGATTTTAGTGTAAAAATTTAATAGTGATGGGTGTTACAATTATTTGATCATGTCACATAGACGTTTCTCAGTATATGAGAGAAATTAATTTTTTAATACTCCATCGTAGTTTTAGTGACCTAGAAATCTCGGATGTGTCAGTTGGCAAGTTTGGCTCGATAATAAAAATTATGTAGGTTATAACTAATAGTAAGCAGATAATCAGTGCTTCAACCGGCAGAATTTGAATGAAAATCATCTGAAGATCAAGGCGTATATTATGTACCTGTTTTCTGAGACTTTTCTGCATATTGTTCGGCTGAGTTCACAAGAGTTGCTTCCTATATTATTAGTTATAAGATTTAGGTATATATGTATATACGTATATGTATATATATTTCTTAATGTTTTTTATCTAGGTTAATTGGTGTGGGTGTAAATATTGTGTCGTTCTATCGAATTAGTAATTAGGTACTGTAAAGATAGAATAAGGATATGGAATAAATAAATATTTTCTAATTTTCCTTACATACTTTTAGGTGGCTACCCAACTGCCATAAAACTTTTACGTTACAAACAGATACACGTCATACGTTACCATAATAGAAACATAATTAAAAATATAAAATGTTAAGTTAAAATATTGGATGAATCTTTAAAACAACACAGTAGAATGGGAAGACAAATAGTAATACAATATTTAAGATACACGAAATAATTTTAACAATAATTTTTTTTTTTAAATAAATTAGAATGCATTTAACAATTGTTAGATATAATAAAAGTATAACAATTCTTTAACTTATGTTTAAGTTATTAAGTTTTGAAAGTTAATATTGATCACTCTATGGTAATCGAAGCTGTGATTGTTATCTAAATGTAAAATTAGAAGCATTTAATATGTATTTCTATTTATTGACGTTCATAAGTGTTAATTGTGTTATCTAAAAGAATAAATGATTTTGAATTAGAATTAGAATTTTATTCACAGGGCCGGATTTCTACAGCCCTGGTTCCAACACAATAGAGACTTCGGAAAAAAATGTTTTGAATTCCGACTAGTAAACAATAGTAAACAACTTTTCTTTATGATATATTTTATATGTTTATTAAATACTAAACTACTGGTTTCACAATAAATTATTGATTGAGAAACTCGGCTGAATTTTTTTTCATTTTATTTGTCAAGTTAATTGGGGCCCAGACCTCTAAATCCGGACCTCTAATTCAAACTAATCCTCATAAGCTTTATGGAAAACCACTTTTTCTAACAAAGCAATGAAACCATATAAAGCTAAAGATTATTATTAAAAAATTACGTTAACTTTCCGGCCATGCTTTTTATTGTGTGATGCATTATCGACCTTCTGATTGTTCTAGATCTGTCATGTTAATAAACCAGTTGGCATTGTCATAGAGGATGGTATGACCCCGTATCTTACGTATGTAATGGTGTTTATAACATGTCGATAGATAACTGGTATTTAGATGAATAAAATATAGATTTTGAACGTATTTCAACATTCTTGGAGTCTGTTCTTCGACTGAAAGATTCAAAACGTCAATACAGCCCTGCGATTCTGTAACTCACTTTTCGAACTCACACAGCGGTTTTCGCATCGGCGGTCGCTCTCAAATCAATCATTTTATAATTTGGCATTTTGATAAGCAATAAACTACAAGCTCCCACCTTTTCAGAATGCCAAATCATAAAATGACTGCTTCACGACTGATTTGAGAGCGACCGCCGATGCGAAAACCGCTGTGTGAGTTCGAAAAGTGAGTTACAGAATCGCAGGGCTGTTCACGTGTTTATGTGAAAGAGACTAGGTTTTATATAGATTGGTTGTTTTACTCCAACATGGAATATAACTAAAAACCAGTGACGCTACCTTTTAAGTCTGGGCCTCAGATTTCTGTATCTGTTTCGTGATCATTGATTTATCTAATAGGCAAGTACGTAATTAGCCTTCTGTGCCTGACACGACCTCATATGGTTTTTTCATAGTTGGAGCGAGAGCACGTTTAATTTTTCTATAGTTATTTTTATACACAACCTATCAGCAATTTATAATATAAATCAGCTAATTCGTTTTCAAATTTGTTTTTTATGTTACAGGCAGGAGGCTCATCTGATCTTAAGTGATACCGCCGCTTATAGATATTCACACAGCAAGAGGCCGCAAGTGCGTTGCCGGCCTTTTAAGAATTGGTACTCTCTTCTCTTGAAGGACCCTAAGTCGAATTGAGGTCGATTATAGATATTTTTAACAGTATTAAAATAGTGTAAGTATTGTGTATTATATCTAGATCCGAGATACAAAATGCGTAGTCGAATTCTAAACAATCGACATATATTGTATATTTACACTTAAACGTGTTTATACAGAATGTATTAAACTAATTGCGTATCAATAAAACTGATCCAGTAATGAGGACTGGAAAATAGCGAGGCGAATCGATCTCGTATGCAAATTATCCATTTCTTGTCACTAGTCATTCCTACAATGTAATTATATTGAATTAACCATCGGTTATTTCGTGAGATTATGTAAACTAGTATCGTTTTTATAAACAAAGATAAAATGCTATGCGTCCGTAACTTTAACGCTATATTTTTTTTATTTTTTTACAGAATAATATAATTTACATCATTGTATATTGTATTTGAAAACCACTGTGGTTTGTATTAATCTAATAATAGCAGTCTTGTTATAAAAATAATTCCTCTATAGATGAGGCTATCGAATCAAAAGACTCCCGGAACTACTACAAGCATATATATGTATAAAACAATTCTCAGATAATTTCTTCATTAATTGTTAAAACAAAACACGAAACGTACCTTCATTTGTCAAGTTCTTTTGGGACGGATTTCAACGAAAAGTATGAGGCAAGCAAATATAATCATTCTAGCATCGTCAACATCTAATCCATTAATAATTACCGCAAATAATACGCATACAGAACTCAAATAAACAGTAATATTAAGCATAAGTAATATCAGAGCAGACCTCTATTATAAATAATAACAAGATGCGAACCTTGATTTACGATGTCATTAGGAAACAACGTACAGGTTGACGTACAAGGTCTAGTCGATGCTACATGTGACCTAAATATTAATTGAATATGATTTACTTTTTTAATTATTCAAAACCGGTATATAATATATGTACCTAATGAATTTCGTTACTGGTACAAGTTTTAGATCAATTAAAACTTGAATTTAGATAAATAAGATTAATTTATTATTCTATGTGGACTTATGTTAATGTTGATTTCGATTAAAGTAGCGATCTGTCTTTTTCCTTTACTATAGAAATTATATATGTACAGACAATATTATACACAGGGCTACAATGCTTTATATGTGTGTGTGTAGTGTATGGCTTGGATCTTTTATCTTTTTAGACGTGAAGTGCTTTAAGACCTAAATTGGTTGATTTTTGGGTTGGAAACATGCCAATTTCCTTCTACCTTTTCCGAATAACTTCACGTACTAAATGTTATTATTAGTGGTCTGAACTAACAGTCTATTAGTTAAGAGTTTCCATAACATTGCTTTAACGTCGAAATCAATATAACATCCATTTAGAACACATAGGTGACTCTTTCTCTGTGAAAAAATCTAGTTTTTCATCGTCAAATAACAAATGAGGAAAATCCTGACAATTCTCTGGCGTAAAGTTCGTATGACTGTTATTTAACGTAATTATTTTAAAACTACCAAGTATTTATAACTAAAAGCCACTGAGGAAAACCCAGAATTATGTTTATTATTTTTTTTTTATTATACATACAGTTAAAAATCAGTCATTATCTCTCTCAATATTAACAAACACGGTAAAAAATTGTATTATTATGATTTAACTATGGAACATGAAGCTATTTTAATGATTTCGTTTATAAATTGCGTGAACATACATTATATAATCTCACCTGTTCTTTGATTTGACCTGTGTATGATAACACAATATAACAAGTCATTATGTATGAATGCGATAGATAATTGCTAGCAGCGGGTTGATTTGTTCTAATAACTTAGGGTTCTCAATGGCATTTAATACTTATTTATTGTATGGCGTTATATTTAAAAAAAAACAGAACAAAATGTTTCATTACTAGACATTTTGTCTATAAATTAAATTGTCCATTGCAGGTTTTATTTTTTCTATATGTATGCTATTGAGATTTAATATTTAATAAACACGTAATAAAGGGATAATTTTCTAAATAACTCATACATTTGTTGATGTGATTTTAGCATGTTATATAACTTGAACTACTAATAAAGCTAGAACTACACCACGCTACTACCAAGATTCATAGTTTGAAATATAAAGTGCACTCGTATAAATCATCCTTGCGTGATACCGATCAGGTTTTGTAACGGATATCATGGATGAGGCAACAGTAACCGAAGTATCAATGGGCGAACAATGCTGCCCACTTAAGGCTTGACTGATTCCTAAAGATGATATTTGGTGCTAAATGCCAATGCTTTTCACAGGCTATGTATTGTGTAACTGTTTTTGCATTATTAATTTGTAAGCTGTAATATAGATACATGCGGATGGGCTACTGAATGGATGATCTGTTTTATTTTTATATAATAGGGGGGCAAACGAGCTTGCGGGACGACTAAAAAGGGCAGTCTATGGGCTGCGCATAGACACCCATTTTTAGTGGGTGCGTCGCCGGCCTTTGATGTAGGAGTAGGCTCGCTTTTTGAACATTTGGAGGTCGTATCTCTGAGGGAAGACCCCCCCCGGGAGCCGATTCCACAGTTCGCTAGTTCGCAAAAGAAAATGCCTTGTGAAGCGGACCGTGGAAGACCTCCAACCATCAAGATGATGCTGGTGAAATTTATAGGTCGTTCGGCTCGTACGGTGTTGAAAAGAGGCAGGAGGGATCAACCCAAACAATTCTTCCGAACACTCTCCGTAATAAGCTTTGTAAAAAACGCAAAGAGACGCAATGTCTCTGCGTAGCGAGAGAATCAAGCCGATCAGTAAGACATTGGAGATTGACAATTCGACAAGCCCTTCGCTGAATTTGGTCAAAAGGAAGAAGCTGGTATTTGGGAGCACCGGCCCAGAGATGCGAGCAGTATTCCATATGAGGTCGTACTTGAGCTTTGTAGAGCATACGTTGCACCTCATCTGTTTTATTCGCTGTCTTCTCGTCTTTTTGAAGTTATACTTCTTTAGGCGCGTTATGAAAAATTTATGAGAGTGAAATTTTACGATGCGCGCGCACCGTGACACAGAATTAACAGAATGAAGTTGCCCACTAATTGAAGTTATACTTCTTTAGGCGCGTTATGAAAAATTGATGAGAGTGAAATTTTACGATGCGCGCGCACCGTGACACAAAATTAACAGAATAAAGTTGCCCACTAAATCGCTCATTAAGTTGAGGAAAAAATACTACCAACAAAACAGAAATGGAACGCACGCCGCCTCTGTTCACTGTGTATTTATATTTATAATATTTATCCACATGCTTTGAGTTTCTACATTTAAAACACGTGTTTTCATTTTGTTTTCATTATACAAGTGCGAATTTTATATGTGCGTCTGAATTATAATCAGAAGTGATTTAAATTGAATATTTAAATCAATACTAATTAATATTAGAAAATATTTGTGTAAAAACTGTGCTCATCAACCTTCTTAAGTCCTTCAATACAATTGAGGTTAACTATCCGTATGTATTATTAATAATGCCAAAGAAGTATAACTTCTTACGCGCGTACATAAGTACACGCACCCTTTTTTCTCTTCTTTCAGTACCATACCTCTACTCGGCCTGGTGGACTGTACTAGGAGGTCGTTATTTCCGTAAACAGCGTAATATTAGCAATAAGAAAATCCCACAATTGAGGTGGCATGGCCCATATTCTTTTACAGAACAGGGGGAAAACTAGCAGGAGGCTTACATGATGAATATGCTGCTTATGGAGAAGCACTACAAGAAGAAGAAGAAGGACACACACTGCCAGAAGGCTCGTGCCAATTCAACTTTAGGTCCTTCAAGAAAAGAGCGCGCCATTTCTTAAAAGGCTGGCACTCACAAACCCTTTGGCTTTGAGAATACTCATAGGCGGCGGAATCACTTAACATCAGATGAGCCTCTGTGCCCATTCGTCTGTTCTATAAAAAAGTGCGTTACGGGCATTACATTGTAATGTTTGATTTGGATTTGGTGGACATCAGATATTTCGATTCGAGTCTGGAATTGGCTTCACTAAAATAATATTCAAATCAACAGACATTGTGTATGTGACAAATATGAATCAGATTGTGTAAGTTTTGGCATTATGCGGCCCACGTGCTTAGATGTTGACGTGTTTATTGCTTTTGATCTCGTGAAAGTGTCACGAGAATTATTATAGCTAAGACAAAAATATGTAAATGCCTTTTTTGAATAAGTATCAATAAGTATTAATTCAAAATTTTATCATAATAGGTTGAACGGTGCTTATTTGATGTGACATTCTTAATTTAAAAATTGTTTACTTATGAAAATACATCAAATTTTGGATTTTTTAAATTAAAAATTACCACTTAAAAAAAGGTTTTGAAGGATAGTCCAAAAATCTTTATTTATTTAAGTCAATATCAAGTTTAGTTTATTTCAGTCATTAATCATTATGTTGTTGTTTTTTTATAAATATCTTTTACTCATTTGTTTTATTTTACGTAAATAACCTATAACATATAACTCACTTTTTTAATAGATTTGATTGATTCTAGGCTATAGTAATTACTATACTAATTGTTTTGAAAACAATTAAATGCCTGAAACTGATATTTATGTAAATGAGAAATAATTTTACACGTATTTTAATTGGTACACTATATTTAAATTAGTGGTGTTTAATTGACGTTCCTAATTAAATATCGAGAAAAATTTTCCTTTTCAACTTGATTGCCTTAATATATTCAAGGTCTGCTAATAAACATATCAAAATAAAATTATTACATTTTATTACCTATATTAAGATTATATAACAAATGACACAGGTTACCGCAAAAAACCCCGTTCGATTCTCGGAAAAGTAGTTGGTAGTCACAAAAAGGCACAAATTTTAATCGGTGTTATTAAATAAAGATAAAGCAGGCTAGGGGCCGGCACAAAAGCTAAAAAAAAAAATTCTCGACTATAGCCCGCAATATATTTTTAATTTATCTTGTTATTAATATTAGTTTTCGACCTATGTGTGAATCGTATGTGATACTGTACATATATAAAAATGTGAGCACCATGTACCTATATAATAATTTAGTTATTTGCGGCATTGTTTTTTATAAAACAATGTGCCTTTTTTAGTATAGTAGTTTTTTTTTGTTCAAGGTACATGGTCTTTACATATAATCAAATCAAATCAATGTATACAAAATATTGTACAAACTATTTTAAAAGAGTAAGTATGGAGATTCCTGCCTATTCTTCTCCATATGAAACTACATTTTAAAGGGGCAACTAGAGTAATTTTTTTAAATATTTTAAATGTTTTAACTTTGACTCAAACCGTACTATATTTAAAAACGAACTTGTACAAGTTGAAAACAAGAACTTTTTTCCTTATTAATTCTAAAATATTATTTATTGAGATTTGGCGTAGATATGTTGCAAATAAATCAATGATAATACAACACTAAGGCACGCATTGCGAAGACCGTTACATCGTTTAATTTCGCATACAAAATCGAAAACCGGTGTTTTTCAGGCACCGATTATGAAGATCGATGCAAATACTGGAGCATTCATATATGGGCTTCATTAAAACATAAGTGTCTTTTTAATTTATATAATCGGTCACATTGTAAAAAGCATTCAATACCTTAGAACGATAAAGAAAATCAGATTTTAATTAATTAATTTAATTACAGCATACATGCCAAACAAAGAAAAGACTACTAACACATTAGTTCTACTTCAGTCTTCCCAAACCAAATATATTCAGTTCTGCACCAGAACGGAACCAGCGAGATCATGAGCGGTAGCTGCTTGTAGAGGTCAGTTCGTACAATTAATAAAGTTACTAACGTATATATCTGGGGACCATCTTTATTAGGAACCTTTGATAAACGTACCGGTCTAGACGGTTGCGCATTCAGATAAGCATAAAGTTATTCTTTACAGCATAAAAATGAGCTGAAAAATTATGATAATGATGATGTTTTTGTCTCGTCATATCGTCAATACATTATGGGCCAAGCATTTCTTCGCTTTAATAATTGTGTTACAGATAATTCTATTCCGCTACAACCACTGACAGAAATGAACAGAATCACCCGCTCTGTTTGAATAACTATGTATATAAACTATGTTATATGATATAGATACATAGTAGCTATAGTTTTATTAGAATTTCCGAAAATTTGATAGTACATTTATCGAAAAAGGCTTACGTACATATAACTTTGTAATTATTTGTATTATGTGTATTTGTAAGTATGTTTGTAACTATGTGTATTTTTTAAAAGATTTTTTTAATTAGAGAAAATGCGATACCACTTTATCATACAATCGGTTTCGTAATCAAAATTACCAAGTACCACGCAACGCTTATTATGGAAATAATTCAAAATCAACATATTATCAAAATTATTGGGTTCGATAAAATGATTGTTACTTACGATCGAGTTTTATACGGATCGTTTATTAAGTGGATTCACCTTTTCCGTGACATTTTTGGAATAGCAAAATATTATTTGATATTGTTATTAAAACAAACGTATAATTATATTGAAATAACTAAAAGTCATTTTGTTATTTACAACTTTATTTTATTTTTTAACGAACTTTATTTATTAACGATTATGTTTTCAGGCGTTTTACGTACGATACGATTACGATACGATAACACCAAATTGGGTAGGTTAATTATTTCGTAAATAGTTTTAGAGACAGGCTTCGGTGTCCACAAATCCAAAACATTTAGCGGGAATTTTGAATCCAGAACAAAAATGTCAAATCACATTTGGAACACAATTAATGAGCTTGAAGCAATTTAAAAACCACAGATAAAACGTTATGCCTATACACGTCCTGATAGTGAAAATTCTACACTTTATGGTTTGACAGATTAAAGTACGATACTCGTTTTTACCTAATTCTGTAAAAACATGAAAACGTTTCGATCGATTTACGGTGTTTTTAATATAGTGTAATCTAGACATTTAAGCTGTTTAGTACCGTTACATAAAATACTTGTGTTTTTTTAAATCCACTCACTAGTGTCTTTATAGAACTGTCTTGTAAGCCTAGCACTATTCACAGTGATGACTAGCACTACACTAATAGTTGCTAAAACTACACTAGCTTAAAAGGCTTAGTTCTTTTGATCACTAGCCCCGTGGTGTCGAGCTTTGCAGCTTCCACATTCACGTGGTGAATTAGCCTCTGTTGGTGGGCTTTCACATGTTTTTTTTTTATTTTCTTCGTCGACGCTGTGTTAAGGTCGTAGATGTCGAACTTTCGGACGTTTATGACTGAAGTACCTTATTTTGGAATTATTGTAGAATTTTAATATTACTTTTGCTGCACAAAAGTTCTTTCGTGTAATTCAAGCTCACCGATGTCCAGATTGAGTATTCGGATAAACGAGCTAGGTCTGGATATCCATAGTTGCTCCCCTCACACTTTATAATTGATTTTGTTTTAGCTTTTGTAATTTTAATTGTTTTGCTTAGTTTTTTTTAGTAATTGTTTCGTTTAATATTTATGTCATGTTTGCCTTGTCACATTAAAAATTGTATATTTTGGTTCTTTTACCAATCAGTGTGCCGAGCGTTGGCAAGCTTTTATCAATAATAAGTCAAGAACTTTACAATAATACCTTTGTTGTAGACTTAACTGTATTGCATATATAACATATATGTATTATAGGTCGTGTATTTCGTGATAAAATATCTCTAATTACTGACCACGTGTTAGGGAAATTGAGTAATTAAAGCATGTCCATTAATGTCGACAAATAAAACAGTTGGATATAGTCTGTAATCAATAATTTCCGCTTCTAGATCACGATCAGTATTAAATTTAGATTCACGTTGGACCGGCTCGTTTCCTGTATCACTTATAACTAAAAACAAGTAGCCTAGAATTATCTGAGTATTTAATAGGTATGAATAAAGTTTCTTACATGCCTCTTTTCTTTAAAAGACATTCGCACATTACGCAACTGTTTTCTAAAGTTATACTTAAAAATGATGAGAGTAAAATTTTACCGACACCCTGAAGTTAGCTATAGTCAACATTTTAGTTTTTTTGTTATATTTAAATAAACTTTATTTCACTAGATAAAGCGTTATAATAAATGTTTTGAAAATATTTTTATCTTGTTACGCCAAAGAAGTATAACTTCTAACACGTGTACATACATACACACAAGTTTTTTATAGAACAATAAGCAAACGGACAGGAGGGGTCGCAATGCGTTGCCGGTCATTTAAGAATTGGTACGCTCATTGCTTGATGGAAAGTTTTTTAGCGCAGTGTGGCCCTCCCGGAATGACAGAAGGGCAGCCTGTGCGTCCACCACCGAATGCTGAATGTTCTGACGGTGGATGCCTAGGCGGGCTTCTCCACATCAGAAGCATGTGGTACACCCTAGGTTAATCTCTGTTCAAACTGCACCTTCATTTTGGAGTGGGCTCTGGGAGTATCTGGGTGATAACTGAGTAACTGTTTTTACTCTTTACACAGTATTATCTATTACATCTGTATTACATATTAGTATAAATAAAGATTTTGTTATTGTAAGAAGAAAAGCTGAAACCTCCTCCAACATACAGTATGAATTATGACAATTATGCCTCATGCCTAAACTACTTACGACTGAGACAAGACTAGTTTGAAACAGATAAAACAATAATATAAATGATTAATTGTTTATAAATGTTAATTTATATATTAAACGACGACTAACAATGACTTCAGTAATATTTAGACGGAATTTATATCCGTTTTATTAACGAGAACTCTTACAAAAACTAAAATAGTTCAATTATACTGTTGCTTATTAGAGCATTCAGCTGTCTCATTTCATCACAGGGTAAGCTCAATTAGAAAGAAAGAGATATCATTTAGTTATAACAATGTTCGAAGCTTGATTGTTTTTTGTTTTTTATATACATTGATACATACATCGCCTTAGGAGACACTTGGAGGAGAGCCACTTCCATTCAAACTACACTTTTAAGGATAGAGAAATTTATAGAGAAAAAATATAACTAATACGTATCTTTTAAATAGGCACATATTTCATCACTAAATAACATCCTGATTACACACAATTTCTAAGCCAATAGAGAATGAACAATGGCCACAATATTGAATAGCATTTCATAATGCAACGAAAATGGGCTACTGCTTAATTAAGCGAGCGGCTTTCTCTTCCAAAGCTCCTGAAACGTCAAGCTATTATGCCTTGTATGGCACATGCCGACATATCTGCTTTACATACTCATCTTGCTATGTGAACTAATTAAATGACCGCAAGTTGTATCCTTTTTATATATTATATGGCTTTCCTTCGGAGTACGAGAGCGAATATGGTGATATGTATATCTAAATCCTTGTAGAGATATACTATCTGCTGTTCAGCAAAACAAATTCAACTTAGGGTCCTTCTAGAAAAGAGCGTACTTATTCCTAAAAGGCCGACAACGCACTTGCGAGCCTTCTGGAGTGTACATCACTTTATATTAGGTGAGCTTCCTGCCCGTTTGTTTGTTATAAATAAAAAAAGCCTACTACCACACTCAGAGGCGTTTAGATTTGCTTTTACATTTTCCGGGGTTATTTCAAGTGATTTGGTATAAAATTCCAATCGGATCCCATGCGCCAATGGATTTTCAATTCTTAAGAATGATGTCAAGTCTTAAAAAATAAATGACCTTTTTATTTTTCCCACCAATATTCAAATAGCTAATAAATACTTGTCACGCGCACGGCAGCCCATTCAAGCTGCGTCAAATTCAAATAATATAAATTAAATTTGTGAATATTATCATTATCATATCACTCAAGAACTAGATTTAGTAGATCACTTTACAAGTCCGATGATGGATTTGCACATAATTCCAACATTTTTGGCGCGTTTACGTAAATTGTTGATAGGAAATTAGATCGTTTAGATGCAAATGGATCTCTTTTGCTAATTTTATGCATAAGAATGCTAAATAGCATACGTATGTTAAGCAGATCCATTGACGACATAACTTAAACTAAGGCTAGGATTAAGAGACCAGTTTAAGACCTAATTAGGTGTTAAAATTTAATGAGTATACCACAGTTTGGATATAAGGCGTAAGTGTTTGGTTTCTGAGAGGTACAGTTGTTGCCGGAAGAGACCGCTGAAAGCGTATACGCAAGTTTGACGAAGTTGTCCCTACCTAAAATTACATTTATTATGTGGGTAATTTTTATATTGTAATGCAAGGATGTGCTAAATAAATAAATAACCAGATGAAATTGACTACGCTGGCATTCGCTCATCGCCTTGTCAACTAAAACCATTTCTTCTGGGACCAAGTCACATTACCTTCCACAGCGTATCCCTAATTATCTGCAGCTACAGGGACGCAACACCGATCTTAAATTAAATTGGAGATTGATATGCCTTTTATTTTGCAGGTCTTTTAGTTCAGTCATTTTTCCAATAACTTAGTAATATGTATTTTTGACTTTCAGCAATCTAATTGATTTATTTTAACACAGTGGTTGCCTGTAACAGATCGCTGAACATAAGGCCGCCACTTGCCTTATTATATATTATTATTATTAAATTATTATTTATAATGCAATTCAATCAAGTAAATAACTAGATACATTGAATCTGGTTGTAATCAGTAAAATAACGTCGATTTTAATTTCTGATCGTCTAAGCAATTTATCTACACTTAAAAATCAAATATTCTTTGGCAAATAACATAGATATAGTATATCACTGTAGGCGTATATAGATAACTATAATCATAAATTTACGAATAGAAAATTAAAACAAATTTAAAAAGTTTGGTCTCTGTGGCAGTGTACCTTTGACGCTGGCAGCATCCTCGCTATAAACAACATACTGTATACATAAATTATGTCTTGTTCTCATCGAACTTCTTTAAGATTCGATGCAACAATATTTAATCAAAGCAAGTTACGATCTTAATAATTCAAATACACTAATAATAAAACCATTTATCAAACGTTCGTTTTATGTCAACATAAAGTAATAACTTCATAAATTCAATCAATATTAAACTTGAGTGATGATTGCGAAATGATTTGTAGACATAATTCGATTTCACGGTTTAGTATCGTTAATTATGTTTATCGTATCGTCTTCTGGTTATGGTGAAACTGATGTGGTTGACAAAAATTTAGAACAGGTGTATAAATATATATATATATATAAATACATATATTTACTGTAAAACAATGAAGGCCGTTAAAGCTTCTAGACGAATGAAGGTCATATTTACTATATTAACACTTAGACCCCAATAAGTTCAGGATACATAAAACTTATTCATTTTAACCGTTTTTTTTACAATCACTTTTCGATTAGTATTCGATAGAAAATAAATTATAACCCAAACCTTTGATAACAAATAATGGATAATGTGACACTTCTGAATTCTGTCAATGTCAAGACTGAATATGTCAGTCTGTCAACAGAAAATATTGATAGAACTCTCACATAAAAGAAGAGGTTTTGACGTCATATGATCTTTATAATATTATTTAAGAATTAAGTCTTAAGTATACGTAGTATAATTTTAATTAAAAACTAGATTTAATTTATCTCGATTGAAATTTGAACGGAAAGGGAAGACGACATATTATATGTCACTTGATCGTTGAGTGGTTTGATTAGTTGTTAAAAGACATTTTATGATACTGAATTTAAATAGATAACAGTTTATAATTAAAAAGGGCAACACAGCGAAATGTCCGTAAACATAATCACAATTTGACAGCTGACAGTTTTGACATTTATACAGATGTGTTAGTGAATGCACAATTTAATTTTTGAATAATTATTACTTCATTCGCTTTAAAACGATGGCATAATGATAAAATTCACAATTTACTGATGAAAGTTAATTGTCACAGTGACAGCTGACGGCTGATGTTTGACGAACTGACATTGAAGAACGCGGGAAAATCAATTATGAGGTTTAAATATATTTATTAACTTCTTAATTATTTAGCTACACTTGTAATAATACTAACAAGTTCTGTCAAATATTATTTATTTATTTATTCATTCATTAAAAAAACATATTGTGAGTATCGCAATAGATTGACAATAGCTGTAATTTCTCCGATGGACGTTGTCGTGTTCTTGCTCAATATATTCTGTATTCCCTTGTTAGCCGACATTTTACGCGTTTACAGTTTGCTCAATCTGATATAGTTTTACATAAACGCTTCTATAACCATGAGGAAGTGTATGAAAACGAGTTGGGAGTTTTTATTAGCGTATTCACTGCTGAATTTTATAGTCATGCTAAGGAGAAAAAATACATTTATTCATAATTTAAAGGTTTGTTTTTCACATTGCCATATTTTGTATTTTTAGCTTGTTTGGGCCTGTTTACAGTCTCTGAAGCGTATGTAACTTATGTGAACTGTTATTAAAATTAAAAATATAAATATGAAATTATATGCAATATAATTAATAAATATTTATTAAGAAAATATTTTGACCGGATGGAAGTATCTATAATTATAACTTTATAAGGCTATTTAGCATTTGTTTAATAGACATTTCGCGTAATTTACAGACGATGTGTATTCACGGTAAATGAATAAAATTTGTTAATCAAAGCAAACATAAAATTTACTTAGAAATTATTGATTAAACCCATAACTTTTAGGAACTTTTTTTTTCTGTGTACTGCCACTATGTGGCATTCAATTCCAAGATTTTTCTACGAGTATTGCAAATTATCTTGATTAAAATCAATTTTATTACGATTCTACCAGAAGAGCGTACCAATTGTCAAAAGGCAAGGCACGAACTTTCAGGCGTTGTTAACGTTCATGGGCAGCGGTATGACTTGATATTAGGTCCTATGAAAGTAATTGTATTGATTCTAGATACAGCTTAACTATGTTATGTTGGTTTGTGTACGCTTCAAAAACTCAAAAAGTTCTGCACCGATCGAGCTAAAATTTTAGCATGATATATACGAGTAGTAATTCCACATCAAGGACTGTTTTTATCATAATTTTTATTTTCTTGTTTTTTTTTTTTGTCAAGTATTGCAAAATTAAACTTATATAAAATGTATTGTTTTGTTTCGCATTTCTCAACCATTCAATCACAATGTGCCACAGAAAGCGTGGCAGGGTACAGCTAGTATATTATAAATACGGTAATTTACGGTATGCTTGTGTCTTAAAAGTGTAATGTAAAACTTTCGTTGTCGCAAGATTGCGATTTTGTTTATAGCTGGATTATAATTAGAACAATTTTCCGAGTTAGATTATTATGTTTCAGGTGTCCACATTAATGGGCTTATAAATGAAGCAAAACGTGGCCGGTAGATAACGACGTAATTGCGCTCCCCGAACGTATATTTATATAGTCGGCTAATGCACTATGAATTACCATGATTAACTTATTTTATGGTGGTTATGCTTGTATCAAAATTAATTTTGAGTTGCGCGATATCAAATGACACACTGGATAGACGATATCTGTTGATACTGTTAGACTTTTGAGCATATTAAAGAAAGGAATCAAGTGAAGTTGCATAGCTTTAGCATTAACATATTCAATTTGCTTGGCCTAAGAGACCTTCTCAAAAGAGATTTCCAGGTTCTACTATGATCTTAAGCAGTTTGCTGCCAGCTTTTAAACTCCTTGATTTACTCAATGTTTAAAAGAAACCCTGAAGGATTTGGTTGTCTATACGATTGCTTCATTTGCTTATAAATATATGGCACATGTACGATTGATGATTTTAAATTATAAATGATATAAAACCCTTATCTATGTGCTAGATAATACATTGATGGATAATACAGGCGGATCAATTCGTTTTCAAACCCCCCGATTTCGTAAACATAAAGAATGTAGAGTAAGTAAACAAGTTCGGTAATTAGCATAATCGATGCGAGATGTCAATTAAATTGAAATGTTCATCTCTAATAAACCTTGTTAAGATGATTTTTAAGAGGCTTTCATTGCCGATGTAATATTTTTATTTCCAAGGATAATAATTGATAACGCAACGTAATCATTGCCTAAATTGCCTACAAATATTGTTTTCGTAAAAATGATGAACGGGTAGGAGGCTCACCTCATGTTATGTTGTACTTCTGACCTTGGACACTAACTAGTTTCCCGCCTTTTAAGAATTGGTACGCTTTTTTCTGGAAAGATCTTAAGTTGAATTGGTTCGCTAAAATACCTTGACAGGCAGCTGGTTCCACATAGTGGTGGTACGCAGCAGTAACTTCCTAAAGTTGTTAAGATACGGGCGGCCTTATCGCTTATGAGCGATAACTTTCAGGCAACAGTTAAAGTGCAAGAAGTACATAACTAAATAACCATAAATAAAACAACAAATAACAAATTTATGTACAAAACTAAAGTCCAAAATAATAATTTACCTCTCAGTATAAAGCCTGCAAAAGAACGTCTTAAAACCATTGATTTACTAAATAAAACCGCAAAGTAGTCCCATTACAGCACGATAATTTAATTAATCGTAAACATAACGGTTTCTTTGCACTTGGCACATGTTGATTAAAAGGGAGAATGTGATTTAAAAGGGCAATTATGTCTACGTGCATAATATGCAATTAAACTGGTTGTGATGCGGAGGTGAAATTCGCAGAGCCCTGATCGCATAACTGGTCCCATCAATATAGATACATCCGGAGACCAGTCATCGTGACCGGATGAATTCAAGATCGGAAACCATTGCGGTAAAAACGCAGTTCAATGATTTGTGTGTTGTCATTTGTTTTTTAGATGGAGGGTTATTCATAATTTACAGTCTACATATATATCCTATTCTCTCTCTTCAGTTGGTAGCTCATGTCTGTGCGTCGTGGTCACCAAGGAAACACATGGAGTGGACAATCTGTTTCCATCGGTTTCTGTCCAGCGCCTCTCTTATAACCTGATTCTAAACTATCAAAATACTCTTCCAGGCAAATTCTTGTATAATCAACTATTTCTACTTATTTTTTATTTTTTTATGTATATAATGTATTAACAAATGTATAACAGAATGTTAATTTATACTAAGGACTAAACTTAAAATGTTATATTATAAAAGGAACTATATGTAGTTACTAATTTGTTTGTCCGACATTCTTTTCAATTCAAATTTAAAAATCATTTAATCATATGTAACACAATTACACTTATGATCGTCAAAAAAAAAAAATGTATATGAAATGCTTCTCACTTTACATTTAGTGCCAGTTCTCAAATCAAGGGCGTAGAACGGAAGAGAAGAACTGGCAATAAACTCTCCGCCACTCTTTTTAATCGCCATGATTTTTTACACAACGTATGTAAGAAAAAAAAAAATATTCAGCACCAAACACCTGTAAACTTCGTTTTCAATCTTGGCGAAGATTCATTTGATATTGAGTGTCAGTTCGTTCGACACTAAAACTGATTAATATCAAAATGAATATAAATAAAAGCAATCATATTTTAAATAAACACTCACAGGTGACTTACACTGATGTACGTACAGTTAATTGCTATACACGATAATGATCAACATTGTATTTAATGTGCAGCCGAGCATCTGACGATTAATTAACAAATGGGAATACATTTCCAGTTCAATAAAGTATAAAATCAATACATCATCAATCATGTTCAGCGAATTTTGAAGTTAAAACTCGAATAAGGGCATGAATGAAAGGTTAATTTATATTTTAAAAGACTTTCTGCGGTGTTGAAGTTCAAAGTTCAAATTTATAGAAATAAAAAAAGCCTTTAAGGCTTTATATAGTTGTGCTAAATTAAACGAATGTAGTTGTAACAAATTTATGTTTAAGTTATAAATGTACAAGGGGTAATTAAATATGTTTATATATATAATTCTTCTGTGAGTGTGTATGTCACTGAACTTCTCTCAAACGACTGGACCGATTTTGATGAAATTTTTTGTGTGTGTTCAAGGGGATCTGGGAATGGTTTAGATTCACAAATCAGCCCGGCAGATGGCACTGCAGTCGGTACTTTCATACTTTGCTTAATATCCTAATCGCTTTAAATATCATGCAGGACAACGTCTGTGGGGTCCACTAGTATGTTTATATATGTGTATATCTTCCTTCATTCTTATTATTTCAACTATTATAAAGTGTTTTCCAATCGGCAATAGAAATTTTATACGACGCTCGATAATGCAAAATTACAGGCCGTTTCTATTCTATACACCACTAAGATGCGTTAGAATTAGTATGTATGTTTCGGTTAGCATATATATATATTGCATTTTAATATAATGTTCAAATACATTTTGCATTAATAGCGCCGGAAGTCATATCTAGTTTCTATTTGAGAAGCATAAATCAATAAATAAAGTTGTGAGATTGATTGACGTATAGCGTCTTGTTCGAATTGAAATATATTTGCTGATAAGTCATAAAAACACCAATAAAACACTTTTTTAAATTTGCATATGCAATCGTAGTCTAATGAACGTCGGTATTCTTTTTATTTACAATTAATAAATAATCACTGATTTTGCTGTTTATGTTATGAAATACTTTCGAAGCTTCACTAGCGTATTGATTTGATTGATTGATTTGACAAGACTTTTCACAATATTTGTGAAACCCCATATTGAAACCTAAACCTCTTGTTCTCTGTAAACACATTTACTTTGGTAGCTTTCGCGGCTAGAGATAGTCGTAATCGGGGACTTCTTTTGGTATGGAAGCTAAGGCACTATGTAAAACCAGCTGAAGTATTTCCGAACCAATTCGACATAACAAAGAAAAGAGCGTACCAACTTTAAAAGTCGGCAAGGCACTCTGGCATTGAGTGTGTCCATGGGCTTACTTATCACTTAACATCAAGTGAGCCTCCTGCTTGTTTGCTCCATATAAAAAAACAAAACACTATTGGGCTATTAAATTTTTAAATTAAACATACGCCCTTGTTCATTAAAATTTAATGTATATGTATCTATACTATGAGGAAACGATATAGTGTGATTGGAGATTTTATGGATGGATTTTTTTAAAGCATAGATCTGTTTGGTAAAGGTGTAATTAAGCTACTGGCTTAGTGCCTTATTATTCGTAAATCATATAAACGTATTTATTTATTTATACAAAAACATACATATAAAAAATAAAAAAAAACGTAATGGACCATCAATTGCAAAAGTATAAACAAATAACTACTGTTTTTATTCTACGTTGTTGTAAATATAAATATAATGTCAACAATAATATACGAAACTTATTGAATTTAAGACTATGAATTGAACGCAACAATTAAAAATACAATTTATTTGATATCGAACGAAGTGACTTTCGAAGTACGAACATCGAGCTGTCAATGAATTTAAAATAATTATTTCCAAAATTGCGATAACCATAATAATGAAAGCAAATGATAATGGCCGGTAAGAAGGAATTTAACGACACTGATAAGATAAATACAGTAAAAAGTTTATCAATTTACAAATTTTGTGACAAATACGCTTCCGTTATATGTGTATCCCGTGACTCCTAACAGGTCCGGGTATTTGTTTATAGGTAGCCTTTAATGCTATAAACTGACAATGTTTTGATCTACACTTGACAGTTAGGTATCTTCGAGCATTAATCACGTACAATAAAATTGTTGTACTGCCAGGACACCACCCTCTTTTCTAATGTTTTAATAATAATAATAATAAAGCCCGTTTTATTTCCAATCATGACTAAAAAACAAATTATTATACACAGCTTAGATTATTTTAAATTTTTATACTTTTTTTTCTTTTGCTTGTTATTTTATATTCTAGCTTCCTTCAATACCGTCGATCGGAACCCCTTCACGGGTAAAGGCCTCCACCTTTTTCAACTGACTCTGTCTATGGCTCTCTTTCTCCATTCGTTTCCTGCTACCGCTTCTATTTCTTCTATCCACCTTTTTTTTGGGCGACCTCTTCTCCTTCTTCCTCTTGGTCCTTTCCATACAGTTGTCTTTAAGGGCCTTTAATTGTTTTAATATAAGCAGTTAATTGGAGACATAGAAGAGACCAGGGCATCCTCTGGCTTGAGGCTAAACCGTAGGTAACTTATGATAATGAAAGTGTATTGTGTAATACATTAAAGTTCTGAAATAAATTAAAATTTTATTGAAATTTTGAACATGTTTTTTGTATTTTGCTTAATTATAACAATAGTAACATTACCATACATTTTTCGTATATTGTAAATATTTTTTTCATTTTTGTTGTATCTATATTTATATATCTTACGTTTAAAAACAAAAATCGTTTTATTTGTCGAGCTATATATAGCAGTATATTTGGCATTGAGTATGTTTTTAATAAATCAGGTTCATATATATCTGTGTCACTTAAATAATTATGTAATTAAAAATGTTTTTATTCTTTAATGTATTATCATATATTCAAAAATTAATTGCAAAATATGTTGTAAGCACAGACCTCGAAACGGCAGGATCGATTCGATTAATTTCTTTTTGATTTGTCTATTGAACTTTGTGGTTTATGGTATATTTAGTACTCTCGGACACACGAACATAGTGTCAAAACCTTATAGAACACTTAGATTGCTAATGAACATTACTTTAGTTTAAAGTATTCACTAGTACCTATTGTAGAAAATTAAGTCAACATAATATTACTAATTAGCCATAAAGGCTAGATTTCAATTCATGCAAACTCGTACTCTCTTTTGTGAACTTTATTGTTAGAATCAAAAAATGAGTACTTAGGTTTTATTATGAAAAAGCGAAGTTTTTATGCTTAGCAAAATGTTCCATATGTAGGTATGTAAGTTCTTAAAGAGTAGGCTTAATAAAACGTTCCTGGGGGCTAGTTGATAATTAATTTGTGCAATACAGTTTCATAATGACAATTAATGGTGGTTAACCGACTTTATAGTTAACATGACATTGATTTGAACTCGTATTACTTGCCCGACTGGCGATTGTCCGAAGTGAACGTTTTAATAGTGTCATAAACTGTAATGAAAGCGAAAAAAATAACGAGAATCGAGATATTTTCGAGATTCCGTTGTGATTTACATATTTTGCAAGACTGTATTTAGGAGTACATTTTTATCTCAGTTTTTCTATTCGAAAGTCTGGTGATTCAAATTGTATACCACAAAGAGTTCCTGTTACAGTATAAGCTTTAAACATTAACTTTACCTACTATTAGAATAATAATTATTAATTCTAGAAACTGCGTATATATTACATAATACAATACATAAACACAACTATTTGGTCGGTATTCTATCCAGAGTAAATATAAAAACGTTCTTAATTTAAAATGAACGTATTTTGTTTATAACAAACGTATAACCGGCTGTTCTATATTTAAAATTCAGTTCATTTTTTACCGAAAAGGTTTTAAGTCGAACGGCGTAAAACATACGTTTTACAGTACTGCCATGATATTATTTTTGAATTTTACGGATAATGTCGAAATTGTTTACGTAACTTGACCTGTCCAACGTCCTGACAGATTACATCGCATGAAACGTTTACAGTTCAGTAATGAAATATGACGCTTGCGCAACAACCTGCTCTGGAAATGTCGTATTATAATTAATGAGTATAAATCAATAATTATAGATCTTATTGAGAAACGATTGGACTATACAATGGATGTCATTGATATAAGGATCTTTTTGTATGTGTGTCAGACCAAGCGATGGTGGGATGACCAGAAGCCATAATAATGATAATAATAATTTATTTGTTAGAATATGGTACAAACATATTATGGTGGTACAATCTTAACTTCGCATAGTTTACCACACATAATGGCGTGTAAATTTGTCTTACATAATTAAAATGTAGAATTTTACACAGTAGTTACATGCTACATTACATTATCAATCATACCATCATAGTCAATTTTTATATTATTTTATCACTCATTATATCATAATATCATTACATTATCAAATTAATTATAATGTTTCACTAATATTGCCTTTAGCTCAGAGTAGAAATTACTGTAGATCGTCTTTTGTTTTTTGAAACGAAGCTTATCATGAGTTTGTCAAGATTTACCTTAAGGTCAAAAAAAAATCTTATAGCGATCACGAACCCAGAGATTGCAGGTGATTATAATCAATAATAATATTTGAAAACTATTAAATAAATACATTATCGAAATGGTAAAAATTCTCTCGTAAAGTATTTGTACAGTAAAACTACAATTTATAAAAAATAGTAATTCTAATCTATATACCAGCCCATTGTTATGCAAATTAAATAAATAAAATTCGCGGTTTGAACACGTTTTATTCAAAGGAATAAGCTATATAAAACAGATTACACGTACAAACATTATACACAGTCATAAAATATTAAAAACAAATGAGGAAACAATTTGCTATCGGAGATTTGTGATCTAGTTTGAGTAAATTGGCTCGAGAGAAAATAAAGATACCTCGGAGGCATTTGTATTCCATCAATAAGTGTTACATGGTGCGTTTACACACACTTGCTTAATATAGTTATTATTATCATACATCTAGTATATTTTTATATGTATATCATTCTTCTGTACGTGTGTATGTCACTGAACTCCTATTAAACGGCTGGACCGATTTTAATGACTATTTTTGTGTGCGTTTGGGTGGCGCTCTTGATGGTTTAGATTCACAAATCAGCCCAGAAGATGGCGCTGCAGTCGGTACTTTCATACTTTGTTTAATATCCTTATCGCTTGAAATATCATGCAGGGCGTCTGTCGGGTCCGCAAGTGTTATATATTTTTTTTGTATTTGGTGATAGCTAAAGTTTCTATCAATTTAAACGTTAATAATATTGGTGCAAAGGGTTTTTGAACGTGTGTTTAGAACTGCATTGCACTAAACAAGTGGCCTAGTAATTAATTTATTTTTAATTACGTTGCATAACAAAAACAGCAACAACAACAAGTGGCCTTACACTTACAACCGATATCTTCCACGCATAATCTTATAACTATACATTAGATGCGATTGTAATTGAATGTTTTATTAGTGGAAATTTCTAAATTACTATTAGCACTCTATTAGATTGTTTACACTACAATACTTTCTTTCGAAAATATTAAATTATTAATTACAATTAACTTAAGTGTTGGAGTAAGTATATTGTTTTATTTAATTCTCCTACAAGCGTAACAATGTGTTTAATTAAAACTTTAAAAGACTTAACCACTAAATATCATAAAATGTGTTCCCAAATTAAGTAAATGTTAGCCGTGAATTATTAATATCGACTACAAATACACCGAACGTTTTTCATTCAATTTATTTACAATAAAGTTAAATGGACATATAAAAGGAAGCGAGCGGTGAAAGTATGCAAACAGGGCACGAAGCTGCGACACTGCCCTCTGTCCACTCCACTTACCGTACTTCCTTGTTCTCTATTGTCTATGCTATTTATGCCCTCAATATTGTGTTCTTTTTAATTGGGGCGCAAGTTATCTGTGAAATATTTAAATTTAGAACAATCTTCGATATTAGATAAAGCCAATTACGAGTTTAAATAATATGATTGTTCTGAATTTGAAAATCGTATGCTATCGTTTTTGTAAGTTGAAAAACAATTGAATAATTCTAGATCGATCCAAAGAGTAAAAATCTTAATGAATTATTTTGTATTTCTATATCATTTCTTTTCTTATCAAAAATAAAACTTTTGCGTACATTTCATTCTTACTTATTGGCTGTTGTTATGTTTTTTTTTTATAGTAACGGCAAGCGGACAGGATGCTCATATGATGTTAAGTGATGGGCACTCTTAATGCCAGAGGGCTCGAGAGTGCGTTGTCGGCCTTTTAATAATTGGTACGCACGTAATCGTTAAATATATAAGTGTTCCTAATTTCAAGTTTCTAAGTATGTCATTAACAGTCAACGTTGAATTAAGATTTAAGTAAAAACACTAAAATCTCACTCAAAAAGTTTAAGTAAAATACACTTATCATTAAATTACTTATATCAATCAAACAACACAAATTTAGATATTAAAACGTGTAAGTACTTAACTTTATTACCTTAAAGTAAGTTAAAAATCCGAATATAAAAATGATATAACAAAATGTTTTCGGTAATTTCGCACCCAATATGCAAATCCAACGGTACACTTATTTCTCAATATTGCAACGTGTGAAAAGATTCACTCTGACCGTAATGATGGCCGAATGCACTTCAAAAGAATATGATATATTACATGAACTCTTTTGTACAAAATTCGGACACCCACTCACGATCAGCCTGGAGCTGGATGAAGATATTCTTCCATAAATCAACTCATGAGTTCTAGTTGAAATATCACCCAGATTACTGTTTTGGTAATTTACTATCGGGTTTATAATGACATCAGTGGATAGGGCTGCCTCAAATTAATAAGAAAATTTAATTATAACACAAAAAATAAATCAACCATTTCTGTATCTGTTTCATGATCATTTGTCAATCTAATAGGCGAGTAGGTGATCAGCCTCCTGTGTCTGACACACGCCGGGACTGTTTGCTAGACCCAAACTTGTCTTAAGGCTAACCGGTTTCCTCACGATGTCTTCCATCACCGTAAATGCGGACATAGAAAAGTGCTGTGTAGTGTTATACTTTAAAAAAATTATTCTACGTTTGTAGAAAAAAGGATACTAATAATAGAAGAAACTAAAATGTTGACTATACCTAACTTCAGGATGTCGGTTTTTTGTGACAGGGTGCGCGTGCCTCGTAAAAATTTACTCTCATCATTTTTCCCTACCGCGTGTGCAGAAGGCGGATCACCTACTCTCCTGTTAGCTAAGAAATGACCATATACAGACTGTGGCTATGACCAAAGCGTTTAGTGGGTTTTATTTATGACTTTGGAAACTTTCAGAACGTCACAACCCTATCCCGGACAATCAAATTAAGATATAACTGGTGATATTCATGGTTGCATCTTCCCCGAGGCTCTGTAAAATGCCACCATTACATCAACATCAATTATTCGGCGACACATTTGGGACGATGATAACTTTTTTATCCATACAACTGTATCAGACATGACACGCCAAGGATGATGGGATTCGCGAGAATTGACATCGTTAATCGATTTTTGGTTTGATGGATTAATGTATGGAATATTGCTTTAAACTGGCTTTTAATACTTTTGATTATATATAGGAATGTTAAGGTATACATTTAAAGGTATACGTTTTTTTCTCTCTGCTTGTTGTTGTTTAGTTTTTTGTATTAATTGTATTTTTTAACTATTTAGTTTATAGGGAATTTAAAATTAGTACTGTGGTGTAGCACTTCAGGCACCAAGGTTAAACCCCTTAGTGGTTTCTTGGTGTTTTCTGTACATATATATATAAGCAATAAAAAAACCTTAAATAGGTGGAAGTTCGATTTTGTATGCTTACTATAAAAGGAAGATTTTTGGGGTTAATAAATTGGTTATTTTGAATTTTTGCAAAAATTCTTACAGGTCACCCCAAGGCGGCATTTACCATTATTATATAAGCTATCATATATAAAATTCTCGTGTCTTAGTGTTTGTAACTTAATTCATCCGAAATGGCTTGATCGATTTTTTGTATTGTTTTGTCTACAAGTCAATTGACATCATTTTCACAAATCGAACCCAGAGCTTTATAATCACTATACATATAAATAAGAGGAAAAGGAAGGAGGAAGATATACATATAAATAAGAGGATAACCACTAAGCTAAAACAGGAATATCTAAATATCGCGTAAATTTACAATGTGGTGTTTACGATAACATTGGTCAGGGAGGTTACCATGAGCGTCAAAGCGAGACAAATATTTAAATATTCATTCATTCTAAAATACACCTTAATCTAAAGATATAAAGACGATATTACAATTCACGAGAAATTAAACATACAATGAAACAATTTAGCTAATAGTGTTCTATAGGTCACAGGACGGAATGATGCCTCCCGCCCACACAGGACTTTTAGAGTTTACGATAAATACCAGCTTTGGCAGTATTTAGTTTCAAATTGTACATGGCTAGACGATGCCAATGAGATTTTACGAGGTCCAGATGAAAAGTTATTATGCTGTAGAGAAATAAACGTTTATAATCTCATAAATTGTTATATGTACAATGACCATGCTTTTGAATTAATACTTCGATTCACATTCCTACACTTTTACAACACTGTTAATTAATATTAACACTGCACTGGTAACAATAGCGTATATGTGGTTTTGATATAATTCCCTCAATTTGATGACAAGCTGATGTCTTGGAATCGTGCGTAGCAAAAACATCGCAATCGTAATTATTACTTTTGGTAGTGACGCCGTGTCTTATTAACTTAAAAATAAACGAAACTACGGCTGTTTATTTACCTCATGATCTAATATTTATTAAAGTTCATCATATCATATATATTGCTTCATCTAAATTATATGTTACAAGCTGTCTATTCTTAATGTAAAGTAAATAAATGATAAAAAAACAAATTAGGATTTCACTACTAATATTTTGCTCAACAATGCTGATTAGGTTTCAGAAAGGCATTTAATGTTTTTTTTTAAATTCATCAGCCCACAACCGAGTATATAAAGCTTTGGATAAGTAGTGTTTATACTTTTATATTTGCGAAGAATTCGAATGAGAGGTGTCTGAACTCCTAGGTTGGTTTTTTCAGACCGAAAAATACTGTTTTTGAATGATTGACCTTGGGAATGAATAATGAACGATAATTTTAATGTTCTGTTAGATGTAACTTCTATTAAGATACCTATGACTTAATCTACAGAATTATAATTTCTCAAGAAAAATCACATTGTTTTTTGTGTCAATAATTTTTCAGCCTTTTTCCGTTACACGATAGAAACAAAAACAGACATTCAATTCTTTGACATACAATAAAAATATAACAAATTTAAATAGACAAAGGTCATATAACTAAGGAATTTTACTAACTTAGATAAGCGTTACGTGTTTAAAGTTAGCGTCGAGAATAGGATTTACATAATGGCCTCTCAATCGAAACTTAGCCGGTTATTATCTGCACGATCCTATCATACATCACAATCAGCTACATAGCACAAGTACTCTTTAGAATCGTCACAAGCGGCCCTTGGGGCGTGGAACAGGTTGTAAGATGTGGCGTTTTAATGATAATTTTAGAACATCTACGTCTATGCAATAGCGAAGATCCTAGATGGAACAAAAATATTTTAATGGAAATACTTACTTGCTAATAAGATCTATGAAATCGATAAGTTATGACATTTCATGAATCAATTCTAGAAGAATCCAGACTATCTGAAGTGTCAAAAAACTTCATTGTAATAACACGTTATGTTCACCGCTGTGATTTTTTTCTTCTTTCTATAGAACAGGAGGCAGGATACCTGATGTTAAGTGATACCGCCGCCCATGGACACTATCAATGCCAGAGGGCTCCTGACTGAGTTGTAGTATTACTTTTGAGCAGGACAATGGTACGCTCTTTTCTTAAAGGACCCTATGTTGGATTGGAAATACTTCAGTGAGTGGCTGGTTCCACATAAGGGTGCGCAGCACAAACTCAGTTATCCGACGGACGTCGAGGTGATACAGGGGGAATTCCGTATTTCGCCTCATCGTCGGCTGAAAAGCTGCAGGTATTATTTATTGCTTGTTTAAATATTTAATATTAGCCCTTGTATAATAAAACTCAATGTTAATATTGGTTTTATTTTATTTATCTATTATATACATGATCTTAAGTAGAAAATAAGTTGGTATAGTGGAAACACAAACTGGACACAGTTTAACAAAGACAAAAATTATAACAGTTAAAAATACGCAACCTCTCCCACCTTAAGCCGTTAAAATCAAGCGCATGTCTTGCAAAACAGTAAATCTTGGTTTTGCGGCTAAGCTGAAACTGATGCGGTACTACATCAATGCGGTAAACGTCTTAGTGTCCACTAGAACGCTCGTTTTATTGCCCGCTTGCATTTCGTTGCGTGCGCGCTAGTTAAATATGATCTTGGCGGGTTTATAAAATAGTCTGTCATAGACTATTTCATATTTGAACTATGATGATCATGAATGTAGAAAGTCAGTACAGGCATGAAGCACATAGATTAAAGATGGATTTATTTATTTAGGTTAAAGAATAACGTTATTTCTCATAATTGCATACAAAATTCACAAACTGGGTAACAGTATGTAAAACTAAAATTAATAGTTAGAGCGCACAGAGAGCGTACGTATATAAAAATAACAAAAATACAGCAACAAATTGTGGGTAGACATAATAAACTCGATCAGTCAACCAAGCAAAACATAGATGTTCGAATTTGATTTTTCTATAGCAAGTTTATATTAATTATTTAATTATTTTTTATAAGACTATTTTATATTTAGTTTATTGTTCTATTTATATATTTTGGTTATATACATGGTTAATAAAACATTTTTTTAATTAAATATATTCCGTCAGTTCAAAAGTTAATAAAGCTAAGCTATAAGATAAATGATTATTATATTTTGTTTTCAATTAATAGTTTTAACAGATAAATGAAAATATAAATTAATGAGACCATATGAAAATTTCTCGGATTTTTTTAGCATAGCATTTCAACAAAAAAGCAACCTCGACTAACGCCCAGTTAACAAAACGTAATTACTACGAGTCGTTTTCCATAGAATCTGCAGTCATGTCTTTAAAACAGTTACAACTCGTGTCACCGATTTGTTTCATATTTAGAAACTAAAAAAAAAATCTTTTTGTGTTCCTACTTACGAGTAAAAAAATACTATTGTCATAAAACTAAAACAACATAAGTCAAACGTCATTTTCTCTATGATTAAAGCCGTCAAAAATGTAGAAGCATTATTTGTGAGTCACGCGAGCCGCAGGCGCAGTTCTTAATTACATAGCTTCTTCAGATGTATGCATTAGTATTTATTAAGCACTCTAGGACCGCTCAAACAAGATCGTTATCTCTATGAGGCCGTAGCAAAAAGTTTTTGAAATTGGATTCTTAATTTAATAGTATTTTTGGAACTAGTAACATATGAGGTATTTTTTGTTGCTGATTTTGTAATTATAGAAGAAGGTTAATCCCAAAATATCGTTACACAATTAAAGGAATAATTACACCTCTTCATTAGTACGTATAACGTGGTATATTATTAATGAAAGTTTGAATATGCGCTTCAAATATAATGAGAATTTCTTCTTCTTTTGCTGCCTATCCATCACTGGAGGTTGCCTGTAATTTGTGTGCTGTGCCAGATGCAGCAACTCTTCCAGTACCCATCCACATGATTGTTTCCATCTACTCTGGATTTTACTCATTATAAGTAATTGAAGGTGGTAGCATGATGACACGGCCCGGCATATGTTAGTTAAGAGTTTATTTAAAATTTAGAATTCAACCAACGACTGTATAACCTATAATGTTTGAAACAAAAGACGAAGAACATAGAATAAGTGTTGTTAAAATAAAATTGCTTTAAGGCTAAATTCTCGTTTGACTAAGCTCTGATTTAAATATTTGATATTGAGACCACAAATGAAAGCAAACAGCGATTAAAGATTATTAAAAAGATTGATGGGCGTGCGAGGCCTTCAGTACTTAATGATATCGACATAGTCCAACTATTTATTTAAGATAATAGTTTGTATGATGAAACTGGATTCAATTTTAGATATATTACCTACAGCGAAGATTGAGATGAGATGCACTGTGATTAATTTTTGTGGAGCTTTTGTCGAGTAATTGGGTGAAATTTGAAAATAGAATTTACTTGTTGATACACCTTTTGGATACCTTATAAATTTTTATTTAACACGAGAAATATTTGTTGCAGTAATTGCCCAGCTTAATAGTGCGTCTCTCATCCCTGAGGTCCTTGTTTCGAATCACAGCTGTTCACTAGTGGAATTTTCTTTATTTGCACGCAATCGCTACTGCGATGAAGACAAACATCGTGAGGAAACTGACATATATCACACTCAAAACTTGATGACATATGTCAGACACAGAAGGCACCTACTTGTTAATAAAATAAAAATGATCGATCGGATGTAATCTAAAGCCAAGGCCTATTTAGGGTTGTGGGCTGTAGCGCCATTTCATTATTATAAATCAAATATTCCAATGAACAACGATATCTTAAATGATTCAGAAATAAAAAAAAAATATCTATAGAACAAGGTTAAATAACTTAGCTACAATGTTAAAAGCTGATATGAGTGGCGTAACTAACAGCGGAATCGGCCCGTGGATCATTAGAGACGCGTGCGCAGCGCGTGCGATGCGCCATTAAATTCAAAACAGTACAAGCAACACAAGATTAACGCTTCGTACATTTGTTTAAAATTTAATTGAGCAATGTTTTTGGTTTCACCGGTAATAAATTACTCTGCCGTTGTATGTTAGGTGCTTTGTTACTGGACCTAAAATGTTATTCGTATAGTGCCTTAATTTCGTAAGTAGAGCACGATTTTTAGACTTTTAGTAAAGAACTACAAAATCATTATTCTTGGCCCAGATTTTATATGGTTCATTAATTTTAGGTGATACGATTCTACAGGGCATGCCGTTGATTTTTTGTGTTTGATCGGTGGTTTCCTTACAATGTTTTTCTTCTGAAGAAGTATGTATAGTGTTTAGCTGGTTGGAACACACGACCTCAGGGTTGAACTAGCTGCTAACTAAAATTGTACATAGTTTCAATAGATCATGGCTCCTATAAATGTGTTTACACACATGCATACTTACGCTATGCAAGTATCTAAGTAATATTATTCAATCACAATTGACACAGCACTGTAATTTCGTGATTATTTTCAGCGAACGCGTGGGCGTATACGCGTCCTAACACCATCAATCACTTCGCAAGCCATTCTTTATCACATGACATACTAATGTACATTTCGCAATAGGGCTAGCATTTGACCGTACATTGTCTAAGATTATGCACAACTCTTTGTTTTCGTTGCGTGGCTACTTGTTTCGTAATATTGCTTAATTGTACCGGTTCAGTGCGCTTTGTAGCTCTCGATAATTAAACCAAAAAGGAGAGATTTACGAAACTTGTATCCCGGGGTTAACAATGATTGGAAATATAATATTCTATCACTGCTCCTTTACTGTGCTCTTGCTTTGGAACTTCTCTTGATATCAGACGAGCTCTGTCTTTAAATTTATTAAAGATATCTTCTTTTTGAGTATTTATCTTCTACCTCGTAGCTACTTATATATATATTAATTGTGACTTATTAACGCTAAGATTAGGATTTACATTTTTACTATATTCATATTATTTTTTTTCGCATTTTAGTGTAGTTTTGTTTTAGTTCGTTACATGTAATTTAATTTTTGTTAAGTAATTAGTTATGCACTTCTTGTACTTTACCCTCTGTAGGTATTATTTTATTATTTGATACTTGGATTGCCTGGCCGGCTTGGATTTGCTGGATCGCGTATGTGGCCTTAGACTGGGTTCACACGGCATTGTCCTGCACGTTTTCTTTTACATATTCGTTTTTTTAACGTACTTTCACCCGGGTGTTCACATGGTAGATTTTCATTAGTGTAAAATACGAATAGCCACAGTCTTCACACAGTTGTCACAGTGAGCGAGAACGAGACAGAGCTATATTATGTGCCCCTTTAAACCGAATTAACGTTAAAGTTCATTCGATTTGCTTGACAAGTCCGTTGAGTATTCGTTTGAACGTATAAACGGTGAACGATATTTTGCAGTACAAACGCCGTGTGAATGGGTTTATGTACAATACATGTGCCACTATTTATTCGTTAAGACGACTACTGCAAAAAAACGTGCAGGACAATGCCGTGTGAACTAGGCCTTACGTGTCCAAAACGACGGCGATACCGGCGATTCTAGTTCGATGTTGTTCTTTCAATATCCGTAGCGTGATGTCCAGCAAGGCTGGTGGAAAGGAGGCATATACTACGCGTGCTACAGGGGGAGGACGCTACTCTTTAACTTTGAGAGAGTACCAGTTACAAGCACTGTCAGTAACGGCACGTGAGATATCAATAGTTTATGTGAAGCCGTCATGCGCTATAAAGAAGAGACAGAGAGGGAAGTCGATCCCGCAACGCATGCGCGTCGCCCAGCTCTGCAAACCAGGGCGAACAATCCGATAGCCTTACCTGTTCCAAGGTACTTCCCACATCATTTATGGCTTGATTTTAACGGCTAATCGCGTGGCGGGATGTGGACAAGGCTACGCTGTTACCGTGTCCTGCTTGGGGCGATTGCTAGTGGTGCCGTGGGGTTTAATCACAGTAGCGAGTCCCACATAACCCTTCACCAGATGGCAGCGACGTCGCGGGAGGATATACCCACGAAAAAAATTTTTATCCGTATCGCTGATGTCGCTTGGCAATCCCAAAGACCAAAACTCCTTATTATGGAGCTGGCATCCTAAACAATAGTCAAAATAAATAATAACATTTCGTGGGTTATATGTAAATCGCGATCTTTCGTAACATGTCTGGTGGAGACCGATTCATCATAGAAATGTGGACGGAATCGCCCACGCGCTGCATTAATGCAACACATTTATGCATTATTGCACACCTTGATAGCATTTTGAACCATACTAAAATGAAAAGCGATTTCTAAGTGCGCTTCGTGCCTGCTTTTGCTATGATAATGTTTTCATTTAGGACTCTTGAAACTGTTATTGTACTTGATATTCTGTAAATAACTGGGTGAGATTTCAATGTGTTTGACGCTGCGCGCGACTTTTTAGATTATATGACGAAGCTTTCGGGGATTAAAATAGTTAACATAATATGCCTTAGTACTGTAAAGACACACGCGTCGCTCGTTTCTTTATTCGATGTCCTTTATTCTTTCAGAGCTGAGTAAAATGTAATAAATCTTCAAACAAAAGTCTCATATTTTACCTTAGCTTAACAGACCACAGAATTTTCATAAATCTCTTCATTCTTATCTTGTTTGTAAGTAATAAGGTCTTTTACTCTCGTTTCTAAAAAAAAGAAAGTGACGGAGAGCTTACTGCCAATTTTTCTCATCTTCGCCCTTAATTTGAGGACTGGCAGTAAATGTAAATTTAGAAGTTTTATTTTGTTTGTGACGTACAATAAAATTATACTTTGATTTTTGATTGTTCAAAGGCAAAAATTGAATTAATTCTACAGTCCACTAATTTATTTGTCTATGTTGTTAGCGGCATAGCTAAAACAGAATCAAGATTTCCCAGTATCAACCATCTAGATCGTTAACTATTGACGGCAATTTGAGAATGTCGATGGAAATAGGCCGCCTGCATATTCTGCATTGTTACATATAAATAGCCAATAAATCGCAAAAGTATGTAGATTTCTATTAACAGGTGAATGACTAGGCCGTGTTCACTTAATACTTATGTGTTCATAAGTAAATGCTTTGACAATTATTTGAAATTCGAATTGATTATTGACTTCTTGTTGATTGTTAATAATAATCGTATTTAACTTTCAAATTGCTTCAGATTGATTGATTTGATAATTTTTTTATAGCCATGTAGGTGATCAGTTTTTTATGCCTAACACGCGTTATTTTTCAGAGATATAGCAGTCTTAATGATTCATTATCAAACATGTGTACATAAAAAATGTATCAGTCCATAACCGAATTAGAATCCACACCCCGGGGTTGGGACACTGAAGATAAGATAAATTGTCCAATGTCTCATACATTGTTTATGTATTCATACTAAAATCAAAATATATATAAGAACCAATTTATAATCTCTAAAAATGTGACCATAGGTTTTAAGATCAAACCACTGTGCAGATTTTAACGGTACTATATTTAAAAAAAATGGCATTCCAAATTCAAATGTTTAATTTTTATCCCAATATTCACCTGTATCACGTTGACGATACTACGATTTTATTTCAGAACTGATCTAAAAAAAACATTAACATGACTTAAAAAGCTTAGCGTAACTTTTGTACCGTTTAATTCCAATTACAAAGAGGAATTCTTGGAGATGACTGTCATGTCGGTGGGACGACTGCAGAACGCGATATTGTATTGCTGAAGGCTATGCGGCTTAGCTTTGAGTAAACATGGCTCTTGCTCGTAGCGAAACCATAAAGCTTTATTACCGGTTTACTGCATATTTCTATAACATTGGTTAAAAAGTATATGTAGGAGACTAACGGGTAGGAAGCTCACCTGATATTAAGTGATACGGCGGCCAATGGAGACACATTGCCCGAGGGCTCGCAAGTACGTTGCCGGCCTTTTTAGTATGGCTACACTTTTTAATAGTGGGCAACTGATACCGTGCGTGGCAAAAACTGCATTAAAAACACTCAGTTGTGGAACGACGGACGTCGAGGTGATATGGGTGGAATCAAACTAAGAAACTTTGTTTTTCTTTATTTTTGCATTCTGCAAACGAAAGATTTAAATTTAGAATGCCATTCTTCATTTTGAAAATTAAATCTATTCTGTTAAAATCAGTACATTTTATAGCGATAACTTACAGTCAGCCTTCAGTTGTTTATGATTTAAAAGCTCGATAGATCATTTATGGTCGTAAAAATTGCCTTTTATGCAAAAGCAGCGCGTGCGCATCGTAGCATCAGGTATTCACTTCCTCAGTTGATCGGTGCCCGCGGCGCGCGCCGGTCGTGCCCTCTTGTAATGGGTTCACCGATCCCTTCTAGCTAACTGTCATTTCATCGGGAACTCGTCACGGAATCTTTATACATCTGTTATATATTTTCTAAAGCAGTATAAATAAAATATCGTATTATTATGCTTACACGTATGCTTTGCACTAGAAAAATGCAATTAAAAAGTAATAGATTCTTAAGGAAATATTGCATTTTGAACACATCATACAAGACTAGTTCTTGTTAAGACTAGTTCGTCTTAAGTTTCTTTATTATCCAATCACAATTTAATTCTATTCAAAACAAAAACATACCCCGGGGCGGCACCATATAAATGACTAGCCCAATAATAAACAAGCAAGTACACAAGCAATTAACTAACAACATTTTCTACTTAAAGTAGTGGACACTGCAAATTAATCCCCAGTATCTGACAAGCAAACAGGATGACATTATACGGTTTCTATTTAACAGCCGTCAGTATCTTCAGCATCACGCAATGGCGCGTAACGAGCAGTGAAAACTTACAAATAGTGGGCTATTACCGCCCCGGGCCTCAATTTCACCCTGATACCTATTATCAATGTAAGAAAATGTTCCCACATTTCACTGGCTACCCGTAATTTGATAGAACATCATTGAAAACGACAGTGTCAGCTAGTGTGAGTGCCCGAGAACACTCGGGAAGGAAAGTTGTTGGGCTCCTTTTAGATTCTGTTTATGTCATGTCGGGGCGGTGTTGATTTGTTATCTGATATCCAAATAGGGATCGCCGGCCGGCTAGAGTTCGATCGCGTTTCATTACAGGTTGTATGTTTTAATGTGACGTATATCATTTATTGATTGGTTTCTGATAAGACTCTGCTGAAATACATTTCGTAATGGATTGCGATAAAGATATTGGAGGCATTACAAAGTATTAACATTATTTTGAAGAATCAACGAGATTATTTAAATAATTAGACTCATATAAAATTTATATCAAATAAAATAATCAGTTACAACCCTTTTAGGTCTGGGCCTCAGATTTATGTATCTGTTTCATGATCATTTGTCAATCTAATAGGTAATTATTAGCCTCCTGTGCCTGACACACGACGTTGACTTTTTGGGTCTCAGGCAAGCCGGTTTCCTCACGATGTTATCTTCACCGTTCAAGCGAATGTTAAATGCGCACAGAGAAATAGTCCATTGGTGCACAGCCGGGGATAGAATTTACGTCCTAAGGGATAAGAGTCGCACGATGAGGCCACTAGGCCAACACTGCTTAATAAAATTTATATAGATTTTAGTTTTACATGTGATTTCATAAAAACAGTGTAATGCAGAACAGAACTGCACGATACATGTTATTATAATTTTTAATTTTGTGTTTAAAATTACCTACGACTAAAACAACATGGTCATCAAATTTCTCTACGAACAATTTTCTCTACGAAAGTAGCCATCAAATGCTACTATTTTATGCTACGAGGTCATAAATATAACGCTAGTACGGTAATAGTGTGACAACAAGTGCCACATTTCTCTCCATAACGGCCATAGAGATAACCATGACTGCTCTAATTACAAACCAAGTAAATAAAAGTAAAAGCATAAAACGAGTAACATACAAAAAAAAATATTATTATTATTTATACACATTTAAATAAAGACATTAACAATAATATTATCGTTCAATAGTTTCGTAAGTGCATTGATCTGAAATGGTATCGTAAAAGAAAATGGACGAAATACTTTTATGCGTAATTCGATAGCGAGTGCGATGACCTCAAATCGGGGAATATCTGCGGCATCTTTTATGTTTAATTTCTTAATCCTAATTGAATTTGTTTGTTTCGGGTATCGGCACAGATAAGGCGCCCGGGAGGTACGTCCGTTGATTGTTTCGAATTGACCTACTGTATTATAATAGCGATGGTTCATTAGATGGGTTCGATTTAAAATTCGAACATCTTGTGTGTGTATGTTATAACGTATTCAATAAATATCCTTATGCGTTTTATTTTTGTATTGCATGATATCTAGAGTCCTTTAGTTTCCTAAAGTTTTATTTAAAAAAAAGATTTTGATTTGCTTTACTAGCTTTTTAATTAGATAAAAAAACAAAAGATCGCAAATCTTAACAAACAATACGCCATTAGGTTTTTAAATTATTTATTATATTATTTTTGGAGTTTACTCCTTAAGAAACGATTTGAGTTATAAGGCCCGGTACGGAAATTTTATTAGGAGTAAAATCAAGTGTAACACGAAAAGTTGAGGCGTTATGTAGAAAGAGACAAATGGATTAAACGTGTAAAAGAATGAGATGGAATACATTACACAGACTTTTCTATTTTGAATTCACGTTTTGACAGCAACGTTACAACATTGTCAGTGTTGACAGGTGTAAAAAATAAAAGTAGATTGTCTAGCGTGCCATAGAGTTTTGTCAATAGTAATGGTCAGTGAAATTAAAACTAAAAAGATTGTTTATTCTTATTCTTCTCTTACTATAAAGGTAACTTTGGTCACAGAAAGAAAATCCTATTTGGGCATAGATGATGTAGGTACGTTTTATTACTACTACATTTATATTATAAAAACATATATTCTTACCACCTTAAGTATGAAAATATGGTCGACAGCCACAACATTATCGCCATTTTATCGTTCGTAAGGAGTAAACTCTAATCGTGCGTCGTAGCTGACACACACACACTTTTTTTATATTAATATTTGTTTTTAATGATAACTAATCTGTGCCTAACAAAGGAGGTTTTAATTAATATAAGTGAAATCTAGTTTCGCGTAAGGGCTGGGTGTCGTCACTTAGCTGTAACGAGGAAGCGAAAGCGAATCGAAAACCATCCGTGTCCAAGGCTATTGTTGCTAAAGATAGGCAATTGAAAAAAGGGACGATTAGGTGATTGTTGAACTAATTGGCTTTGATTGTGTAACTGTCTCGAAATCCGATTTAATTTTTTTTAGTTCATTAACTTGTGACATAATAATAGTTGGTATAGAATTGATTTTTGGTTCTGGACAAGTAACATTTTGACATCACTAACGTATAGGGTATAGACGAGTTCTATCTGAAATGTTTTCGTACATTTATACTAATTATGAAGAGCAGTGTTGGCCTAGTGGCTTCAGCGTGCGACTTGTATACCTGAGGTCGCAGGTTCGAACCCGGCTGTGCACCAATGGACTTTCTTTCTATGTGCGCATTTAACATTTGCTCGAACGGTGACGGAAAACATCGTGAGGAAACCGACATGTCTTAGGACCAAAAAGTCGACGGCATGTGTCGGGCACTGGAGGCTGATCAACTACTTGCCTATTAGATTTAAAAATGATCATGAAACAGATTCATAAATCTGAGGCCAAGACCTAAAGAGGTTGTAGCACCACTGATTTTTATTTTATACTAATTATGAACGTATATGAACAATGGAAGTGTATTTGGTTACCTACAACAGGGATTCCTAGTGTGGGGACTACTGTCTATATGATTATGTACTATATAATTTTTATTAATAAGCAAAATAAATATCCATGAAAATAAATTGGTCCCTTTCTATTACAGGGTATAGAATATGACGGCCATTTTTAAGGTTTTGGTTTCTTTTTTTAAATTACTGGCGGACGAATACTTTATAGTTCGTCTATAGCTCAAATGAGGTTTTATATTTAGTTAAGCAATTTCGTTGTTATATAGCAAACTGTATTTTATAATTGTAGAAGAAATAATTATATTTAGATTAGATTCTTTAGATTAATAATTATCTATTAACTGATACTTCATTTAATTATTTTGTCAGTCTGTGGAGAAGACGCTAGTTTTGGCCTGTCAATTAAATTTTTTTATTAGAACGTTTTGGATTATAAAATAACTGTTATTTTTAAAATACATATTTCAGCAGCACATTTGAGTTTCATTCATCATCAATTAACTCAACGTTTGACGAATTCGACTAGTGTTCTTTTTTTAAAAACCGCGCCTATATAATTTGTTTTTCACAGTGTTGCCATTTGAGCGAAATATAAATATAATATGTATCTATATTTACGTCGCACGTGCTTAGTAGTGTCACGATTCCATGGAAGTTTAAAAGCAATTCCGAACGCTTATTTCAATTGGCCGAAGCCTATTTGTTACTTAAAGGCAATTCAATTACGATATTTACTTAGTCGTGATATTTTTGTTTCGATTTTACATTTATTTAATGTTGGAATGTGAACGGTAATGTTATAGAAATAAAGCATTTTTTTCAACAAAAAATTTCAAAACGTCAATCAATACTTAAAGATTTTATTGTAAGTGGTTTATAGGAACTATCTATTGTTTTGTTGAATTCAACATTTATTTATACATTAAAAGAAAAACAAATAACATAAATTTATAAGGGATGCAACGGGCGGCCTTGTCGCTAACAGCGATCTCTTCCAGGCAACACTGGCAAACGGGATTTGTAATATCATTATATGAACAATGATTTATGGCTCTAATAATCGCGTATATTATACAATTTTAATAAAATATATTGTATTATTATAGATATACACTATGTATATTGTATATATCAATTTATGTACATCATGTACGGGTATTCATAAAATAGTTAACTTTATTAGGGTACTCCGTGACCCATTCCAGTTACACTAGCTGGCGTGGCATACGACCAGTTTATTTATACCCCTTGCGCAGAAGCAATCACGACCTAATAATTGATGTACTCGTGCGCACGGGCCACCGTTATAAGTGCTGGATTTGTTCCGTCAGCACCCGTCAAACGCTTATTATTATAAAACTGTAAAAAAATATTTTATTATTATTTTACTTTTAGTGTTAAATGAGGTTTATTTCTGGCAACTATGGATTCTTAAATACACGACACTTTTTTCTGACTACTTGTGAAGTTTCAATTTTGAAATTGGAACTCTGTTATCTTTAAGAGAGTACATGCCAATCATTTTTAAAAATGGATAGGTATAAATTGATTTGAAAAAATGGTGCCACCCTCTTATATATATTTCTATTCAGGCAATAAGTATCCGTCTACTGTTTTTCTCATGATGAAATGTCATTAGGGTAATGAACCTATGATCTTGTATTCTGCATATAAATTTAAAATCCAAGCTGAGCTGGGATTCGAATGCATATCTTCTAGGTTTAGATATTAAATTTAACATGTCTTTTCGAGCACGTATAATTATTTATAACTAGGTGCCCCCGCGAACTTTATTTCGCCTTAATATGGTTGTTTAGGTATCATACATAGTAGCTACATACCAACATATGGGACATTTTGCTATGCTGATATTGTTCATTTGTCCGGAATAAAAACCTAAATTCAATTATTTTTAAAACTTTTCTCTTCATCAGAGTTAATAGAAAAAAAAAATATTTATATAGATATTCAAACCATTAAAGATTTTAATCGCAAGAAGCAATTATTGTAGTTTAATATTATTAATTCAGGATTACTATATAAGAAATCTCCTTTAGTTTAAATAATATTTATTTGCAATACGGTCGGCTCTTTTGTACTTAACACAGACCCAAGTATTAACTAATTTATCACATAGCTAGTCGAAACGTCAAACGACGCATAGAGCCACTAACATACATGTCCCTTTATAGATTAACAACTCATTGAAAACGAACATTCAGTTTTAACGAATGGTCATATAAATTGTATCTTTTCATTATTTATTAGTCTCATTTTCGAGACATGGAAGCTTTTTATTAATACAATTGCGACAGTGATTGCGATTACGATACAGGGAATTTTGTAATGGTCAATTTCGGCTTTAAAAAATAAAATAATTAACAACTATAGGAAATTCAACAGTTTTTTAGCAAAGATACTAAACAGTTCCGCTAATATTGTTATATGTTCGATTTTAAAGCGTTTATAATGATATAGACTTAAGCAAACTGTCACGCTTATAAAGAAAAACGATTTATATAACACGTTCAGGAATTTGTATGTCCCAATTCTTAGAGGTAAGTTTATAAGAATTCAAAGTCCTATAACCTACTTAGGTCTTGGCCTCAGATTTCTGAATCTGTTTCATGATGATTTTTAAATCTAATAGGCAAGTAGGTGATCAGCCTTTAGTGCCTGACACACACCGTCGACTTTTTGGGTCTAAGACATTTCGGTTTCCTCACGATGTTTTCCTTCACCGTTCGAGAAAATGGTAAATGCGCACATAGAAAGAAAGTCCATTGGTGCACAGCCGGGGATCGAACCTACGACCTCAGGTATGAGAGACGCACTCTGAAGCCACTAGGCCAACACTGCTCTCTCACAATTCATTGATACACTCTTACATTTTATAAAATTCTTCCTAAACAACTTCAATCAGTTTAAAGTGAAAATTATTCGAAATTTAAAAAAATGCATGCAATTCTATGCACAGATTATTCAATGGCATCCTTATTAAATTCGTGTATTTATAACTTAATCTTGTTCTCGTGTTTATAATAATTGGACGAGAATTATTTTGTAATTTTATAGGCTTTGATGGCGAGATAACGAATTAGTGTTGGCTTTCGTTGAAGTCATTTTGATAGTTCTAGTCACGTTTTGCGATAATAAGCATATTTGTATGCGAAGACGAAGGTTTGTGTGACAATTATCACCTAAATAAACACCTTATAGATTGATACGGATATCGTGACACTAAATATATTGTACGCTTTATTGGAATGCAAATTCAGGACAAACACGTAACATATAAAAATTAAAAAGCAAATTAACGTATAAAAAGCACATTCAAAAAAACCTTGGACCAATTTTCATGAAATTTTGTGTGTTTTTCAGTGAACTTGAGAATTGTATAGATTTATAATTAGTTGTTTTTTTTTGGTACATAGAAAATGTGTACAGGACAACGTCTGTCGGGGTAGCTATATATTATATAGAACATAATAAAAATAGAAAAAAAATAAGAATTCAGTAGCGCTACAACCTCTTTAGGTCTAGGCCTCAGATTTATAAGTTCAGATTAGTTCCTGACACACGCTGTCGACTTTTTTGGTTTAAGACATGTCGGTTTCCTCACGATGTTTTCCTTCACCGTTTGAGCGAATGTCAAATGCGCACATATAAAAAAAATCCATTGGTGCACAGCCGGGGATCGAACCTACGACCTCAGGGATGAGAGTCGCACGCTGAAGCCACTAGGCCAACACATCAATAAAAAGTACGCTTGCCTGAATCCGTTGTAAATCTGTACTAGAATGGTAGCTTCTAAATTTTAAATGTTATTTAAAAATAATTCTTTGTGTACAGAACTCTAAGACTGAGACGGATGTGTTTTCAATTACACAGCGGAAGACTATTGCATCTGTGGTCTATTTTATGTCTTGGCAGTCTAGATTTAGTAACGTTATATGTAACGATTGCAAATACAATAAGGTAATTCTCAATACAACGAAGTAGGAAATAGTAACAATTTCATTTAAAATATTACAGCTTCTTAATGCCGAGACTTTAAAGTCATATAGCCTCATTTATTTTTAAGGTTTTGTGTATTTTTTATTATTGGATTTATCACAGTCCATGGACACCACACATGCCTTTTTAGGAGTAGTATACTATTTCTTTAAACAATTGGAGGTCGTATTTTTGAAGTGAAACTTCTTTAGGGTAATTTTTTTACGGATACGTCACGAAGATGTGCAGCGCTTTTGTCGAACAAAAGGGAGAGAGCGATTGAAACCGATTGAGCGAGAGTGAGAAGGGTGAATCACCGTATAGAAATTCTAATTTTTAAATTTATGAAATATTAGTATTTTATGCAAAATAATTTATTGAAATCTCAAATGACGAATTGTAACTTAAAATGCCACGTATTTTTATTATCGAAGAAATAAATTTAAAAAATTAAATTTATTATTTGTTTTAATTTTCAACACTTAATAATTAATGACAATTAAATTCATTAAATTCCTAACATATCTCCTTTTTCCCTCCCTCTAAGTGTCGGAAATCTAAAGTTTTTAGATTTTTATAAACATGAACATGACTTAAAAATTAGTTTGCCAAAGAAGTTTCACTTCTGACATGTGTACTTTGTACGCACGCACTTTTTTTATGTAATAGGAGGCAAACGGGCAGGAGGCTCATCTAATGTTACAAAATACTGCCGCCCATGAATACTCACATTGGCAGAACGCTCGCAAGTGCGCTGCCGGCCTTTTGAGACTTGGGTTCGGAATTATTTCAGTGGATAGCTCCACATAGTGGTGGTGCGCGGAAAAAACTGCCTTAAGAAACGCTCAGTTGTGGAACGACGTCGAGGTAAAAGGGAAGATCCCCACGGGGAGTCGATTCCACAGTTCGCTAGTTCGCAAAAGAAAGTGTCTTGTAAACCGTGGAAGACTTCCATCCATCAAGGTGACGCTGAAGAAATAAATATTATGTTGACAAGATCGTGATTTAGACTATAAGTTTGATATCCAGCTGATTTAAAAAAAACTCGTGCAACGTGCCTCATGCCCGATTTCAACGTAATACCACTTTCTTAAAATTAAGTTTAGATAATCGCAAAGTTAAAATTCCCTACACAATCACGCGTTTAAAATTTTATTTATTTGTACTTTTACTTTACTTGTAAGTCGAAATAAGTGTTGTTGATTTGACCTACTTATCGCATCAATTGAGTGAATTCAATATTTTGTATTATTTTTTAGTGGTTTGGTCGTTTGAGCATTTGTACTCGTTAAATGGAGTCTGGATAGACTAGGCCTAGGTTCCGCTGTGTCGACAGTGAAGGAAGGCCCAGGCGGCTGAAAGCCTGCAATTGGTGGGAGATGACACTGTACAGGGAGCACTGGAAGTTTCTCATTTCGGAGGTTTTTGAGACGTAGAGCCAGCGAAGTAAGTAATAAATGGAGACTGAATAAGAATTATTTGGAAACAAGTTATTTAAATTTAATATCTATCGATGTATACGCGTATTAATTATTAAATTATGTAAATAATTGAAACCTAATTTTAACCATTAACTAACGAACACAATCACAGATATTCGACGAAACAGACACAGAAATATATCTCCGATGGGACTTCGTGAACTTCTCTATTACTCTCCTGTTATATTAGGTTTTCGCACATCCTCCAATACTTTTAAGGATTTGAATACAGTGTAATCTCTGTATAACGCTATTTGTTATAACGAAACTCTATAACGTAAAAACGTTAAATATGTTTGGTTTAACTCAAAACCCATACATTAATTCTTGCTATAACGAAACCACTCTATAACGAATAACAACGCATGGTGAAATTCGTTTTAAAGAGTTTACACAGTACTTATGTTTGATATTAAATGTTATTGTATTTCGAGAGGAGAGTAGAAAACCGCGAACTATTCAATTGTAGGAAACCGCAGAGATCCGTTGCTTTCGATATATCAACTCGCTACGGGAAAGTCGTCCGCAATGTTGTTTGATAAGCACGATCGCGTGTTAATACTTTGTAAACAAATTTCCAAAATACCTTTTTTTTATGATTGGACAATTCACACACCAATTGACCTAGTCCCATGCTAAGCTTGTGTTATGGGTACAAGGCAACGGATATACATACATATTATAGATAGATAGACCTAACACATATAAATACATATTTAAACACCCAAGACCTAAACACAACACCAAATGCTCATCACATCGATGTTTGACTCAGCCGGGGATCGAAACCGGGACCCATGGATTGACAGTCAGGGGTACTAACCACTAGACCAATGAGCCGTCAAACTGAATATCTAAAATTTGCCAAAAGATTGACTTTGACATGTTTGACTCATTGAATGCCTCAGCAGAGGGCATCCAGCGTAGAAGACCAGCCTAATGGACCACGGGTTTCAACTTCATACCACGACATTACAGCTTCTTTCGCCTCTGCAATGATTCTTCGTTGCCTGGTTTTGGGCGGCTACGTTTGCTTTGCCTTATGAATTCCAGAGCTTGCTTGGCAATCTGACCAAAATCCTATTGAATGAAAATTCAGTCCCTTTAAAGTTCCCCGTTAGTATTAATTCAATTTCAATTATACTATTTCGGAGAAATACCGACGGTATTCAGAGAAAACGAATTTGGGTTGTGTCCGAGCCGCATAGTCATCCTTTTAGGATATCCCCAGTACAAGCTGATAAGTGAGAATGTCGTATAAATTAGCTTTATTTGCATAAGTTTAAGGCAGAATATGTTTGGAATAGCGAAGGAATTTCCAAGTTACGCTTATTCTGCACGCTGTGTCAAAGCGTGCGATGCGTGTAGTTCGAGTACTGGCTGCAAACAAACTGTTCCTTTTTTGAATATTTTGTTTTTCTATGCTAAACCTTTGAGGCTGGTTGGAAATAATATATGAAAGTATATGTAGTCTGTGGAAATCATTCCAAATTTAAATATTTGGTTTTTATTTAGTCAAAAATAATATTTTTTTTAAATACTTTTAAATCCACTAATGATCATTGTTTGAAACCTTTTCAAATAGGTCTATATTAGATCACTTATCGGTTTTAATATTAATACTTAATTTATATTGTTAAATTTCTTCTGCTTAAAGTATAAAACATTTATGAAGTATTACAGTACGATTAATATTTATTAAATGCAACGAGGGCGCTATCCCTCCCTAAGGCCTAGTAGCATAGACTATATAGTCTACATAGTAACTAGTAGCCGACTAATCGCCTGAGGTCAGACCATGTAGTGCTCGGACCACGTTTTATTATAATAAGCTACCATTATAAAGTTTAGCCATCTCCCGGCGTGTATCTATGATAGAATTAATTTTAGCTCTTGCTTATCCTGTTACAGTTATGTTCATTTTACATCTTAATTTATGCAATGCACTATCTGTAATGTGCTAATGATAGAGAAAATACATAAAGTTCTGTTCTTAGTGCGGGTGATGACTTTGTATTCCAAATTCAAATAACTATTTTGTGTTTATTTTTATTTAAATTTCGAATACCGGAAATTGTATTGCGTTCCATATTTAAATGTGCATATTTTAAAATGTATGGTTGTTGAGTAATAGTGTTCCAATTTTAAATATTTGTATTATCGGTTGATGTCTTTTTTTAGGTCAGTAATTTCGTAGTGTTATCATTTGTATACGTTTTAACACATTGGTTAATGATTAAAAGGTACACCTAATACCGAGCCAGTAGTCTAGAGAAGTTGATGATTCAAAATATGTTTATACAATAATATATTTAAACACATAGTCCTTACGACTTACCTATTAGCGCTTCAACGTGGTAGTTGAGAATAATTTCATTTGCGGTAGACAGTTTGGCGGCGGTTTTCGTACGCTGTAACAAAAACTTATATTAACAAAAATAGTCAACGCATTAAAATATAATCTGCATATATTTACGTTAAATAAATTATAATCCAATAAACCGGAAGTTTTAATAGATTTAAAATGTATCATTGTCTAAAAATATATAAATAATATTGTATATCTAATTATCCAATTATGAACCGCAATTGATTAGCAAATTAATCAAGATTTCGATTACTCAACCCCGAATTCAATGTTTCGTTGCGACAATTCTATATTTCAAAATGTCAATCACATCGTGACAGAGTCCCATAGATTAAATTCAAGAAATCGACCAAAGAAATTAATAGTGCGATCTTTGACCTGTTGCCGAATGATCTCTGCATTGATATAGATACCATAGATAATTAAATGATGAAATGTTGAAATAAAACCGATGTTGTAGTCATTGGGATCGGGACAACAACATCAACAACAACTACAGCAGCAGCAACAACAACAAATGAATATCAATTAAAATTTGTTAGTTGTCTGACGCATGCCGATTAATGGGTCTAAGACATGATTTCCTTTCGATGTCTTTTTCTTCATCGTACAAACAAGTGTTGACTGCATATATAAAAAAAATAATAGATGCACAGTTGGGATTCGAACGGTGGACCTAAGGGTTGAGAGTCATCTGAACTACAATAATGACGCTCCGCTTCATCACGTCCCAGCATCAATATTTCCCTTTCCAAATACCAGTGTTTCGCACATGAATAGTACCAGTATTATGGGTTATTAAACTTAAATCAAAACAACTATTTTGTTTGTTAGATACTTAAATGAACTTAATAACGGTGGTTAATAAAAAAATCTACGAGGATGGTGAGAAAATAAGTGTTTTCGATTTCAGATTCTTTCAAAATTAGACGTTTATTAAAAATTTGCAGAAAAAAACACATTTGTAAGTACAGTACAGAAAAACAAAAGAATACGAAAAAAAATTATACCAAAAAAATTTAATCACGCCGAAGTATTTACTCATGTACATTATATTTATGATTTAATTTCAAGCAATATTAAACGTGAGAAACGTGTATTTCCCACGATTTACAAAAATCAGATCATGAAGAAATCCTCGATCAATTAAAAAACTTTCCAACTGAGTAATTTTAGTACATTTAACATTCAATATTTTGATAAGGCCGTAATAAAACGGAATATTAACAGATCTATATATCACGGGCATTGCAAAAACTTTTACGAGTGCCGGTGAACCGTACTTTTTTATTACATTCGAAAGTTTTTGTTACACAACACGTTAATTGTGAGATCCGTTTATAGCATTAATCTATTTTATCTTGACATTTCTTATGCGAAGGACTCTTAAGTTATGTAAAGGAGATAAGATTCGGATTGGGTTTTAATTATTCAGGCAATTTAACAAAACAAGAATCACGTCATAATCGACCTATACTTATATACTTTTGTTTATACATAACAGTGGTAAACGGTCAGGAGCTATTCTTAAGTGATATGCCCACTCACATTACCAGTAGGCTTGCAAGTGCGTTGCCAGCCTTTTAAAAATTGCTCTCTTTTCCTTTTTTTAAGTAGTGGAGGTAAACGGGCAGGAGGCTTACATGATGTTAAGTGATACACACTCACATGGACTCATATTGCCAGAAGGATCGCAAATGCGTTGCCGGCCTTTAAGAATAGGTACGCTCTTTTCTTGAACGATTCCAAGTCAAATTGGTTTGGAAATACTTCAATAATACAAGTGGGCAGCTGGTTCCATAGTGGTGGTGCGCGGCAAAAACTTCCTTAAGAAATGCTCTGTTGTGTCTAAAAAACTATAAATATAATATAAGATGTATATATAAACATATATAACTATTCCTTTTGGTTCTATTAAAGTGATCTGTTTGTTTATTCTTAATATATATATCTTTAATATATCTTTAATATTCGTAACCTATTGCTTGCTGCATAACAAAATTAATGTTCGTGAATGTTCTGAGTTTCATCCCTTATATGTAATCCAATAATACGAGAACATTCGGTTGTCAGTTCTAGAGGCTTTAAAATTGGAACACATAGGCAAAAATATTCTATCCTATTAAAGATTTATGGTCAACAATATTTCTTTTTTTTTTTTTTTTAGTTTATGGCCTGGTTTTAGGTCAATATTTCAATGTAATCCATCAACAGATTAAAAATATTTGGACTAAGTCGTTGCATACAGCCACAGATAATATATTTTGTAGATGCAGCATATATCATGCTTCCGAGGCCAATTTTGGTCGCTACTCGTAAGAATCTGAAAGACAACTAAAATACTTGTGGGTTTATTATAATTATGCCATTCAATATGTGCTCTTGGTGGGTAATCCAAAAGTACATTCTTAACCAACTAAAGATCACCTATAATTTCCAAACGGGTGCTTAGCTACTATGATCATATTACCAGAAGAGAACCGGATAGTCCCGACAAACTGGTAATGTTAGGGAGGAGTGATGGCAGGAGAATTCAGAGTAGATCACCAACCCGTTGGTAAGACCAAATTGAGACAATGATGGGTCATAACATCCCTAATGTTCTGAGACAAGCGGATAGAACGGTGTGGAGGCAGCAAGTCGACGTATCGGTTAGAGCTTTTTGAGGCTGACATAACCATCAGTAAAACTATGTAGAATAGGTATATTGAATTGGCACCTACATAAATAGAAGGGACAGTGAAAATGTATCCCAGACGAAATCAGGTTCTTCTCAGAAATATTGCCAGCAATGAATCATTTTTAATTTACTGAGTTTTTGACTATAATGTTGCCATTCTATTTGACCTCATGTTTTAAGTGCTTCTTTGTAAAGTTTCTCACATAAGGAAGGCAATAACAAGTGTCAGTTAATATAAAATACTCGTAGTTTATATGTTATGGATGTTTGCGTTTATAATATGCGTTGGAGGAAATGTTTGTCAACGGAGTCGTAAATGTTAATATTGTATGTAAGCCATCATACTCCAAATTAAGACCTTTTTATATTGACTTCTTGATATAAAATGTAGCATTTATTGTTAATAAAATTATAAGTCTAAATGTAATGATTACTACTCTTCTTAAATTTATTTTTTTTGTTAAATTTGCAGCCTTCAGTTTAAGGACAGGTGAGTCATACATAATAACCGCCTAGTCAACTATATCCAATAGTTAAAACACACGACACGGGAAAAATTAGTACATTTCTTAGGATCCATAGAATCTGTTATTCATTATCGGATATCCTCACACGGCAACATGCACGGCTTATTCGATTAAAATTCAATTAATTCAAGTAACATTTTTCGCTTATAAGCGAAGCAATGTAAATTATGTTTTAATAATAAATTATATTTTCTATTCACGATGGTAGGCTGGTGACTTGTTACCACAAGTCCCATTCCTAAGCATTTCACAAAGATAGCCTATATCAAAAAAAAAAACTACAAAAAAAAAAACTAAAAAACTTAAACTTAAAAAAAAACTAAACTTGTAAATATGAAAAATTGTGAAGTATTTAAAAAAAGCATTGTTAAGTGCCTATCTGATACCTAATGCGCTATTTTAATTTAACTAACTAGTAAAATCTAAAAGTGCAATTGTATTTTTATTTTCTCGTTACCATAATGTTCATGTATTTGAGTAAGATAGCTTGTACCATATACTGTAGATATAGCATTATATATGTGGTGTACTTTAATAAATAAAGAGGCAAATAAACTTTGAGACAGAAAAATTGTTTTTTTGATATATACAAATACATATATATATATAATATATATATAAAAGAAATACTTTAATCAATACTTTACTATAACTTTCTTTTTTAAAGGTCCTATAAAAATACATTAAACACAATTCGTTAGTATTACTACTAACCGCTTCGACAATTGCTGTATCATATGATAATACAAACAATACTAAATTATTATCTATAACTAAATACGAAGGAACATGGTCTCACGATCAGCTCCTCCTTATTATGCGCATGAATAATTTGTAGCCTTAATGATTTATATATGATAAATACACGAATCCTATCATAACATGATTTAGGAGCTTCTTAATATTCTTCCATTTCTAGAAACATCGCTCCTGGTTAATGCGTACTGAGATTTATCATGCAAAGTTGCGTTTTGGACACCGAAAACTAGACGAAAAGATACTATTCGAACTCTATTTATTTATTAACACTTCTTTGCAAGTATACAGAAATATAGTACAATTAAAATATCTTAATAGATCTTCTAAGCAACCTATGAGACAAAACTAATGGAACAAAGCAAAGAATTTAAAACATGTAAATGAAAGGGGCAATAACAAAAAGGACACTTCGAACATCGAACTACCTAAGTCTTCCTTATGTGGATTAATCACAGTTTCTTCGATTGTGTCATGAGATCTGGGTCCAATGCAAAAATGGAATAATTATGTTTAAAGTACTAATATAGTACGTATTTTAAAGTTTTTATTATTTACCAACCCACCTGGCTTCGCACGGGAAATGACCCGTAAACCTTGAAAATTTATATATTTAAATCCCTAACGAATTCTATTTATTTGTTAAGGCGGCCTTGGCTACAAACTTTATGGTTCAACCGCAATATAGCCAATATATGAGACTCACAAATAACGTGGCTTTATATTGGGAAAATATTTTTTCAGAACTAATTCAGTAGAACTAAAGATTACCCCCTATTTAATACTTTGTGAAAAGTAAAGTAGAACTGTATTGCTACATATTTTACTTTAAAAATTGGATCTTAAGATTAAAAACCATCGTTTTTATTAACTATGACAGCGTTCTCGTTGACATTTTTAGAATTTACCTTATGTTACAACTTTCCTTATGACTGTGAATATTGTGACAGCAATATAAGACTTATTACTATGGGAATTAAGACTAATTTCAGATGCAATACGCAAGGTTATTGCGAAAATCGCGAAAAATTGCGAATTTAAAGATCAAAAATGAAATGAATATTGACAGGGTTGTCAATTAAACTGTTTTTTTCTTGTATGTCCAATGTTAATTAAAACTCAAGATAACTTTTAAATAAAAACATAAACATGTCAATATGCTCTGTTGCGTAGTGGATGGAATAGAATTATAATCTATATATAAATCACGTGTCACAATGTTTTCTCCGGCAAACCCCCCCCCCCCTGTTTCCCCCCGGGGGGGGTTTTCTTTTTTTTTTTTTTTTTTTTTTTTTTTTTTCCCCCCCCCCCCCCCCCCCCCCCCCCCCCCCCCCCCCCCCCCCCCCCCCTGTTTGTTTTTTTTTTTCTAATATAGATGATAATCATTCGGGTTTGATACTGTCTAAATAATAACACATTGAATTATCATCACTAACATGTTATCGTATATTATTTGACCTTATGTCCTATATGAAATTGGTATTAAAGGAAAACTCCAAACGCCACCAATATTCATATACTGATAAGCTAGGTCTGGATACACAGTTGCCCCTCACACACTTTGAAATAAATTTTCCTTTAGTTTTTAAAAACATTTCCTCGTGTTGTTATAAGCGTTTGTCACATTAAATCTTGTAATTTATTTTTCTTAAGTATAAATGTATCAGTTTTTTTTCTCTTCTCTCGTCCTTTTTATGTTTGCTTATAAGTGCTTGTCACTTTAAATCTTGTATTTTATTTATATGTATCAGTGTGCCGAGCGTTGGCAAGTTTTTGTCAATAATTAAATTTAGAAATACTCTACGTACTCATAAAAAATTGTTTAAAACAACTATTAATGTCCTAATCCTTGTATCTTTCTTCTTTGTTGTAGCTACTAGTATGTTTGTCATTCTCCTTATTTATACATTTTGTGCTGTCATGTTTTGTTTACTTTGCTCTGTATCATATGGGTTTTTTGAAAGAGAGTGAAATTTTACGATGCGTGCGCACCGTGACACAAAATTAACAGATTGAAGTTGCCCACGGAAGATGCTACGGCATTGGACATAATTTAAAAACAACATTCGAATAATAATAGAATTTATGTTACACTTAATGTAAGAGAATAATAATAAATATTTATTTATTTAATTTTTCAAATGTAAACTGAACTTTATTGACTATAATGACTCCTTTTCCAGTCTTTGATTATTTAATTGTAATTAATTATTTGCATGCAATCAAAAACTATTTTTAATAATGCCAAAGAAGTATAACTTCTTACGCGCGTACATAAGTATACACACCCTTTTTTTTAGTGAAACTTTTTGTGGATACATCCAATGTGTTTATTGTATAGAGATGTATCTGTTTTGTTTCCCAAATAAATAAATAAATACAAACATACCGCACATTTATTATGTACTAATTCCTGTATTACTAAACATATTATTAAGTCAACGGACAGCCCTTACACATTCTGACCTCCATTAAAATGCATTAATGTTGGCCTTGCTCTTTGTCGAACGCCATCTTTCGGCCGTTTTATTACGACGACTCATCTCCTCCGTTAGTCAGAACTGGTCTTGCTTCCTATGAGCGCAGGATGTTGCTCCACATACATACGTTTAATGGCTACTGATTTTTATTACGACATGTCGATTTTAATTCACGAGAGAATTATATTATGAAATTATTACGTTGTTTGAGGAGTGATTTAAAATATATTATGACCCCTGAGTTAAGAGTATATATACAAGTACGTTTGTTTAATTCAATTTTGAATATTAGCTTTTTGGTTATATTTTAGTGCGGGTTATTTGTGTTTTTAATGCAAATAATAATCAAAACTATAATTATGACAGTACTAGATTGTAACCGCTATATATATAACCGTATAGCTCCATGCTAGGGAGTCTTATTTAGGATTATTACTGTGGAGGTTAAAAAAAATTGTAATTACTGTATATTTCTATACTATATGTAAAAAGAAGTATGTTTAGAAAAATACATAGGTAGAATGCTGTATCAAAGTTTAATGCTATATAAAAATTTAATATAGTTAATATAAAAATATCTACTAAATAAGTACGCGCATCACTGAGTACTTAGTTATTCTACCGAACCATTGATTAGACAGATAACACTTTAACATGTAATCAGTAGTTAAAATGCCAGATTGTTAACATACAACATATCAAAGGCTCCGCTAACTATAACTACATTAAGCAAATGTAGAGTTTATGCAACTGTAATAAGGGTTATTATTTCTTAATGATAATTATAAAAATCGTGCTCACGGTAGCCGAAATCAAGGGTCAGGGATCAAACGTGATCGAAAGCTGATATTAGATAGGCGAATGACGCATGCGTGAATGAGATATTAGTTAAGTAAACTGACTATGATGAAACGCTTGTCATGTATGGCCATTTGCATCTGATAACATTATGATAAATGCGATTTAAATATTGTTAAATGATACATTTAGTTCCGAGAAATTGGATTACACGACTATCCAAATGATCGTGTCACCCAGGTTTTCAGAGCCTTGAGGGATCTCTTCGAACAGCGCAAACGCAAAATTAATATTAAATGGAAAAGGTTTAGTGTGATTTAAATTAATACAACAAATAAATCTTTATAATTTTTATGTCATTTTAAGGAGAGTGAAGTTAGTTTAAAAACGATCTTGTCTTTCGTTATAAAGAGTTCAACGCTGCTACTTGATGTACGTACTAGATTAAGTATACGTTAATCTTAACTATAATGCGTTTAATATTTAAAAAAACGCTTTATATCAAGAATAATGGATATTTTTGTAAAAAATGATGTATCATATGAAATGACTCAGAATAAGCACCGCGCCCTAATAAATCACGCAAGTTAAAATAATAAGCAATATAAATGAAGGTACAACACTTTCTACACGGTGAAAGCCTGAAATCGCCGTACATCAAGCGTGAATCTGCCAGTATCAGTTGGACCATTAAAATTATCTCGGCGACCACGTCAAGTCTAATCTCTTCAAGGTTTTGTAGTCGTCGTCCAGTTATAGTAATAATGTGAAATATTACAACTACTGTAGGTAAAACATACTTAAATTTTGCGCGTTGTGATTGAATGATAAATGATTAACATTTAGTTGGGGATAGATAAAACTTGCAGAATTTTTCTACAAATTTGCTAACCCTATAATATCTACTTATCACCAACTATGTATATATATATGAAAAAAAATCAATTAATTTATTCACCTACTTTAGCATAAGGGTAATGTCGGAATAATCGGGAAATTAAGTGTTTCTGTCCAAATAAAATATACTAGGAATTTCATTATGATAAGGGGGCAAAGGAGCTTACAGAACAGTCTTAAAGCTACAGCAACCCGATACTCGACTCCCTTGTTATGCCAGCCAGTAGGCTCTTTTCTTCTTTGAAATTTCAAAATAGTATTGTTACTTTAGATTCGCGGTACTATTAAATTTTAAATCGCTTTAACATTGTTTGTGGAAGTACAGCCTTACCATGCTGTCAGACACAATAAATAAACAAGTGCTTTGAACTTGCCGCCTCAGTTAATTTAAAGTCCACTCATTTGGGCACCCAATTAAGTGAATATTGCACTCACGAAAAACATTCTTAGTTCTTCAAAATTTTTCATTTCCACTGTACACTTTTTGCAGTCATGATACTGGCTGTTAAATATTTTTGTGTTTTGTTATAAAGGGGTTGTCATAAATTTAAATATTATTTATTTATTGAAATAAGATGAAAATACGGGTCACCCCAATGCTGTGAGTTACACTTATATTACATACATAACAATACATGTAATTTTAAGGTATATTTAGAAAAAAAGATAAAGGACAATATTTTGCAAAATACCAATTTTTACCATTATAGCAACTGTAATATAACGGTATGTAGATGTTAATAATTAAACTTTTAAGAGATTTAATTAATAATTTAATTTATTATAATTGAAAATACATACGTGTTCGGAGATTGGTGTTTAGTACACTCATTCATCATTGAATTATGACGATAAATAAAGTTAAAATATCAAGGAAGTAACCTTTAAAACAGAGCAGTGTTGGCCTAGCGGCTTCAGCGTGCGACTCTCATCCCTGAGGTCGTAGGTTCGACCGGCTGTGCACCGTGGAGTTTCTTTCTCTGTGCGCATTTAACATTCGCTCGAACGATGAAGGAAAACATCGTGAGGAAACCGGCCTTAGACCCAAAAACGTCGACAGCGTGTGTCAGGAGGCTGATCACCTACTTGCCTATTACGTTGATAAATGATCAGGAAACAGATACACAAATCTGAGGCCCAACCTAAAAAAGTTGTAGCGCCACTGATTTATTTATTTTATTTAACCGATAAAAATAGGGGTCGGCTAGTGTTAAACCGTATATAATATAAATTAACGAAATGTAATACTTCAAGAACAATAATTTGAATGTTATAAAAATTTATTGGTTTAAAGTTCTTTGTGCCACATTGTGTGAACAGTGTAAAATATAACTTGTGTTTTATCAGGAATACTTTAAATGATTTAACCTATATCGTAACTGATTTATGAATATTGCTTTACAAAGGAATCACTTATTTACTTGAAGTTTAGTTTTGATGTTTATGCTAAGTAAAAACATAACTTAAGGTTTGAATTCCTGTAAACCAAGATACAAGGAGATACACACTTCTGGGGCAGTGAAAATTTTTGGGTATTTCAACACCAACCCGAAATAATAATTGTTTAGCTGAGTGTCGAACTCGGAATCTCTTGAGAGTTGAGCCTGTCATTACTGACCAAAAGAGTATAAGATTATAGATATTTTAAGACATACATATCCTCTTTTGCTCTCAAAAATAAGCTTAGGAGTCCTTGTTTTCCTATTAAACCTTTTGACAATCCCTTTGCCGGACCATCCTAGGTTCTAGAATGTTTAAGTTAGGTCATTAATTTCCCCCTGGAATTGATCCTTTCCACTCTTACTCGCAGTTTCACAGAGCTATCTTTTCAAATTTTGCAATAACTTAATTAGAATTATGTTAGTTGCTAGTTATAAAGAATAAAGCATCCTGAGTTAGCCTATTACAGGATGTACAATCAGTTTTTATTGTAGTTTGAGTATGTTTCTAAATGTAAGCTTTTATAGTTGTCAAACCTTGATTGTTGATGATTAGAAATTTAAATTATTTTTTCAAATTTTACGAATTAAAAAATTTATTTCGTAAAATTGTCCCTACCCACATTATTCCTAAGAACTTAGAAATAATGTGGGTAGACAACAACAAAAATGACGTTTATCAGATGGTGACATCCAGAACTTCGTGAGAAGTGACAGAATGATTGACCGAATTTGAACTATATTTTTAAAAAATTAAGGTTTGAATTTCATTAATTTATCACAAGTGTGTCATCATATGTGCGGGAATTAATACCATGTTAGGTACGCATCCGCGCACGCATTATGTTAAATATCGTTATTGAATTTAATACGCATGTGTTATTGTACTACACTTTAGTACACTATCACAGACTCTACAATTATTAATCAGTCTAGCATCTCTACTCATCTCTCATTTTTTCTGTTCCTCTGACAAGATAATGAGCTTTCTGTCCCTGACATATATAGATATTGTGTCTTAAACATTCCGGTTATCTTATTATGTTTAATGTCATGTTTTATACAAACACTGCTTAAAATGTACTGGTTGTTTAAACAGGTACAATATATGTTTCCGATGTTATCGTAACCTATAAATTAATAAAGAAGTATCGTTAATTACACACAACAAAGTCTTAAACTGCTAATAAATGCATCAACTTATATGACTGAGTCTAAATTAGTGGCTCGAATTTATGTTGGTCTAACGTTTTATAGTTTATAAGTGCTATTAGGTGTAGAAGAGTAATTTATGATCTAAAGATATTTATGTCTAAAACATATGGAACTATTTTTGCATTAACTGTTTTTTTTGTCTGATGTTTATCGTCGAGTTTTTGACCATATTCTCATTTCCCTTACGAACAACTTACAAGGGCAGAAGATTATTTATTTTTATATACATCTTCACGCCTTTTTCCCTAAGTGGTAAGCAGAGGTTGCTTTGCTACAGTCCTGACATACCTTTCGCTTCATGACACCATGCATGCTCGTCTGTTATGGTTACTTTTAACTTGTCTCTTCTCGGTCCTAGATTTGGTCCAGGTTGCGGTATGTATGCAAGGCGTACCCAAGTAGTCTATTTATATGATATGTATTTTTAAAATATTCGTAATAGTAAATACTCGGAACAAATGCAGGCTGCAATTTTCCCGTACTAGACTATATAAAGTAGTAATTCTTTTTGGGGAAAGGGATACTCTTCTTTAATAAAATCCCAGAGGCTAATTTATCTCTGCCCTTTTAATAAATTTAAGAAATGTATTAAAAAAAGGCTCAATATAAAGTTAACGATAAACTAGTTGATAAAAGGACCTGGGACTATTGCTAGACAGGCTACTTCTAATTAATTTGCGATATTTGTTTTAAAATAAGTGTTGTTTGATGATTTGCTATTTTAAAAGAGTACCGAGAGTTTTTTACGCCGGCTTTTTCTCTCGGCCTACACCCTCTGTTTTCTTTGCCGATGAGTAGGGATGTCTACCGATTCAAATTTAATGACTTGGAATAAGTGATACATGTATCTTATATTCCATAATAAACATATTTTATTTTTATTTATTTAGTTGAAGACATACGACTTGCTCCCATCACCAAGCGAAAGCACCGAGATTTTTATTTATTCAAAATAGTAGCATTGTAGCCATTGTTTATTATAATGATAAGTAACGTAAGTTCACCTTAAAGTAAGTTTGTTTTGAATATGAACTCACGTGTGAAGGTACCTTACAATACAAGAAAGCTGATCGAATGGACTAGTTATAGAATCTATCTATGAAATATCATTGAAACAAAAAACAAGTCAGTATCAGTTTCACTGACACGCCTTGTTAGGGATACATATGTTCTAATTCCGGATTAACCATAAACTTCGACTTTTCTTCGTGAGCCTTAAACATATTATAAGCTACAACTTGTTGTTTGAGGCCTCATTCTATATAAACGGTATATTTTTAATATCAGAAAGCGTTCTTTGCTTTAAAAAAAAATACTGTTTCGGCTGGAATCGAACCCGGGAAAATATACACAATCAGTATATGTAATGCTTTCAGACTTACGATAAGCGAACCATTTTTTTTTATTTCATGCCCCAGGAAGACTACCATTGTTATAAGCAAAATATATACCAATTCTTGAAAGGCCGGCAACGAACTTGCGAGCCTTCTGTGTGTGTGCAATGTGAGTGTCCATGGGCGGCGGTATCACTTAACAGGTGAGCCTCCTGCCCGTTTGCCTCCTATTACATAAAAACAAAAGTTACTACAGACTCAACCTTGCTTCATACAGCACTGCTAATAAAAACATTTCTAATCTTTTATGTATGTTGGCCGTACAAGAAACATTTTTTTGCGAAGGAATATAAAAGGAATGACTTTTCCGTTTGGTTGACACTGTCATAAAACTTGTATTGTCTATGTTTCAATAGAACTCGATTTGAAAGTTACATCCGTAACATAGATTTGATATTTAACTTCCGGTGAGCTTTCATACCATAAATACAGCTAAAAAGTTTAAAATCTATATAGGATACTTTTTATCTATCAACTAACTGACATTTTCCTAAACAGATAACTAAACGTTTTTCCTCTTAGAAAATCTTGAAAAACATTTTTTCTTGTTACATTATTTAATTCATTAATTACTGGCTATGCCTTTTGGTTTCACTGTGGTCATAGCTTAATGTAATAGCTTTATTCGAAAATATAAAATGTGACAAAAAGTAATTTAGAGATTTATTTTCCAGTACCAAACTGAAAACTGCAAAAATGAAAGCAATATTTCAAAGCACAACAATCATTTAAATTGAAGACGTGTCTTAAGTAGCTTGTATTATGAATTCATATCATAAGATCAATAAAACCGAAATTCGTCTTTGTTACGTAAATATCGAAACGATCAGATAACGGGTAACGGCTCGTTGGAGAGTGCGATTTTGTTACTGTCATACGGGTTGGTCATGCATGAGTTGAAATGCCACTTACGATTTAACTAATTTTTTACACCTCGACTCTTCGCTGGATATGATGAAATATTAAATGATTGCACGAGGCAAATTAGGACAATGAAGCGGCGGAAACAAAGAAAATTTGGTATATTTTTTAAATCTATAGATTACTAGCTGATCCGGCAAACGTCGTTTTGCCATGTTTATAATTTATAATAAAAAATAGGGGTTGATCGTAGAGGGGTGAAAGTTAGGGGTTGTATGTATTTTTTAATGCTGTATCATAAAAAAATAAAAAAAGTAGGTGATCACTGATCAGCCTCGTGTGCTTGACCCCCGCCGTCGACTTTAAGGGTCTACGGCAAGCCGGTTTCCTCACGATGTTTTCCTTCGCCGTTCGAGTGAATGTTAAATGCGCACACAGACAGAAAGTCCGTTGGTGCACAGCCGGGGATCAAACCTACGAACTCAGGGATGAGAGTCGCACGCTGAAGCCACTATACTAAATGCAATGAAACATTAGTTTAAGAAAAACAAAATATCTGAACAATTATTTAAATAATAAAACAGTTCCAACTATCTTTTATCTTGTTTGTTTTCGCGTGCGAATAACAGTGCCATGTAAAATATTGTTAATAATAAATGTTTAAAGGTAAATGCGTTTTCGGTGTCTTTTGAAATATTTTTAATTTTATAATTGTTGTTGATATTATTAAATTTAATTGACCTATAAGTATTTTTTTTAAATTAAGACTAATTGTAAAATGGGATTCATTTATAAAAGTTATGACAAGACAATCTGTAAGTTGGCTTTCCGTATGTGCACTAAATGTTATATATTATATATATATCTTAATATATATATTTCTTGTGTGCGTGTGTATGTGACTGAACTCCTCCTAAACGACTGGACCGATTTTGATGAAATTTTTTGTGTGTGTTCAAGGGGATCTGGGAATGGTTTAGATTCACAAATCAGCCCGGCAGATGGCACTGCAGTCGGTACTTTCATACTTTGCTTAATATCCTAATCGCTTTAAATATCATGCAAGACAACGTCTGTGGGGTCCACTAGTATATATATAATGAGTTTGAGTTTGAGTTTAAAATGACACAAGTCATATTAATCAGTTCCTGAAGAGCCTTGAAAAACTTTTAAGCCTCAATCAATCGAACAATATATTCGTTATTACTTTTGCAATAATAAATCTGTGGAGTAATTGCAATTAATGAGACCATTTCTGAGTCACCAGCGGGGGTCTGATGCTTCAATGGCCTTATCATATGGTAAGGTCATTACAACCTGTCAAAAATTACAAAATCAGGTACTTAAGGATCTTTTAGTATCAGGTTTTATGCGACCACTCATAGTTTTGGAGTGTGAAACCCAGCATCTACTGGATTACAGCACATAAAATATATCCAAGTCCATAAATAAAAAACAGCATGCTTCCGAGTCTGTCACAAATGTCTTGTTCTGTTGCGGAATAGAGAAAATTGTTTGTGACTGAATCAATTCGGTGCCTTTTAATTTCATATAACAGAGGTTATTTCCGTTAAACCGGAAGAGTGACGGATCCAGAGTATATGATATTAACATGCTGGTTTCCTCACAATTCCTTCATGTCAAGGGCGAAGTTCGCACCCCATCACAGTATAACTTCCTTGCACTAAGTTTGTGTTAATGAAAACCGCTAGGTTTGTCCAAGTGACTAAATTATGTTAAGACTTAAAATCAGATGCTTCAATGTCATCGAAAGTAAGGTCATAGGGACAGGTCAAGGGGTACCTTCACCTCGCCTTGATCAATCACAAAACCATTCAGGCATATTGTTATAGATCCTAACGATTGCAGTCTTTAATTATAGCTTTGCCTAATAGTAGGCTTGTTCTAAGCGTGAATTGATCGTTATCTATTCATGGTCGAACATGGATTAGGACACTGTTATAACAGATTATAAATATTCTGTATTGATTATTTTATATAGTATCATAAATTATATATATCGTTGGATTGAGTACAAAGGTGACATATGATAAGGAAGGCAACGGGCGACCTTATCGCTATAAGCAATATTTTCCCGGCCACCTTCAATTAGACATAATACACAAAAAGATTCATACCTCGATTCTCGACTCGAATTTCATATATTTTAGTGGATAAAACAGTGTTTTTTAAATACTGGACAGACGTTTTGCGGACAGGGTACGCCTGTCCAGGGGAAGCCTATTTAACCATAACTCATATTAAACTGTCTAGGGAAGATGGACAGCAAGGAGTTCCACTTCCATCCTTCCATCATTCTGGTGTGTACAAATCTCTCAACCATGTAAACCTGTGTCTTTAGTTTAGTAATAAGTCTTAGCTTTCTATTTTTCTTTATAATATATTGGTTTCAATTATTGTTAAGTTACTATTTCATTTAACCATTGGAAGTGCGGAGTACCCTGATGTACATCTCCCTAGACTTAGTTCAGGGGCTTTAATATCTGCTAAAAATGTAACTTTTTGTTATTTAATAAAAAAATTTTTTTTTAATTGCTGCTCGAGAAACGACGATCCAAATCGTACATCCACCTGGGGATGTCAACAACGAAGGGGTGAAACTGTGGCGTCTAGAAAGACGAGCGTTGTTTGAAAGGGGATGACGGACTATTATTCCGTTTAGATAGAAATATACTTGGAATTTCGCAATTGTAGATTTAAAACTAAATTCGACAGAAATGCTTCCATGCCGTCTATATCATAAAAGCTTTAGAATATCTGTACCATCACTTTGAGTAGTTCATGTCAAGTTGACACAATCGGAATCAATCGAATCGAAAGTAAAATCGATTCAGTGAAGGTCAACGACGCGTAATGTATATTGGGTACCGATCATTGATGTATTAATGATTAAATCGTTATGACCATATAACGTAACAATTTAAAGTAGTTTCCAATTAATTCGTTCATTAAATTGCTCAAATTGTATTTTAGTAGGAAAATTCTGACTGAATTTGTTTAACTGAAAGCATAAATATAACTTTTGGTCTGATTAATACTGAGTTTCAACATCGGACGTTAAGGTAGAATACGAAATTCCATCCGTATCACCTCGACGTTCCATAACTAAGCGTCATATAAGGCAATTTTTGCAGTACACCACTACTATGCGGAACCAGCTGTCAACTGAAGTATTTCCGAACTAATTAACATCAGGTTTCAAGAAAAAGAGCGTACCATTCTTAAACAGGCTGACCCCTCTAGAGTGTCCTTCTACAAAAAAAAAATTTGCAATACATATGTAAAATAAGAGAAGAAGAACTAGACGGCAACTCACTTGTGAGCCCTTTGGCAATGTGAGTATGGCCGGTTGTATCACTTAACATCAAATGAGTCTCCCGTTTGAACCCTGTTAAAAAGAAATGTTTTAAGTACATTTATAACAAGTTTTTAAGGCCATAACAACTGTGTCAAAATATCTTAAGGTTTAGTTAACATGTTCACAGACAACAAACAATGAATGAAAACAAAACATTTTAAAGATGCATATCATCAGCGATCTTTAGTAAGTATATTATTTTGGCTAAAGGTCATCTGTAGCCAGATGTTCATTGTAATATCAAAAAACAAAGAGCGGTCATCGCTGCGCACGCGCAGATTTTATCTTGGCCGCTAGAGGGCGTTACGAAAACCACTTACCTATCGGATGCCATCGCCGAACTATGTTATCTTGGCTATTAATTTAAATGCGGTTCACATTAAGAACCTATACTCATATTTGGCCTTTATATATAAAACTAATGTATCTTACGAAATACGTGGTATGCTAATAACTTTAAATATAATTGTGCTGAAATTATAATTTCAAAACTTCCCACTTTTAAAACAAATGAACACACTATCGACGTTCTGAATTTGAAATTGTGAAGACCACTTGCTAACACGCGTCTTCTAATACAGATATTTCTATAAAAATAATACGTATATATAAAATAATACATAAATGATGACTACAAAAATGGGCATAATATCCTCTACTGCCAGTGAGAAGCCTGGATGAGTCGCTAATATAAAACATGGAGTATGTCGTTAAACTACGTTAAACTATTGATTCGAATTTATTTAATATTTTTATTTATTTATTCACACTATATTGCGCAATTAAAAACATTTATCAAATAAAAATATGATAAAAACAGTAGATTATTTTTGTGTAGAAATCAAATATGTACCTACTTTATAAAACAATACTAATATAAAAAAAAAAATCTAACAAATATCGAAATGCTAGAGGGAAAAATAAAGTCGATGCAAATAATTGCACTTTTAAATATATCTTAATATACATTACTGAGTTATGGAATGGTTAATGCCACGTTCACAATAATATACTGTAAATAAAAAAAACAGTGACGCAATAACCTTTATAGGTTTGGGCCTCAGATTTATGTATCTGTATGACCTTTTAGGGTCTAAGGCAAGCCGGTTTCCTTACGATGATTTTCTTCACCGTTCGAGTGAATGTTAAATCAAAAAAAGTCCATTGGTGCACAGCCGGGGATCGAACCTACGACCTCAGGGATGAGAGTCGCAGGCTTAAGCAACTCTGCCAAAGTTAGTCTAATTGTTAGTAAGTATGATTAAATTTTAAATCTACCGAACTAAATATACAGTATAGATAAAATTAACGCAAATACACGCGAACGAAACAGAAAACAAACAAGTACTCAAATAATGATAAAGTTTGTTAACTGTTGAGAAAATCATTGAATCATTAACCGTCTGTTAAAATTCACAAAATAATGATAACATTCGAATAATGAAATGATCTAAATCTATTTAACAAACAGATCATATTTCTATCCAACTATGGAATCTATGAATGAATAATTTCTGATGACACCAAAAGCCTATAAATCAAGTACTAAAGTCCACCTCTTAACCTTAATGTTAGTTGTCATTTATTTTCTTGTCTCTATTCCTCTTAGGCTATTCAAATAGAGCCATAAATAGCTTCAAATCAAAGAGATCGTAAATTATTAGCATTAGCGGTATTTAGCATGCTATATGCTAAATACGTCATAGTGATTGACATAGTATTAGAAATTTTATGGGTAATATTATTACCGAGTTAAAATTAGGTTTATTTATGAACTGAGTATAACTTCGGTTTAAACAGGTATTTATTCGTGTTTCATAGACACTGTTTATTGAACAGAACATAATAAGAACAGAATAAGAGCATGCTGACACTGGGGGAAGAAGATACTAGAACTAGACTTTTGCGTACCCATAACTGATATCGCAATTATTTTTTTTAATTAAAAAAAAGGGTGCGTGTACTTATGTACGCGCGTAAGAAGTTATACTTCTTTGGCATTATTAAAAATAGTTTTTGATTGCATGCAAATAATTAATTACAATTAAATAATCAAAGACTGGAAAAGGAGTCATTATAGTCAATATTCAGTTTACATTTGAAAAATTAAATAAATAAATATTTATTATTATTCTCTTACATTAAGTGTAACATAAATTCTATTATTATTCGAATGTTGTTTTTAAATTATGTCCAATGCCGTAGCATCTTCCGTGAGCAACTTCATTCTGTTAATTTTGTGTCACGGTGCGCGCGCATCGTAAAATTTCACTCTCATCAATTTTTCATAACGCGCCTAAAGAAGTATAACTTCAAAAAAAATAAATTTGTGGCAGCTTTATAATTTACACTACTTTAGATGGAGTTGTTACATATATTTTCGTCACTGCTAAAACAGTAATTAAAGAAAATAAATTTTAGTTACACACTATTAGATGACATTAAAAAACATTGATTACGTAATCTGAACCAATAAAACATGAATAATAATTAATACAAATACAGAAAGAGATCAAATACTAGATTGTAAATATCAGATGCTATCTGTATTATCTATTTGTTGTGCATTCTAGACCTGTACAAACATTGTATGGGCCGCATTCCTTCAAACATCTCGCTACAGCTCATCAATTTAGTGTATCTTTGACAAATCGCCAAGTATCAGACATGGGATGTTTCCATTAGTTACAGTAGTTTTGAAACTTAACTCTTAATAGTCAAATGATAAACATAGATTAGTTTTAATATTACCTTCTGTTTATATAAAAATCATTGTTTTATACATTATTCACGGAAGAGTATTCGGTTGTACAACATACGGATGTTCTAGGGACTATATCATTAGCCACCATATAGTTTTGTCATTTTTAAATAAACATTATAATAGTATTATAATCGTGAATTATTTTCACCAAGGTTAGGATAAAAATAAATTACTATTTAATGTTTTTATGTTATTAATAAATTAAATTACGAGTAGTCAATGTTAATTTAATATGTTATTATATATATTTGATCTTTTATAATTTTAATTTTAACATTTAATAAAAAAGTATTACTTAGAAGGTAAGTATTATGAGCGATTTTTTATAACTAGTAATTTACAGAAAATCATTTGCTAGGTTAATATAGAATTAAGAGACAAACACACAAAATTAATACCATCGTATATGGCTTACAAAAACATTAATCAAACTGTATTCTCTGAAGTGAATTTTAAAAATGATTTCTAAATGCACCTATGAGTAATACACAAAATAGATAAAAATTAACTGTATTCTCTGCCAGACGTGAAAAAAATATGACAATTGAAACTGTCACATCCATACGATGTTGGTGGATGATAAATAGATGATGCAAATCAGTGCACTTTACTAATATATTTTATTCTCATTGTTTTAGAAGGTCAGTTAAACTTTGACGATAACGTATTGAGAATTCATACTTTTATAGTTTTTTATAAACGCGAGTATTACCATAATTAATTTTATATAAAAAACTTTAACAATAATATATGTATATGTGTATAAGTTTAAATCTAACTTTAATTCAATTTCATTATTATGTGTAATTTTATTTTGTACATGGTAATTTCATTCATTACCGTAATAAACAAAACTAGAACAGTCAAAAATTCTCTGTAAAAAGACAAGAGATTTTGAATAAATTTGAAAATGGAACAATAAAACTTTCAAGAAATAGAGTACTATATAAATCGCTAATACCTATATAATTCTCGTGTTTGAGCGCCAGTATTGTTGTTACGAGTTGGTTACGACAGTCATTGTATGTTAAGCGGACACTTCATCTTTCACGCCAAGCTTTAGCGGATTTATTGTCGGGCGCGCCCCTCTTGTGACACGACCACGATAAAGGCTATCTAGCCATAACATAGTAAAGGAATGGTTAAGCTTAATATCATTTGCCTTGTTTTTTATTAAGCAACGTATACAGACGAAATAATGTTTAGGACAATTTGTTTTCTATATCTATATTTACTATGTGTCGTATTTTGTTGTTATACACATACAAACAATATATTATTTAAATTAAGATATTTTCGTTTCGTCGTTTTGGTGATAATTTATTTATTTAAATAAAAATTTTATCTATATGTTATATAAAAGTAGTATGAATTGTCATATATGTAACATATTATGTATAAGTATACATTTCTTATTGAAGTAGCGATTAATTGTTAGAATTTTTTAAAATACCATCATTTTCAAAAATCTTTTAAAAAGCGTACCAATTCTATGTTAGTGTCCATGGGCGGCAGTATTACTTAATATCAGGTGAGCCTCCTGCCCGTTTGCCTCCTGTTAAAAAAAGCTATGGTTTTAACTTCGTTATGAATTCTTAATGAAATTAAGAATGTAAATGATTTCTTGTTCTTTAACGATAGCTAACTTAGTCTTAATCAGTTAATTAGAGTTTTGTTTGAAAAATTCTTACAAATACACCCTTTACCGTGATGGGGCTATCTCCAGCTGATTGAATTAAAGCCAGCGTCATTGTCGAGATAGTCGTTGTGAGGTTACGATAACAACTAACGGACTATGCCTTGACAATAAAACGGGAATTTACATTTTATCACATTGCAGATAATATAGATAAGGGAAAATGTTAACTTTCTCACCTTTGATACAAGCGACATTAGAAATATCATTTGACGCAAAAATTTAAATTTTGATCTGTTCCTTTAAAATAATTCTTATTAGCTAGCTGAATATGAAAATATGAAAACGTAAGACTAAATTTTATTAGTTTTTAAAACAACAACGATGCTTTTCGGTGCCTGTTTTCTACTGTGGAATGCCTGTTATATATTAGTAGTGATAACACATTTATTAGTGTAGTTATTATATAATTAAAATAAGAATAGACATCAAGACTTTTAGACGCTTAGAAGTTGTACACATACAGAAATAATATAGCACAAGGTGATTTTAAGTATTTCCTTATTTTTTTAAAAGCCTTTGCACTAGAAACTCGAACACCTCAACAAAGGTGTAATAAGTTTTAACCCAATCTAGTTAACAATGGACGATAAACTATAATTTAATAAATTCACTAGATGCTTTCATCAGTTTTTAACAATGCTCCCGCGCAGCTCACCTCTGACCTGACACGTGCGGTTTTGATTGGTTGAACGATCGTTAGGTAATACTCGATTCTGAATCATTCGTGTGCATAAAAGTTCTATGTTCAGTTATGGTTTCAACTTCTAATGTTGCTTGTTAATGATGCAAAGTCTTGTTTAATTCGATTTTAATATTTCATAAGACCACGTACCAAATATACCACAATATTTGGTGCGACATAGTACAATGTACTACGTGCTTAAATGCTTAGTAATATTTGTCAATGTTTAATGTTTATAAGTATGCGATCGTCAAATGTTTCTTGCGTAAAAACTCTGTTTTACGACATATGATTCGTGTTATTTTTGATAGGATAGGGAGTGGGGGGCAAATGAGGCTACTAGCACCCAAAAACGGCAGTAATCGCAGCTCACGGACCGGAGAAGTACCCTTTTTAAAAAAAAATCAAACAGACCACTACACGCAATACTCGTCAAGCAAGTGTACTTATCTTGCCGAAGCCGCGTACAAATTATTTGAAGAAGTCTATTAAGTATGAGGGTGTGCAATTATTTAATCAGTTACCGTCTAAAATTCGTAATATTAGCGCATTTAACCAATTCAAAAGGGAATTACATTTATATATCAGAATGAACCTGGAAGACAAATTGGGACGGCTGGTGGCGACGTGTATCTCGTTCGTATATATTAAGTTTCTCATGTAAATAAAATACATTCTTTCTGTAATGAGAAATAAAGTTCTTTAAACATTTTTTAAACAATTGTAGGTCGATACGACCAGGGAAGAATCCCACAGATAGTCGATTCCATAGTTCGCTAGTTCGCAAAAGAAACTTTCCTTGTGAAGCAGACTGTTCTATCAGCACCTCCATCTTTTAAGCTAAACTTTGGTCTCAGTTATATGTTAGTTTGATATAGTTTCCTAATTTATGCTTCTACAGAAGAAACATTACGTTAAACTGAACTATCGATCGTATAATGAGGCTACGCATTCTAAAACGTATGCAAAACAAATCAAAGATTGATCGATATTAGCCAACATTATCTCAATGTGCCTCGAGATTTGAGACGTTTAATCAATTTTCATTGCGTGTTTTCATTGCAATGAATGCAAGTAATGCACAACACATTAAATAAAATATTCAATGTATTGGATTTAAAAATGCTTCCTTGATTTAAAGTTATATCTGGTATATCAAATATTACACAAACAACGGATACACAATTTATTTATTGTTATTTACGTAGCTTTTATACAAATTACAAAACCCAATGAATAATAATTAACAATGAATCACACCATGAACCCTAGCATAATATAATACTTATAAATATTGGTGTGCCTGTGTGTGTGTGTTTGTGAGTGTTCTATAAACAATAAGTAGGTCCTGTGCATATACTCGTATATCAAGATTTTACTCAATTCGACAAAAAATTACACAATTGTTACTCGTATTGATATTTATTAATACAGGAATAATATGTATAAAAATGCCAATAATTATGCATTACCCTCAACAAAATGTATAAAAGTATCTATTAAGAATGGCATAGTTTATCAAAACTAAATAATCATAGATTATTTAAATAAATAAAGTATTATTTTACATTACCATTTACATGATGGTGTGTCCAGAGGTTGAATGTGAACGTTGGCTGTGTTACATTGTGCTCTATATTTTGACCCTTAATCGAAATCCTATATTGACCAGAGGCGGACCATCTGCTGCAGAGTAATGAAACAGATTTTTTTTATATAGAACAGGGGGCAAATGGGCAGGAGGCTGATGTAATGATAATAAGTGATACCGCCGCCGGACACTCTCAATTTCACCAGGGCTCGCTAGTGCGTTGCTGGCCTTTTAAGAATTGGTACGCTCATTTCTTGGCGGAGCGTAAGTCGAATTGGTTCGGAAATACAATAACTAAAGTCAATCTATAAAGTGCTGGCGCCATTGTTGCCTAGAACATCCCCCGATATACACCCAGCTATATGTCATGTATAATAGGAAATGCGCTCACGTGCGGCCTTCGACCGACAAGCATTGTTCCGTGACATTTTAGCCTTGCTAATGACAAGCAATTTCGATTTTGAAACTGAGCACATTAGATGAATTTATATTGTGTTTTAATTTGATCTAAATAGCTCCGATGTTGAATAGAGAATTCCTGAGATAAACGCGATTGCGTATGCAATTAAAGTTGTTTTGATTGGTGTATTCTGTCTAAACAACAATAAGAATATACAGATAAAGAAAAACCATACTTAATACTTGTGTATTAAATAAAAAAGAACGTACCCACAAGGATCTCTACGTGGATACTCAACGGGCTACATACCCTACACCAATTATAAATAACTTAACTTATTATTATGACATTATGTTAATGTTCTTATTATAATTGACAATGTGAAAATAAAAAAATAATATGATATTTGCATGCCTATTTATATATGGCTGATTGTGCGGATTTTTGAAGTTGATCGATCTAATTGTACCACTGTCTTGGAAAATAAATGATTTATTATTATTATTACATAAATATGTGAATTCTGAAGCAATTCAACTTCTTGCCACAGGAACAAGACGCTTAGAGAGAACTAAACTATTTGAGTTAATAAACCTAGTGTAGTGAATATACCTAAGTGTAAGTGCGGTATCTGGGACACACGTCAAAACATTATAGAACACTAAAACTGTTAATGAACATTACCTTAGTTTAAGCTATCCACTAGTATTATAGAAAATATAGTCAACAAAATATTACTTATTAGCCATAATTATTGTACAGGATTGTAATTCAGATAAAGTCGAAGTTGCTTTTGTGAACTTTATTCTAGAAAAAATCTACTACCGTCATCACGATTCGGTAAAGCTGTTGGGGTAAAGGGTAGAATGGAATAGGAAATAGCATAATAATAATTAAATGTACGGTAATATTACGGAAAAGTTTCGTCTATACAGCTGGTATTATAATTATTTTCGGTTCTTAAAGTTCTTTGCAATCAAACAAAAGTGACTTGACAATACTTCTTTGAAGGATGGTGTAGATAAAAGGTGAAGGTGGGGTTAAAATTGAACATATAATTAAAATACCTTCATACTATTTATTCATATAAAAAACTAGCTAACTCTGCAAATATTATTTTTCAGTAGGCAAAAATTAGGATGAGGTAAATAAAATAAAAAATAACCAAAAAAATTACTGATTCTGAGACGATAAAATATAGAGAAATCAAGGTCCCGTCAAGCTCGGAGGTTTTAGTTACAAACACTGACACGAGAATGTTATATACATAGATAATAAACTGCCTAAAACGGCACAACGTATTGTCGATTTGAGTGTAGTACAAACTAGGCGTCTTTATTACACACGCATCAACTCAAGGTCGTGCATCTATGACAGTGCACCGATACAACCGCCTTCGAAGGTAACGGTAACATCTTTGATGTTAATGCCTTTATCTCGTCATCGCGGGCTAAGTGTCAGGCTGGCTGTCAAACGGCATGTCACAAAACGTGCTATGACACTGACAGCAACAGAATGTCAACATTGTCGGGTACTGATGAAACTATTTTTGTTCATAGGATTTCTATTGATCAGTATACATACATACATATACGTATATATGTGATATGATATAAAAAAGTGCGTGTGTACAAAGTACACATATCAGAAGTGAAGTGACTTCTTTTGCAAACTAATTTTTAAGTCTTGTTCATATTTATACAAATCTATAATTTAGATTTCCGAGACTTAGAGGGAGGGAAACAGGAAATTAAAATATTAAGTGTCGAAAATTAATAAAATAATAAAATTAATTTTTTTAATGTACCTATTTCTTCGATAATAAAAACACGTGGCATTTTAATTTACAATTCGTCATTTGAGATTTCAATAAATTATTTTGCATATAAATATAAAATACTAATATTTCATAAATTCTCTTTACGAAATTTTAATTTTACTTTTTCTGACTCTCTCTCAATCGGTCTCAATCGCTCTCTCCCTTTTCTTCAGCTAAAACGCTGCACATCTTTGTGACGTTTTTTAAAATTTTTACCCTCATGCGCCTAAAGAAGTTTCACTTCAATACTACAACATTTTTAGCTCTACGACAATACGAATTGATTGCTCTTTAGAGTTTCGAAGTCGGTTAACAAAACTGGGCATATAATTTTTTTATACTATATGAACATTAGTACATTAGTAATATATAAACGTGTTTTAAAAGGAGACTAGTTCTTAGAAACATTTCATATAGTTGTGCGTGGTAACTTTCGCGCCTTAAATCTTCAATATTTATAAGCAATTAGCAGATTAATTCCAGTTCAATTAACGTAGATCTAATTAACTATAAAAAGCATTCAATCAGAGCCATTAAGTCAGAGGAAGTCTCTAATGCGCTTTCGGTAGCCGACTTGAAGATGGTGTTAAGAAATAATTACCAAACGACACGCCCCTTTTGATTGCTTTCTGTGAGTGCTCATAAATCTACATTGATTTGCTGCGTAGTTTCAAAACTTGCTCAAGTTCAAAGTAGTGATTGTTAGCATTCGGAATTCAAATTTGAATTGTAGTAATTGATAACGTTCGAAATTTAAATTGCGTTTAGTTAAGTATGGAATGTTTACTAATATTACAAATTTTGGCTTTTAATTTCCACAAAATATGAAATAAAACCCGTTTGATTAGAATCTTATACATGTTTCTATAAGTACACATTAAAAGCCTTGTGAAGTAACTTCTTTTTTAAAGTTGAGAGATTTATATTACACAAATAAAAATTTCAATACTAAGAATTAATTAATTTATTAGACTTCTAATTGGATAGATATATTGTATCTTGGCGCATCGCCACGATAAAAATAACGGTACGAATCGTCGATATTGTGACTAAGTGCTCTAAATGTCTATCGGTTTACATCCTCAATTCGTTAAGACAGGACGTAGAGTAGAATGTTGGATACAAATCAACGATCGCCGGAAACGCAGTCGAGAACATCGTGTGAATCGCATTTATCGGATTTCCTTCGTATAACGAAATCCTGTGATTCGAAATTCGAATATCAAAGTAAATTTAAAGGTTTGGATTCCTAACGCATAATGTTCGAAATTTGAAAATGTCACGGAAGTTCGAAAGGTTCTAAATTCAAAATACGGTAATTTCTAACAAAAAATAAATTACGGCTGGAAATACAAAAAGTATATAGTATATAGTTATAACATATTAAATTAATATTTATCTTTTTGACGTTTAATTATTAATTCGATTAAATTGTGTATCATCGTTAAAATCGGGTCTTTTAAATATATCTCATCGTCAACGGTTGGTTGGTTTATCTTTTAGTAGCGTTTAGCCGACTCGGTTACCACGTTATCTTAACTGGCATCGTGTGGGAACTCTTCACACGGACAGAGGATCCGAATGTCAATTGTGTAATATGACATTTGGCCAATTTGCGTTGTACGTGTGTTCTTGACGAATATTCGCTCTTTTTTAAGGTCCGTTCCCTGCATTGTTCTATTGCTCTTGTTCAATCTGCATAATACGAATCTTTTGTTATACGCAAGTATTTTGAAATTGCTTCATTGCTGCGTCTGTGTTACTAGTATTGTAATAGGTTTGTTTAAATCCCTAATCTCGAAAAATACTTCGAATTAAATAATAATTTTTGATAATCCTTTAATTCAGAATTATTCTAAAGCAGGACGTTTGATCTAATTAATGCGGTTAAAATGGGGGATTACAGCTAGTTTAGTAATATAGTTGCAATCTGAAAGGTCCTCTAATAGAATAGTACAAATTAAGATTAAAAATCTAGAATAATTATAGTTCGTTATCAAAATAAATTTATAAAAAAAGTTTTTTTTCTGTTCGAAGGTTTATCTCAGAAGTATGTTATGTTAAAGGACTACAAGCATATCATACCAATATGCCTATTTAAGCCGGTAGAAGCTCATTTAAAGCTTTACCTACTTGATGAAGAGTAACGGAGCTTGCGAGTCTTAGCTTTTTTGACTGGATTTAATCGTGTAGAGCAACTTTAAGAAGTTTATTTAAATTAGTTAAAAGTTCTTTATCGGACATAAATGGGACTCCATCACGTTTTTTATAAATACTTCGAAAGCTCTTTAATCAAGCACACATAGTCCATATCGACCGTGGAATACTAATTAGTACACAATTTTATTTGTAAACAAAAATAATTAGATTTTTTTTATCAAATCCATATATTTTAAAGCTTCTAAAATAAGTTAAGGAAACGTGTACTGTACATAAACATGTACGTAAACATGTACACTCTTACAGAAAAATATAAGGTATTATTCTCATAAAGAAAACATTTCTTAATTTAACATTGAGTAATGAAAGGCGCGGTGCAGTGACTAAGTTGAAGAATTTATCGTGAGAAGTATGATTTTATCACCTAGACGTGTCTCCGACATATGTAAGAAATTAGGTTGTGAGCGTGTTAACTACTCAACATTTAAATTTTTACTTCCTAAATTATGTCGTAAATATGAGTGAGTCATCCTCTGTGTGAATTTCACTTTTAAATTTTGTGACCTTCATAGTATAAACCATGTGTTACTTCAGATTATTGCAGTTTCAGAATTAATTAAAAATATATATTTCATAATTAAATTAAATTAAAAATATCAATAATTTAAATATTAACAATGCTACCATCCGTAATAATTTTATTAAAAACAATTTAAAAGTCATATTTTAAAAGTGGAATTTCCTAAACATTTTTCAAATTTCGAACAGTTTCGCTTTATGAAACTACAACCTTTTTTAGAAACTTCAAAGCCTAGCTTCATTGTAACCCATACGATGAATGAAAACATCATATGGAAATCGGAAAATTAGGCCCTAAAATAAACTCGTCTATCACGTAAATAATAAGGCACAGGCTGAATACCTGAATACCTGTTACTTAAATAAAGATCACTGGTTTAGCAACCCAGAATGATTTCCATCTAAATAAACTTTTGATAGGAAAGTACAGGAGGCAAACGAGCAGGCGTGTAAAGTCCCACCAGACACTTTCAAACCGCCCAAAGACACCTGCAATGCCGTGGGGCTGACCTGTGTGGAAGTCCTTTAAGATAATGGTACGCTGTATAAATCATTACAAGTGAAAATCTAAACCAAATTTCACTCTAATGATACTCTAACCATCTTTAATAACATCCAATTTATTTGTAAACAAAATCTCGTTTAAATTACACTTATTTGTCAGCCTATGTCAAGTGCTATTCATACATGTGGGAAACGTTATGAAATTGATCATATTTCTTTTAAAATACGCTATTGCAAGATTCACCTAGTTTTCGTCTATTCATTGTGTGCCGTGGGAGAGTTTGTGTTATTGCTATTGTTTGGGGTCTGATACACGCATTCCTGGGACATTGGACCTCGTATTACGCTTATCATTTGCATATGTATAACTTGCGTTTTCATTTAACGTAATCACCGTATAACTCTCAAATACAAAACTAATTGTTATTTTTCTATAATTCATAGAGGTAACCAAGTACACTTATGAACGTCAACAGGAAACATGTTAAATTGATTCTAAATTTATATTTACTACCAGTTCGCAAGTCAAGGGCGTAGAGCGGGCAAGTAGAACTGGCAAGAAACTCTCCTATTCTTTACTTAGTGAATTGTTACTTATATTGTGAAACGGACGACAAATACACGTTTCCTTACCTAATTTTCGAAGCTTTAAAATATATGGATTTGATAAAAAAAATCTAATTATTTTTGTTTACAAATAAAATTGTGTACTAATTAGTATTCCACGGTCGAAATGGACTATGTGTGCTTGATTAAAGAGTTTTCGAAGTATTTCTAAAAATCGTGTTAGAGTCCCATTTATGTCCAATAAAGAACTTTTAACTAATTTAAATAAATGCAAATATATATTATATAAAGTGGACGAAGCGAAGAAAAGCTTTTCCGCGCTTAAACAGCTTTTGGTAGCTTTAATTGCTCCGTACTAGAGCTGTATAGACTCCATAATTACTCTGCAGCCGCTGAATTTTGCTCAAGAACTACAGTCCGCAATTTTTTTATTTATCTCGCGGACATGTTCGGTAATAACTAATGCATCTGTCAATAATATTTAAATGACAATTTAATTCGTAACTTAAAAAACATTAATCTTGATGATTATGTTAATTTTCGTGAGCATTTGCATAAAAGACCCGCTTTATACTTGTAATTATGGTACATGTATTTCAATACATTAAGAATTATTGCAAGGTTAAATTGAATATTTAAACGAGATCGATCATAGTTACGCCATAATTATATTTAAGGAATTTATAATTTCCATATCAGTTGAAAGTACTTGTTATATGAATATTTTTAACTTAGTTGCAGATTATCAGATTTAGTCCAGAGATTTTACATGAATTTTATCATGTGTATTTAGTTATTATAATACTTGTCAATGTTAAGCCTAAAAACTATTGTTTTAACGACAATTGTACAGTATTTTTTGCGTTTATTTCAGTTAACTTAGCTAGTTAATGACCGAAGCTCTGTGCTTTTCAACCGAAACAGTAAACGTCTCTGGGAATTGAAGTCAAGTACTCAAGGCAATGCTTCACACATTAACCACCACGCCCCGGCGGCAGTAAGATAAATTATAGCCAAAAAAATTGAAAATAGTTTTAAATGGTCATGGTCAAGGTAAAAGGTCAAAAGGGAAAATAGATTTAAAAGATCGTAAAATATGTGTTATGTAATATTTCACAGGATTAGATTTTTTTCTAATTTACCAAATAAATATATAAAAAAGACATCTATGAATTTTTAAAATATGAATTTATATTGATAAAACTTAGTAAATATTTTACCTTTACTAATTTAAATTAAATATATAAAACTAAGATACGTTTATTAAATCAAACTTAGTTCTTAAAAAACCCATACTCATAAATACCAACTCACTTATCACTTAACATAGTAACGAATAATTTTGCACAGTAGCAAAATGATTGCTATAAAATTCATTATCTTTGACCGAGATTTACTAAAAATGGAATTGCTTCAATATTTGTATGTATTAAAATATTCCGTCAGCATTCCAGCCAATTAAAACGTAGCACCAATAACTTAAAGGTTGATTTATATTTCTCAGATTCCTTAATGAGTGAACGATAAGAGCTAAATGTATAGAAAGGTCATGTAATTAAAATTATAGCTTACAAGCTTTCTTTTTAGTATATCAAAAGCTTTAAAGACGGTAAAGCCATCTTTAGGGGTTTAATTTCATTAAGATTCATCCTAGAAATATTTATAAAGTATTCCTTTTTGAACAAATTTTAGCGAAATTATAGAAATTTGAGCAGTTAACGTTTGGAGGGCTCGCACGGGTCGTTTCACATCCACGTTGCTTGTTGGCATTGGTAAGAAGGATCTCACTGAACGTCGAACGGAACGTCAGCGTTTCCAGGTATTAAAGAGTTAAGTTAGCATCTTTTAGGCAGACTACATGTGCCTCTTTATAACCTAAACAATTTTTAAGAGACCGACACCGCATTCGCCAGCTTTCTGATAGGTTGAGTGACCATGTCACTTAGCACCAGATAAGACTCCTAGATATTTGCCCCGTTCTATAAAAAAAACTTATTAAATTATTAATAATATTTTCGAATCGCCACCATTGAAAGTCGGTTAAAATTAGGAATCTTATGCCTAATGCATAAGGTTTAAAAACGTTTATAAAAACTAAAGGTTTTATCACTATGTAAAAATTAACTATGTGTTTATTAAGAACACACATTTAACTTTAATCTTCTTTAATTAAATTATCCATATTGCTAGTAGTGGCCTTTACGGTTTACTGGAAACTGGACAACTATTTATTACACAACGCTTGTGCGTTATCACCCTAGTGCGTCAAAACCCATCGCGGGTTTCGACCAACCTTGTCAATAATAAAGAACACTTTATTTTTCTTCATGAAATAACTCTTAAGAATGAAAGATTTCTTCGCGATTTTAATAAATTGAACACAGCTTATCCGGAGCTGGATATATTCGGTAGTGGGCTGATCGGTTTTAGAGAAAGCATTGTGGGGTGCCTTTCTCGAACCTAATTTCGCTGTTTTGCTGATGATTTTTCTTTTTTTTCTGCTCTAAGTGCCAACAAATTTCTGTAATTTTATTTTATTTTATTGTGTGCTTGTATTATCGTACATGTTTTAATTGTATTTTTTAATTTTTAATTTCTATTTCATTATTTTTTTGTGAAACTTATGTTTACATTAATTGTCACACATTTTAGATGTAAGATTTTGTAAAATAATTAGTAGATTTTGTACTGTGTGTGATGTTGTAAGCTTAATAACTAAATAAATAAAAAAGATAATATTTAATATGATTTATTTTCATCAGGTACTTTTTAAAACTCTCAAACTTAAATGCCTATGATAAAATATGTCTATATGTAATAGCAATTATTCGGATTGTGGTGAGGTAATTCCAATTTTTCGCAATTTCACACGCCGATTGGATTTTTTTTGGTTTTATTGTTACAAATCACGATACCTTTAGCGAAACGATTTCGTTTCAATGAAATCGAGAGTGATGTCGTATTCAATCAACTTTTTGCAATTTTTATTGACTTTCATAACGTTATAATTTTAGGCTTTTTATTTATGAAATGCGTAAGATCGATATAAATTCTGATGTAATCGGTGATCAGTGAGGTTACGACATTTTGCACTTCATTGCACACAAGAAAAAAAAGGTAAGTTTTAGTTACGACCACCCTCATTTTTTGTATGCGTTTTTTAAAACTGAAAAATACCGTAATGATTGAATATATTTGTCTAAGAATTATACTTTCTACAATAATATTTTTTTAAGTCTTTACTTTTCAAATTAATATGTTTGTATTTGTTTACACACACATATATACAATAATTGCAATATGCTTAACCTACATAGTAATAATAATAATTAAAAATTGATAAACATAAAAATAAAACGAATTTAAAAAGTTTGGTCCCTGTGACAGTGTAACGCTGGCAGCATTTCCTCTAGCTTAGCTCTGTATTGCGATACTTTTTCGTTGAGCAAGGAAAGCACCAGCTCTGGGGTTACCGGTCAATGAAAACATTTTACAATTGTTACCATTATACATAGAATAAACAATTGTTAAAAGTTTGGTTTTACGCATAGTAGTTAGTTACCCATAACTCCTTAATAAGCTTAATAAGCCGATGCAATATTTTTTGCGCATCGCAAGTGCGTGCAACACTTAATGTCTACATTCATGTATGTGAACAAGAATTAACAATTGTATTCCCATGCAATTGCAATTACGCAACGAAGACGTACGCATTGATAACGAGGTTTTTTGTAAATAAAACTCGTGAGACCTATAGCTCAATTAGATTTATGGGTTAGTAAATCTTTAGTGATTTAGTTCAATGTCCTTTCTTACGAGATATCAGCTGTTGAATTAATGTGGCTTTATTCCAGGCTTTCTGACACTCGGAGAACCAGGGCAGTCCACTAAAACCACCTCTCAACTTGCCAACTAGCATTTCAGAAGCATCAGCTTTCGCAGTTTATGGTGGTCCTGGCGGCATGGCCAACTAGATCTTATCCTCTTTAATAACGTATATAACTAGTTTAATGATCTGATGTAATCTGCAATCAAAATCTTCAGCAAAGCTCGCCAAACAGCGCCAAGAATCCTATACTAGGATTATATTATTTGTATAGTAAAATGCGCTTATGTATATAATAATAATAAAGAGAAAGAAGCAGACAAAAATATCTTAAGGCTTATTAAAGATGTATCAATAAAAATTTGTACTAAAAATAATTTTGCCGTGGCCTTTATTTTTGCGTTTCGGTTTTTGTCGCCCATCAAATATAAATTGTTATATGTACGAAGTTGACCTCAGACGTTCGACTGCACATTATGAAAATGAATCTAAAAATTATGCGTCTCGGTCTATATCGTTGTCTATGCATTTTTTTACAATCTGAGTGATGTACTTGAGTGCAGACTATTTCAAATTTCCTTGAATTTTTATCGGAAACTTATCCTAGGCATTCAGAGCGCGCAGAGGAGATTCGCCTGAGTTGCTTTACATTTATGAAGATTTAGGCTGAAATTCGTGTGCATTCAAACTTGTATATGTCGCAAATTCATCCCCAGTGAATACAAATATGATGCAGTCATCGTGATTCATGTGTCTGCTGCAGTAATGAATAAATTATATCGCATAGAAACATGTTTTTTCGTTCAATAAATTGTGCAAAAAATATTTTGCGCATTGATTTTCAGGTAAAGATAACAAAACTTCGGTATACATTTGTCATTGGAAAGTATAAAATACCGAATAATGTTACAGGCTTCCAATTATATTTAAGTATATCAGTTTTAAATTTTTTAATGATGTTCCATTTATATCTATAAAATAAGAAATAAAGTTGCCATACTAAACTGACGCCTATTTCGAGGCTATAGACAAATCGTAAATGGTATCGAAAAATTGTATGACTGCTATAATAATTGTATAGCTCTCGAAGGCGTTTATAATTACGTATTATTGATTAATCAAATCAAAATCTATAAAAAAAATCATCTAAGCCTAATAACTTCCTAATAGGCTTAGATATTTTCAATGATTTAAAGAAAGCTTTTATGTGTATTAATTTCAACTTGTATAAAAAATATCGCTTGCCGCTGTTTGTACAGATCTCGTGAATGCTCTGTCTACTTGAATTACATTAGCTATAATTCAGTATAAAAAACAAAGTAGGTACTCTACTACTTTGAGACACGAAAAACTAAGATATCGTTAATTCTCTACACAAAAGCTTCTACGTTAGTAAATGGCTAATACCATCCGAAAGTCCTGAGATAAAATCGTCGCATTGTGCCGTATACTAGGCCTATATAATTCGCTAATTTGCTGTATTTAAAGCGGTCGTATCACTGATGATCTGATATTTTCTGAATGATGGTACTTTCTCTTCATTTACGTTCGAGATTTAAATTAAAATTACTATCACTATTGTGGGTAAGGCTCTAGTAATTGCTAAGCAAAGATAATACCCGACTTCTATATTTAAACTAGTCGTCATTGATTACGAGTAGTAGAAACAAAATAACCCTACCAGGTTTTATAAATCATCAACGCACTAATAATTTACAAGCCAATAAAAGCTTATACAATTTATATTAAATTGATTTTATATAAAAAGGAAACAAAGGGTTTAGTATGAATATATTTTTTATTTAAATTTACATATATATAATATGTAACAGTAACCTCTAACTATGACTTCTGTACGTCAGAATTTAATACATTTTTGACTTAACATAGTTAACGCAAAGTCTCGTTTCTGGCTTTTACCCTGAGCCTTAGTCACATAAAGCTTCATCACTTAAGTGTTATCAAATATACGTTCTGATGAAAAATATGAAGTTTAAAAACCACTTTAAAGTAAACACCAAAAATCATTAAGCTAGAATAATTATATACTTGTATATAACCAGTTATAGCCGCTCCAATTTCCCCATCTTGTTATAAAGGAACATTACAATTAGATAAGCTGTAATGATAGAATCGATTACAATCAATTCCATTACTACTCCGTATTCAATATTCAGCTTTTACTAACAATATGCTTGCAACTTGTATGGAAGATTGATGGTATCAAGATAAACCATCAGAATGCAAATTTAATGTGAATTAAAATGGGAACAGGTATTTTTTATTGCTTACAGGTTATAATATAATTGCTGCATTAATTGCATTATTTTTAGTATTTATAAAATAATTGTTTAAATAGTAAATATTAGCTATGGCCAATAATAATAAATTATTACAACAAAAGTTATTGGCAATCAATTTTTTATACCAATTTTCCTTAAGTTACGTCCAAATGTTGTTTTCCTATAATCGAAAAATATAATATAATAGAAAGAAACCCGCAATATAAGAAGACAAGGGTGGAGCTTAAAATGAAAGCCTTTCATATGTTTTCGTTAAATATCTTATTAAGATATAGTTGTAAAAGTAATAACGGGATATACAATACGTAATACGGCTTTAGCTAACTGTCACGAGATTTTTAAAAAAGTGAGCTTTTAAAGAAACCACGTCAAAAAATGAAAGCTATGTAAAATTGTCGCATGCACTCACTGATGCGTATAATAAACCAGTTTATCGTACACGATCGAAATTAAATCGAGCAACTGACAGTTATCTAACTACGCACAGTGAAAGCGAAATGTCTAATTATTTTTATTTTTTTTAATCACAGAGATGACACAGCGGTATTTCGATTATATTATTTTATTTACGGTACAAATTTATATAATATAGTCTGAATAATGGCGTGAGATAGACACATTTATTATTATTTACAAAAAACCATTACATGTCCAACAACCATACAAAAAAATATTGATAGTCTTTTATTAAATATACCCGATTCTATTATTAATTATTTGGAGTTTAATAAAGCCACATTAGAACTTTTAGTAGACAAAAAGTACCAAAGTTTTAAAGCTTATAAAAGCTCAACCGTATTTAATAAGCTTTGGAATTCTTAACTGTCAGATAGGAAACCTTGTTTTATTGCTTTTGTAAAGTGATCGAATTTAAATTGCTCTCTATTGATATCTGATAGCATTATATTTTGTTATATCACTTCACTTTCTATTACATACCGCAGTTAAACAGTATATTAATTTTATTTTACACAGATGATAAAATCGGTATTAAAATTTCACGTAAATAAATTGTACAGTTATCTTCGTGTGGTGTAAATTAAGATTTTATTATCGAGTTTAATTTCACTTAAATGTTTTCTTATTAAATTTTTCTTTCGTATTTTGAAAATAGAAGATATTCTTAAAATATAACTTTATATATTGCGAAAACAGTAAAAGTTTGCTGTTCAATATCATACATGCAATTTAAATAATTTGTCGTGTTATTTTTGATTTTCTTACATTGTAAAGGGTAACAAGTATCATTGGATAACAATGACTAAAACTCGAGCAAAAAAGGCGTCGGCCGGCGGCAGCGCGGTCACAACTTTCTGGTTTACTAGGTCGAGTAATTTTATTTTATTTTTCTTTTTTATCGCGTTAACAGTGAAAATTACAGTGAAAACGAGTTGTAGCTTTTTACTACATGATGTTTTATTATTGTACGCAACGAAATTAAAACATTATTTTTAAAAAGTCCAGAGTAATATGTGAGTATAAGTGAGTGAACGATTATAATACATATATGTCATTGTACATGAACTAAAATAACTAATGTACTTTAGTAAACATATAATATTGAATCAAAGTAAATCGTAAATAATTTTCTTCATATCTGAAATATTTTTTTTTGTTGTTACAGATTAGCGAGTAGGTATTTGAATTATTTTTTAATATATCAATTATATAGTTATATTATTTCGATAAATGTTGTATCTAATGCGCCCATTAATAAAACTTCGTGATTTATGCGTGAGAATTTGTTGTTTGCATAATATTATTAGTGATATAAATTTCGAGACGCATAAAATTTTAATAATATACATATTTTTATTTATAACGTGTGCAAATGTGACTAATTTTATTTGATCAATTATGTTAATTAAACACGGTGTTTGGATGTCATTATTATTTATGAATGAACTTTTTGTTGTTTAGAGAATATGTTATTAAGATCAAAGAATAATTTTTTTGCACCATAGAGTTTAAAATTTTATAACACAGTTTATTGCACTTAATAAAAAAAGTCACCTACCTTTCGTAGAGAAGAGTATAAAATTCGAAAACGTAATCGCTCCAAATCACTTTAAAAAGTTATTAAAATTCTTAATATTATTAATCCAAACACTTATCACATTCAATCACAAAATCCATAGGAGTCAGTAGCACTCGATATCCATTAAGAGCAGTTGACGCTAGGCGCGTGCGCAGGTCGGCATGGCGTCGCGTTATCAGCGCGAGCGGCGCGCCGCGCGACAACAACAGAACTTGAGAGCCGATCTCAATAGTAACAAGAAAAGAAAACGGTCCAGTTTCAGCAAGGCTTCCGGATGGCTCGGACGGGGCGCGGTCTATCTCTCTCACACTCGCTCTCGCTCTAACGGTACTCGGCTTGAACGATAGCGCTAGTCGCAAATGCGACACCGCCCAGCGCGACAGCCTTCGAAAGCCTGCTCGCATTTTCCCGCCACTTATGTTCCATTTTTAAATTTAATACTTAGCCTGATATTTTCTTAAATCAATTCTGAAATAATATTTTAAACAATTAATTAGGTTCTACAGATTCATATATAAAGTCACTTAAGGGCGCGGTTAGCCTTATCTACGATTACATAAGACTAGACGGAGAAACGTTCTTATCATGCGCAGAATGATAAGCGGTTCGTTTAAGTCTTTTGTATGGGCTAATAATTCAACATTGTGTAAGACGTGATATTGTGCAGATAATTTTCGTTTTTTAATTAAAACGTGTCGTGCGAGAACATGATTACGAAACGCGAGCAATAAATTTAGGTTAACTGAGTGTTTTAAAAAAAACGGTTTACGTTTTGATAAACATTTTTTTTATAGCAATGTGATTCAGACTTATTTTAAGACTCGGTAATTAGATTTGTTAACGTTTTTAAAATCTTTATTTATAGTTTTATGATTAATTTTGAATACTACTAAAATAGGTGCAATTTTTTTCCAATGAAATCTATTTATCGAACGTAAGCCGAGGATTTCTGACTTGCTTTTATAAAACATTAACATATGTAGACTTTAATTATTATGAAGTTCTGAAGTTTACGTACAACGGTAAAAGCTTGCTTATTAATATCAAATACAGAGGAAATTATGTAATAACAAAAGTTGTATCACGTGTAAGTTTTAATCCTACGGTAAAAGAGGCAATATTTTTTCAATTATATTTAATTCTTTAGTTTGAATTATTGATCTAATAAGCATGTGAGTACAATTTATGTTTACTATCACTTTAGGTTACTTTAAAATGAGACCACAAAACAACAATTAATCTACTATATCTCAAATAAATATGACTACGAATATCAAAATTTTTGTGTTTTACTCCAAAATATTTCATTCAATAAAATTTATAGTCTACAAAGTACTAAAGTAATATAGTTCTTTATTTTAACATGTTAACAAAAATAAATATTAAAAACACATCAAAAGTATAGTAATTTGATATTCTCCGAAAACGAAACAGTTTCAAGGTGTTAAAACTGTACTTAATAGTCTAAATTGCATAAAAAGGTTCATCCGAACTCGTTATAACTCTTTCAAGAAGCTTTTACCCTAATAAGCCTTCGTTAGCGGCGTAAAAATTGCCTTATTTAATTCACTGTATGAGCTGCCATTGGACAATCAGAATTGCGTCTGCTCCTTTTACATTTTTAGGTCACTTGAACTTTGATTCGAAGGAATTATTATTATACACACAACTTAAACAACAAATAAAATCAGCAAATATCTCTAATAAGATATTTCTTCCAGACTTCCATCAATCTTTTAATCATTGTGTGCTTTATAGAAAATTGGGTAACTTTTGTCTGGGTAACTGGGTAGCTGTTTTTCTATTTCCGGTTTAAACCGGAAATAGAAAAACAGTTTTGTGTAAAAAAAAGCCCCTGGCTCTACAAGCTCCAAAAGGCATTTTCAAATAAACAAAAGTTTAAGCAAGACATTCTGTGGATGTGCAATATACATACTGGTGGAATGTTTATATTAGTATTCTTTAATATATGCTGTAACGCGATAAGATATATATTATACGTTTCTTAATATAATTTTGCCATACTATGAATGGTTTTTACGGAATGTTATGAGGGGCTTGGGAATACCCAATTTTAATGGTTTTGTTTTAAATAAATTACTGATTATTATTTTCCTATTATTAAAGGTAATCTACAAGACTGATTAAAGCTGAATACAACCTGTTTCCTTTGCTTAAACAACTGATCTTATTTTGTAAATTTGTCTGTAGAGATGTGGCAATACCTTTTACTTCTTATAAATTTTATCGCTATTTTTTTGTGATTTATTATACCAACTACTACTACCAAAATTGTCACTTACTACTCTTAATTGGTTCAAATAAAAAAAACCTTTCCTCATAATAATCGAACAAAAGCTGCCCGCATGTTATGCTAACATATATAAAATAAAATTGTAATGAATATCCAGTTACTATAATACATATATACATAAAATAAAACTCTTAATTAGCTTACGCATAATAATTTAATGAAATAAACTGAATGAATTTGACGACTCATTGGTCTAGTGGTTAGTACCCCTGACTGCGAACCCATGGATCCCGGGTTCGATCCCCGGCTGAGACGAACATCGATGTGATGAGCATTTGGTGTTGTGCTTAGGTCTTGGGTGTTTAAATATGTATTTATATGTCAAGCTATCTATAATATGTATGTATATCCGTTGCCTAGTACCCATAACACAAGCTTCACCAGGTTAGCATGGGACTAGGTCAATTGGTGTGGATTGTCTTTAAAAGAAAAGAATACATAGTTTACATGTATTACAAGTTTTTTAGATTAAATAAAAAGTGCTTAAACTCCAAAATAAAAATAATAATGTGGCGCAACAATCTATCTATCTATCATAGGTTTTCTGCATCATTCATAGATCCTCCTATCGAACTTAATGAAATGCGGAACTACAAAATATTTAATAAACCTATTCAACCAATGATTTATAACACCAAAGAGAGTCGGGGTAAACTCTAGCATTATCTACACGTTTTTCTATACACTCTATAAGGAAGATTGCAAAAACGTCGACATATTTAGTTACAACGTTAAGCCTTGCGAATTAGTTGTTCCAAATGAATTGCGCAGTCTCCATAGTAGCAGGGCGTGGTCAGGAGACCTTAGAGAACGGATGTGGCAGCCTCGCTCCGCCATTTCAGATCAGCGTTTGATGATAACCACATCTGAAGTTAATACAATAAAATATGTATCGCGGAAGTGTATACAATATCATTAAAACATATGTTATGTGAACATGCGTAGTAAGAGTTAATTATTGACACAAAATCTCCCTTTCCATCTTAAGTACCTACAAGGAAAATGTGTGTTTTTTTTTATTCATATTCTCTATAATTTCAAAAATTGCTTCGCTGATCGAATTCTGGGCCACAGGTTAGAATACGCATCCACTGAATTAAAGATTCTGTAAATCAATAAAATTAACTGAATATAATATATGTCACCGTAAAATTGTAATCACCGTTAGATTGTAATCTATCTCGCGAGATTGTAAACTGTCGAAAGATTGTGAACCTCAACGTACTGCTTACAATTTAACGTATTATTATTCGGTAGATTGTAATCTATCGAAGTGAAACCGTAAAATTACAATCTTAAAATTGTCAAATTGTTTACTGTCCGAAGGCTGTCCCTGATTGGTCGGCTTTATAGTAGACCGTTCTATGTCCATAGAGTTAGGAATGAAACTCGGGTATCAGTCAAATTAACTGAATATATACAGTATAAAAGTTATTAATACGACTTGATTTTACATAATACGACCCTAATTTTATTTGAATCAAATTACCGGGAGTGAAATGAATGTCCAAAATCTTTATAAAAAAAACTTATATACTAGTTAAAATATATAAAATAATTACGTTAAGTGCGACAGTTGAAAGTTAAACGCACAGACTAACACGCTTTATAGAGTAGTTAGTAGTCTGTGTCCGCCATGATTTGTTATGTCATTATCATTTTTTTCAATTGTAACTTAGAATTTAATAAAATTTCTTTTAAAATGTATATTATGGTATAATATAAAATTATAATTTGGATATTGTAACGTGGCAATATTCAAAGTCGGGGCGTGTCGATATAAAAAATATCTTGAGTGAAAAGGTCAGACGGTCGAAATTAAACTCGAATCACTGTAATGAGAGCAAAATATCCAGTATTCAGTCGATTCGAGAGCCCACCGAATTTTCTTACACCAGATAATTATGATATGATAATTTATGTGCATCGCTTTTGGCGCGATCATAAAGTTTTATGACTTAATTTTTGTTCTGCGAAGCGTTTTTTGATTATGGAGTAATTGTTATGTCACAATCATTAGTTTGTCATTAAATAAAGTCCCGTAACCATCAATGTATGGGGCAGATATTTCCATGTCAAAAGTCAAATATCATTTATTCATATAGGTAACACAATGTACACTTATGAACGTCAAAACAGAAATCTACAATAAATGCTTCTAATTTTACATTTACTGCCAGTTCTCAAATCAAGGGCGTAGAACGGAAGAGAAGAACTGGCAATAAACTCTCCGCCATTCTTTTAATCGGCAAGTTTTTTGTTTTACACTTAGTTTTGTGTTTTTAGTTAACAGCCATCTTCCTTACTTTTTATTTTCATTCGCCGTACGTATAGTAGTGTCGTATCGTATTACGCATATAACACTAATTCCAGTCAAAGTTCGTGCGTACGTCAATGATCGTAAGAACAAAGCTGTTATCAATGATATTGATTTAAGTAGATGACCTCGTAACTAATTTTAATAAGTCCGCGTGGACAACCGGAAAGGTCCACACAGATCCGTCTAAGTGGTGATCTGATTAAATAATTTATGTGTACTGCGAAGTTATTGCGGATACATTTTGTCATAATTGTTAATATTAAGTACATAGTTTTAATAGTATCCGCGTATATACCAAACTTGGTTAATTACATATGTTAATTTTACTAATATACACGTGCTATACTTAGCCGACAAGACAGGCTTTCTGGTATTGTAATGGACACTGCATGCATTAACATTACGATAAACTTTTTTCCTGTTTGTGCCTCTATATAAGTTCAAAGCTTCTTTGTACCAGCGGATGGCTATATATTATTTAAAAGCTATGATTCTGGCATTTTACAAGACCATGCACCCTTTATCACATCTTCCAGTTTTTTACTAGTTAATTAGCACTATCTGTGTAACGTCACAGTTAAACTAATCTAAATCTAAACAAAGTAGTGTTATTTACACCACTTATAACAAAGATGCTGTACAGTTAAATTAATCTAATGATGGATTTTTCTCCCGAATTAAAGCAGAATAAAAATAAAATATCGGAAATAAGTTATGCGAATTACAATAACTAAATCATCATTACACATACTACTAATCTAAAAAGCATTAGTGGTGCCATGTGTTGAAATAAGAAAGTCAAAGTCTATCAAATAATCTACAAATATGTCTTTAAATGGATATGGCAGGTTTGTGCATCAAACCCTAACCAACGAAATAAAAGATTTCTGTTTTTGAAAAAGTTGTACTAATGTTTTTACCGTAATTCAATCCTAAATTAAGTTTAACTAAAGTTAAGCACGATTTACTCGCCCGTTAGGCCGAACAAACTTCGCCGGGGCGAGAAATGATTAAAATTTAAATTTATCAAATAAATAAAGCTAATGAAATGACAGAGCATGGCATACACAGACCCCTACCGGGCTAGCGTATTATTAAGACCGCTGGGCTTATGAAGCCCCTAACGTTTATTAAATTGCGCAGAGAAATAGACCTTAGGAGTTCGTTTTCGTAAAAATCGTGCAATTATTTACATAAGAAATAACAGTAATGTTTATTGCTAGCAAAACTCGCTTAAAAAAACACCTTTTGATAAAATCTACGAAATAAGACTTTAATTATTTAATTATTGTTTATAACTTTATGCAATACCCTTCGAATTCTTGCGAAAAAGTTAAAAATTTGCCGAAATTAATTAGTACGATCTGTGGTTTTAATGTTTCAGAGAGAAATAACATATAATTAATTAATAATGGATGTTATCTAGTACATACTGCCTGCAATGCCCTTTACACTAATTATATTATAAATAACTTTATATTTTATTATCAAAAAGAATATTATTATTTAGTTAACTTACAAAATTTTTTAAAGGCTCAAAAACGATTTCAAGTTAACTATTATAATTCGTAATTAGGGTATGCGATATTTTTAAAAACAACATCGGTCATGATTTGTTCTTTATTTGGGGTTGTGAATACAAGTTTGTTAATGTAAATAATCCTTAAATGAAACTACTAAGCAAACCATTAAAAATCAAACATGACTTTTATGATCTATAATACTAAGGCAACAGGATTCGTAATGAGTAGTCGAATATTGTACGGTTTGCATAGAGCGGGTGAGTGGGGTGCGGGACGGGGGCGCGGGCGTGGTCGGCGCCGGCCGCTCGCCTTGACTTCACCGTCAAGCATCGCATGATCTCCTGGTATACTGCGCTATTTGAGTTTTGATACTTGGAAGAGTTATGTAGGTAAAAAGTATTGGTATTTATTGTGAAGGCAGCTTTCTGACGTCTGACCAGTAAACAATATAGTTTAACAAGGCCAAAACAAGAAATAAGTAGTTAAAAATAAAAGAAATCAGAATATTTGCCTACTTCTGTTTTTAAAATGTAATTATAATTAAACTTCACATACTTTTAAAATTTAAAGTATGTCAATAGATCAAAAAGAAATATGTAGAACGATGATTTTACTAGTTTATTGAGTTTTATCATAATAATAAACAGTAATCGACAGGTTTTTAATTCAAAATTTAACTCTTTACTCGAATCTAGTTTCGAATCGAAGGTTCGTTAAAAGCATTTTACCTTTATTAAATTTAACAAAGTACACAAATAAATTTTATTCGTTTTTGACTTACGTACGTAATGTTACGTAGGTAGCCCAATGTACCGAGTATCAAAGCATTCCGATCGCAGTATAATCCAAGTGAATGTGGCGACTGTGCAGTGCTCGGGCGCGGTGATAACGCCGTCGTTATCACAGCGAGATGTATCATACCTGCACTGAGCTTTGTTCTATATCCAGGGATACAGTTACTCGATTGGCTGACCCACTTACATTTACGCTTTCAAATTTAACGCTAACCTTGTAATGTTTTGACTATTTTCTTTTTGTGAATTATATTCGGCTTCACAAATACTCCAAATATTTTAACTGATATTTATTAAAATAGAGCAGTGTTGGCCTAGTGGCTTCAGCGTGCGACTCTCATACCTGAGGTCGTAGGTTCGATCCCCGGCTGTGCACCAATGGACTTTCTTTCTATGTGCGCATTTAACATTTGCTCAAACGGTGAAGGGAAACATCGTTAGGAAACCGACATGTCGTAGAGCCAAAAACTCGACGGCGTGTGTTACGCACTGGAGGCTGATCACCTACTTGCATATTAGATTTAAAAAAATATATCATGAAACAGATTCAGAAATCTGAGGCCAAGACTAAAAGAGGTTGTAGCGCCACTGATTATTTTTTATTTTATTTATTTAAATACACTTCACTATCATAGACATATAAAAACAGATGACATCAATTATTAGGCAATGGGCGGCCTTATCATTATCAAGCGATTTCTTCTAGGCAACCCTAGTAAATAAAAAAAGAGAGAAATACTTACAGAGGTTATACTGCGAACGATAAATTAACGATGATTATAATCGTAATATTGCGACAGATAATTTAAATCTAGTAGAATATAAGTTTTTTCATAAATTGTTTTCCGTTGTTTTTGTCACAGTAATTTATTAAATTGTAAGGGTAATAATTAAGGTTTAATGAATTTAATTAATCAATTAGCTATCATACCTCTATTTAAGATCTAATGAGGCTGTTAAGGATATGAAACATCCGCTCCTCGTATGGAAAAGAATCCGCCATTTTAAACCTAATATAATCCTTGCTTACTAATTAGTAGGGGAACATCTTAGAGGTTATGTAGTTTAATAGTTAATTAGTATTAAAGAGAACTTATTCTTGTATAATTTATTGTGTGTGTTATGGATTTGATACACACAACATCAATACATTTTTGACGTAAGTTAAGTGGAGAGAGTACTTTTTTATGTTTAAAAGAGAGATATTTATTTGATGGTGCTCGGAGATACATGGGAAGCCGATCGCGCCACATAAACGACAATATTCTTTAAATACAGGCACGAGGCAGCATGGCCTCCCGCGGCTCTCACTACACTTCTAAAAATATGTTTAAATTGTTTCATAGAATACTTCCAGGAGGTCTTTAATATAAGCAACATCTCCAGAGTTATCCTTGTATTAATTTGTTGCTCCAAGTCGCACCTGGCAGCTCCAGACACTGGTCATTGCAGAATATGGTGTAATACGCTTTGTTGGACTTCAGCGTCACACATGCCAGAGCTTGTTTTTAAATGCAAGCGAAGTAGATATTCGGAAACGCACTATGTCCTGTCAAAGTTTGTGCCATGGAGGGTCTGAATTTCTTTCTTTGAGCGTCTTGTACATTTTTCATGAGGTGCTTTTCAAACTTGCAGTTATGCCCTAACGGTACGTTCATCCCACTTATCATCTTCTGCCTTCTTCATCTTCTTAGGTACGTAATCTTCATCTTCTTAGAGCTTAGAGACTTTGAATCTGAGCGTAAGACCCTGCTGATTTCTTTCATCATATAAACAAATGTTCAGCCACATATTAATTGTATACTAAAGCAGATTTGATGTTTTTTCTCGCTTACTAGTTGAATTTAGTTTACGAGACAGTTTTAAGATTCGTATCTGTAAATTAAGATATATTTTTTAAAGCTAGTAAGTGACTGGTAAATTGTATAAGAATACTAATTAGTACTTAGTACATAACATTGCATATATCACATACATTATGGGTAAATTAAAGGTTATGTTTATTGACTCGACTATGTGTTAGTAATATTATTTATATGGAAATAGGTCTATTAACAAGATATTATAGTCATACTTGCCATTCAGATGTCAGTTATATTATTAAAGTTTATATACCGAGCCTGCGAATGAACTATCCAATTATTTATATAGTTAAGTAACTATAGATCGTGGTTTTAATTTATAGGTAGAATTAATGTTTATTAGAAAGCATTACAATAAAATATACAGTATTTACAATTTTCTTACTAAAATTATAATAAAAAGAAAATTAAATCAAATTTTAAAAGTTTGGTCTCAGTTTCAGTGTACCTTTAACTCTGGCAGCATTTCCTCGCTATATTGCGATAATTATTCGTTTAGTGAGGAAAGCTCCATTCATTTATCATATATCAAAGACGCATATTTAGCTATTTCCTATATAGTAATAATAAAAATTAATAAAAAGAAATTTTTAAAGTTTGGTCCCTGTGGCAGTGTACCTTTAACTCTGGCAGCATTTCCTCACTATATTGCGATAATTATTCGTTCAGTGAGGAAAGCTCCATTCATTTATCATATATCAAAGACGCATATTATTTCCTATATAGTAATAATAAAAATTAATAAAAAGAAATTTTTAAAGTTTGGTCCCTGTGGCAGTGTACCTTTAACTCTGGCAGCATTTCCTCGCTGTATTGCGATACTTATTCATTGAGCGAGGAAAGCACCAGCTCCAGTCAATTATTATTTATCAAAGACGCATATTTAGCTATTTTATTATTGTCTTGTCTTAGTTTTGTGTTCTTAGATAGTTTGTGTATTTGGTATCACTCATAAGCAACCAGAGAGGATGTGACAGGGATATCAGTAGGCAGTACAGCGGTAATAAGGAAGTTTCCTTACCCTACCCATATGGCAAAACAGAGACGTGTCGAATATTACAAAGAACAAGCTCGTCATAGCTTCGGTATTTTCCATATTTTTGTATGGTTTAGACTTCTTGTCAATTCGTGTTGCGGACTTTAAACAGATTGAGGCATTTGAGAGAGTATTGGAGGAGATTTTTGCGAATACCATGGACAGCTAAAAGGACCATTAAGTCCATGCTCAACCAACTAAAGATCACCACAAAACTGTCACTGGCCATATTGAGGAGAGAACCGGATAGACAAACTTGTATTTTTAAGGAGGAGTGATGGCAGGAGAAGTTGGGATCGACTGATTACTCTGATCTGACCAAATTTAGACAAATATACACATATTATATACACAAATATACTCAACATCTCATACACACTAAGACAAGCAAATACCTGTGTGGTGGCAGTAAATCGGTTAAAGCTTGTCAAAGCTTGTCAAAGTCAAGACAGGCATGAAGTCTTTAGTAATGAGGACTACGGAAAAGAAGAAAGTATTAGTTCTCAGTTAACATTAATTAATGCTATATTAATTACTATTGTGAATGCTGATTGTCTGTAATGGGAGGCGCGCTTTTATGTTAATTTTTTTGTGGACTTCTTATTTCGGATACAAACAAAAATATATCGAAATTTTGATTTTAGATACAACAAATTAAAACCTCTAATCTGATATAATTATAGAGTGGATTTTTGATTATTCTTTTGGGAAGAATTATTTCTAAAGAAAGATTTTTGTTGACATTTGTGGCTTAGTATTAACACATGGTATAACTCGGACGCTCGACTACCGTCGACTCAATAATTTTATTACATACTTGTCATAAAAATGGTCAAGGATTTCAGTAATATTCCCCAAACCCCTAATATGTGTTAAATTCGAACAACATCTCCATTCTATAGACGTATTCCACAGAGCAGATAGTCAAAGAATCTCGCATCTTATAAAATTAATTTATACGTTTTTTATCGTAATAGGAGTGACTTGATACTATATTATAATATATTCAAAAAATGCTGCGTAGATATACAATGTACATAGATCATAATCGTCATTGAAATAATTAATATTATCATAACATGAACAAGAAACATCATCTGACCACTTAAATGATAATTTTGTACAGTCAAGTACAAAATAGAATCTTGATGTAACTTGATCATATAACACCTCATTCGCGAATGCATCAGCATTAAAAAATATGACCAGATGCCCCCTGGAGTAATTCCGAACCAATTCTTAAAAGGCCGGCTACGCACTTGCGAGCCTTCTGGCAATGTGAATGTCGTGGGAGGCGGTATAACTTAAGATCAGGTAAGTCTCCTGCTTCTTTGCCTCCGGTTCCATAAAAAAAAATATCCATATGACCATTATATATATATGTATATGTAAAGAAATAACTATATTTAGTTTAGATTGTTAATTATTATCTGTCATATGTCAAAACTGACGTTTTTGGAATGTAATTAGATTAAAACAGCTGTTTTGTTTTAATATCTGTAACACATTGGAGTTTTATTCATCACTTTATATTCAATATCCAAGTGTCCATCAATGAATCTATCAAATTGCTCTATCTAGTAAGAAAATAATTACTTTTAATGTAGCAATGGCATGTGTGTGTCCACTACACATACAAAAAGGTCTATAACCGTATATGAGTTAAAGACATTGAACCAATAACGCAAATGTCTAAATACTTATTTTCCACTCGCCTGTACAGAATATAAAATATTCCAAAATGTATATTCATAGTGTTACGTGTGATGGTTCAATTATTGTAATTCATACACGCCTTATATCTTCAAGTAATTGCAAGTGAAGACACAACATTGGACTCGACAAATAAGGACACTTCATGCAAATTCACGGTTAGTTTTCCACCAATCACCTAATATGAATATAAATTAAATATTCTATATAATACCTATCATTTTAGTTGTTTCTCAAAAATTTAATATTAAAACTGTCGCCGTTATTCATAACAAAAAGTCTCTTTTGTTTTCAAATCAACTCAAAAATCATTTATTTATTTAGGTCAAAACAAAAAACATATTAAATGCTAAATGCTTCTAATTTTATATTTACTGCCAGTTCTCAAATCAAGTGCGTAGAACGGACGAGAAGAACTGGTAATAAACTCTCCGCCACTCTTTTTAATCGCCAAGTTTTTGTTTTACACAATGTTTGTAAGGAGGTGCAACCATTACACCATGTTCCACATGACATCTTCAGTAATAAATAATAAAAAAATAAAAACAAAGATTTGTCCTCTATCAGCAGTAGGCATGGTGAAATAGGATCACACACTTACATTCTCATGGGAAGAACACGCAAATACATAGTCCAATTTACGATATATAAACAAGAGAGACGGTGTATCTGTTCAACTGTAATTGGGCAGATTTCGTCTACATGAATAAAATCGTCTTAAATATTGTCTAATCCTAATTATATTTTTTATAGAGCAAGGCTGTAGCAGACTTGCTGTTGCATACAAATTACCCGTAATACTGGCATATTTCCTTGCTGGACTACATAGCTTGTACGCTGTCTAATAAAACGCCGCCCAGTATCAGACGACTAAATGTCGTTGCAGTAATGCACTTTTAAAAATAAATACATTAACTTGGGATGGCACAAAATAAATTAAAGTACAAACAATAATACTACCAAGCTATAAAAGACAAAAAATAATCAGTTATATATTTTGTAAAATATAATAAATGTCATAATTTCCAGAGAGCTTCTAAAAATTAGCCAAGGTCTAACAGCTTTTTTTTTAATAAATCATTTTATTCACACAATCAACAATCCTTAATATAGTTGCTGTTTTTTTTCTTTATATTTTGACATATTTAACAATCTATATTGTGCAGTGTTGGCCTAATGGCTTCAGCAACCAATGGACTTTCTTTCTATATGCGCATTAAACACTCGTACACGGTGAAGGAACACATCGTGAGGAAACCGATATGTCTTAGACCCAAAAAGTCAACGGCGTGTGCCAGGCACAGGAGGCTGATCACCTACTTATTAGATTTAAAAATGATCATGAAACAGATTCAGAAATCTGAGGCCCAGAAAGAGGTTGTAGCACCACTGATTATTGAAGTTATACTTCTTTAGGCGCGTTATGAAAAATTTATGAGAGTGAAATTTTACAATGCGCGCGCACCCGTGACACAAAATTAGGAGTGTGATTATAGCGTGCGCGAGCGAGATAGGAATAAGACAATCTACAAGTAAAAAGAAATATAATATGCGTGAAGTTCGTATGCCAACAATTTTGAATGACCATAATGACATTTGTCATTTACCTTTTAAACAAATAAAGGAGTTTTAATTATTTTTTCAAAGAAATTTAGCGATGCTTTTTGAATTATAATCAGAAGTGATTTAAATTGAATATTTAAACCAATACTAATTAATATTTGTGAAAAAACTGTGCTCATCAACCTTCCTAAGTGCTTCAATACAATTGAGGTTAACTATCCGTATGTATTATTATTATTATCGAGTAATGTTTTGATTAAAAAATTAACCACATTGTTTAATCAAAACATGTAATTTTTCTGATTTTATCTAGCAAATATAAGGAAAAGAGACAAAAAACAATTGATGAATCAGTGTAACTGCACTAAATTGAATACAAAAAAAGAGTTTTCATCTTATCGCTGTGAAACATCAAAAACTGGAGGTGGAACAAAGCCAAACTATTTTTAATATTGCCAAAGAAGTATAACTTCTTACGCGCGTACATAAGTACACGGACCCTTTTTTTTATTATTATATTGTGCTTTGGAATACCGAAGAAAGGCAAAACAATCTCGCAAGTATTTCTCTGCCGTCAGTTTATATCTAGCAGAAATTATAATTTTACACATTGCAAACATCTTTCGCTATAAACGTTTATAATGACACGAATAAATAATGTATGAGGTTTAGAGATGATTGTCGTTTCACGTTAGGACGAGAATCGCCTACGCAGGTTCCTATATTGCTTTAGTGTGTCTTGAATTAATAATGAGCTTGCAAACGATGTGTATGGCAAATTGAGCCATCTTATCATATTCAATTTGAATTTATTGCAATGAAATAACCTTTGTATTTGAAATTTAGTTTGAAATTATTGTTATTGGAATTTTGCCTAGTATAAATAATAATAATAGTTAGTATCATGTCACTTGGAAGTTTACAAGAAATTAAATTTACTTTTTGTACATGCATAGGCTGGCTAGGTGTTGTTATTTTGTATCTAGGTACTTTAGTACTTGATTGATTAAATTATTTCCATTTCATCTTATTGTGTTTTGTTCTACAAGTAAACGTAAGAAATCGGCAAAAAATTGTTGAAACGCACCAATGTAGATATGACAAACATAATGGAAAGTTTATTTTATTAAAAACTTCTTACTCACTTTTGCAGTTCAGTTTTTATGACTGTGTGACCTTTTATCCTCACAGTCGTCAGTTTTATTCTCATACTGTTAAACTTATCATTACTAAACGAAACAAATTTGTATCGCAACACATTTTAACTAAATTTAAATTTTGTGCACCCTCTATATACCCCTTCATCCCATTTGTCCCTTATAGAAGAACTCGTTTTGGCCAAAATTCACCGATATCCAGATTAAGCATTATAATAAACGAGCTAGGCAAGGATATCCATACTTGCTCCCCAAACACTTTTAGTTTAGTTTTTATCATGTAATTTAGTTTTTTTTTGCCTATAAGTGAGTCACATAAATCTTGAAATTTATTTTTCTTGTACCAATGTATCAGTACGCCAAGCTGTTTAAAATAAGCAATTTAACCGTTACACGTTCTCATATATTTTATTCAAAATATATATAAAATATATATATAATAAATATATAATAGGTATAAGAGATTCAAGCGATACGCATCAGTGCAGTGTTCCGTAAGATCTCAAGGTCCGGCGCAGTACCGTCGTTCGACAGATGATCGGATGGATCACTTTACACTGATCGACTTACCCATCGATCGGTTACAGGAATGTCAATGTACCGGTTTGGAAATGGTTTAAATGTTGGATGTAAAAGTTGCAAGAAAAGACTTCAACGCGTGTAACGCAACTTTATGCAGAGTTCATTTCAACTAAATATTTTGTTCATGAAGTTGTGACTTTTTCGACAAACCTTGAATTATATGAAATTTTTCATTTAAACAGTGGTTTTAAATAATACTGATGAGTCGTGTGAAAGTCGGTGACTTTATAAAATTTCACACTCTTAATTACCGTATTATCAATATTTTGTCATTATCAATCTCAATATGAATAAACGAGACAAAATAGTGAATATTTAAGAATAACCGAACCAATTCGACTTAGGGTCCTTCAAGAAAAGAGCGCCCCCCCTCTTTTAGGGCCCCCCCCCCCCCCCCCCCCCCCCCCTTCTTTTTTTTATGGCGGCGGTGTCACTTAACATCAGGTGAGCCTCCTGCCCGTTTGCCTCCTATTATTAAAAAAAAAAAAAAAAATAAAATATTTAAGAATGGAGGATATGTATAACTACATTCTTATCACGATGCATGTATTTCAAATCTGGAATGACACAGCCTTAATAGAAAACAATTAATATTTTTTTAAAGTACGTTTTGTTGCCTTGTGTGAGTTGTGAGGATTTAGCGTGTTGATCGCGTGGCGCATCCTGCCTCGAGCGATTTCTGGTGGCACCGTGGGGTTTTAGTGGGTATACATAGTAGCGAATCACACATAACCCTTCCCCACAAAGCAGCTTATCGCGGGAAGTAATGCGTATTTACCCACAAAAAAAGAGGCTTCGCCACACACCGAGGTCTCCTACCGTAGGTTCCATTCTTGACTGATTCAATCTCCGACTGTGCAACAATAGACAACATAGCACAGAGGTGCAATGATTACTCGCTCGGACGGTATAGGAAAACATTGTGAGAAAACCGGCACGTTAGACCCAAAAATATGACGGCGTCAGGCACAGAAGCTCACATACTCCTCCACAAAGGTTGTAACACCACGTTTTCTTTATTACAAAAGCTTAGAGTTCTATATTTAAGATTTATGTTCAAGTATGAATTGACTATAAAAGTATATGAATTCAAAAGACAAAGTCTACAACGATAGCCAATAAGTAAAACAGTGTGAAGAGAATTCCAAGTGCGGTTAATGGTATGCTGATACGTCCAGCGATTGTAGGGGTGCAGTACTGTTGTGTTGTGGGCGGGTGACACGCAACGTAATGCAAATGCTCGCTACAAGATATTCGGAATCCTGATTTGTGTGGGCATTGTTTGGTTAACTGTTACTTCTATTTTCAGATCCGTGCGACCTCTGACAATAGTGGAATGTTTGGGACGTATTTGGTGCAGTTTTATGTGATCGTTTTAAAAAAACTTAGATTATTCATGTACGAATAGTGTTTATATATAGTGTTTCGCAAGTTTTAACAGTTATTATACATATCATTCATTCATTACATACATTATAAAACTATTTACGACCCCGAATTAAATATAAAGTTTGCTGTCGTATTACACAATGGACAACTTCTTTCTCGCAAAGATTCTTTGGTTTCCTAGGCTACCTGTATAATAAATTAAATGAAAAAATTAACATCTACCCACTATCTTAATATGAATGTAAAAAAATGGTTACTACTTGGCTGAAGACGTTGAGTTATGATGAAACAGAAGATTTAATAACTGTTACTTTGTAACACACCCACTCCCCCACACATACAAACACACACACACACACGCACGCACACACACACCCAGAGAGAGAGAGTCACACGCGCGCGCGTACACCCACACTCTAACATACACACACACAAACACACACCAAATTTATTTTTACGACTCCGTTCGCAATGTTTTCTTTTCCGGTGGTGAAGAGGCTGGCTATCTGTCACTCAGGTCTCCTGTTACAGAGACCTCACAGAGATCTCACATACACTTCCTAATGTGATCATATTAGTTTAATCATAATAACCTTGTATGTGAGAGAAGAAATAAAGATTATTATTATTATACATAACATTAGAAAAGGTTTAGGATGTAGTATTGTCTTTGATTAACATAACTTTTATTCATTTAATAAAACACTATTTTGACCGGATTGAAGTTATGGTTTAGGATGTATTTAGTGTAGTGAAGTCGGACTAAAAAAAATCTCCTCATTTAGTTAAAATTACTCCGAGTCAATCTTAAAGAGATTTTGCTCACCTCTCATGAAATAGGAGATGCTTTCCCTATTAACTCCTTAGAGCATTCATCATCAATGTTTAGACTGGTATATTATGTTAAATAATATTAAGTGTATTTAGATGTCCAAGATACACTATTACAGCTATCTATAGCTATGTACATTGCTATTTAGCTATAGATAGCTGTGATAAACCGTTTTTGAAGTGAAACTTCTTTAGGCGCATGAGGGTAAAATTTTTACAGAACGTCACGAAGATGTGCAGCGTTTTTGTCGAAGAAAAGGGAGAGAGCGATTGAGACCGATTGAGAGAGAGTGAGAAGGCCGAATTACGTTATAGAAATTCTATTTTTTAAATTAAAATGTTGTAAAAGAATTTATGATATATTAGTATTTTATATTTTATGCAAAATAATTTATTGAAATCTCAAATGACAAATTGTAAATGTAAATGCCAATTGTTTTTTTTTCGAAATAAATAAATTAAAAAAAAAATATTTGTATAATTTGTATTAATTTTAGACACTTTTAATATTTTAATGACAATTAAACGTTTTAAATTCCTAACATATCTTCCTTTTTCCCTTCCTCTAAGTCTCGGAAATCTATAGTTTTAGATTTGTATAAATATGAACAAGACTTAAAAATTATTTTGCCAAAGATGTTCCACTTCCGACATGTGTACTTTGTAATCACGCACTTTTTTTTAAATTAAATAAAATGTAGTAGAAATTGTCATTGTCGATTCTATGAACTCGATTTCTTTTGTTCGAAATTCTAAATTCAAAACACTATAATATTCCATAACATAGAATAAAGGCGTGTTTAAACCAAGCATTTCTCGTTTATCAGTAGTTTGACGAAAGGCCCGCAGCTATGCCCCACGATAATTAAGTCTATCCAAGTGTCTGCCGACGATATCTTCTTGCTGCGGGCTTGTTCCTTGCATCACTGCTAGACCACTAGTACTTGTTTTGTAATGGAATAAATAATATGGATAAACCCTTACAATTTCTTTGTTTAGACTAATACGTACACTATTCACACTAATATTATATAACTGAAACTTTTCAGCAACATTGTTGAAAAAATATTTTTTGATAGTAAATTTTTTAAGTTAACTAAATATTATTTTTTATTAAGAAACTAGCTGGCCTGGCGAACATCGTACCGCCTAAGAGTCGATTCTTTCTTTTTTTTAATATTTATTCTGCTATTCGGGACACCGGTCTAGGTAGTAAGATAAAAAAAAAAAAGTTGATAAGACAACAAATACATTAGGTCATAAATTGAAAATTTACCTTCCCGGAACCCCTCCACTAACACTTGAACTTTATGGTATCGTATTAAAGTTCAAATTGACTTTTAAGTATAATTACGAATCGTTTGTATGGGAATATAGAAAAGTGTTGTTATAAGACTTTTTCCACTCAATTTTTTTTTATTTTTCTCGTAAGAACCATCCTCGTACTTCAAGGAATATTATAAAAAAAGAATTGGCCAAATTGGTCCAGGCGTTGTTGAGTTATGCGCTTACCAACACATTTTGCGATTCATTGTTATATTATAGATTGCATGAAACCTGCTACAAGGCAAAAGGTCAAATATTTTGGGGTAAACGTACACATACGTGTTAAAAAAATCTCATATTATTAAAAACCCTCGGTATAGTCAAGTTTCAGTTTACAAAAATATTTGGTAAATTTGTCGAATTACGGCTCCACCATAAAACAGCACCAATTTTCATTCTACATATTTTCATTACTTGACAATGATGTACCATGCAATAATGTGGTGGTGCATGCTCTTAAACACCATACAAATTAATAAAAACATCATGATTTGGTGTCACAAATACCTCTTAGAATTTAAACACATTAAAATTTACACAAAAAGAAAAACAAAAACTTACTAATATTTTTTATTTTATTTTTTTAAGGGGTCCAAACCCATGCGCCTCCTTAATATTACTTAGAGTACTACATACAAGTCTTAATCACAATAGAAAAACGATTTGAAGCTGTTTTAAGTTGGAGCCGTGAGCCGACAAATTGACCAAATATTTTTAGCATCACAAAATACATTTCATTTTCATTCATTGTAAACGCAGCACAATCCGACGCCTGCAGACAAGTTTGACATTAGGCTGATATAAACACTGATGGTTTGAGCCAAATAGACCCATCTAGTCGTTCCATGAATTTATTTATTGGCGCGGAAACACTTAGATTGTGAAAACTCGAGTTCAAAGCGGATTGACTATATTTTCGCTAGAAGCGATATCGAAACCTGCTTTCAATATTTTACGATTCGAGGGAAGTTTATTCCACAATTGAGGCAATGCGCGATTGGTACGATATTGTTCGTGGAACTCAAATCCACAGTTTTAATGTGCTTTCATATAGTGCGGTAACTCACTACCGACCATTGAATTCGGACATATAGTTTTTGTTAAATTTTCGTTAATCTTTGTTTGGTAATAATACGTTTTTTAATACTTGCAAGTATGGTAAAGAAAACAAATGTGCGACAA